>JAOUQZ010000008.1:22680450-22692197 GCA_028564935.1 Neosilurus hyrtlii | reverse complement strand
CTATCAAACTGGTAGCCCTTCATATGACTCAGTACCCATGAAGTAGCTCTCAGTTTCAAAAAGGTTGGTGACCCCTGCTCTAAATTGTGTTTTCACAGACAGTGTCTACTTTGAAATCTTTAAAAGGTCATTTCCACCCTTTTTAACATATAAACAGTTTTCCAAGACAACCATGTGTTTGAGCGTAATTCAAATAAACGAAAACTTGCCTAATCTATCCACAAAATGCTTCATGTGCAAATTAAGCGGGTGGATAATGGAGCCACCCATTTCGTAATATTGTCCCTCGATATTCTCGGTAGCGAGACGTCCTCCAACAGTGCCTGCTTCGTACACATCGAGCTGGACGCTGGGTCCAAACTCCTGCCGGAGGAAATAAGCTGCTGCTGTTCCTCCAATCCCACCTCCAATGATCGCTAAAAGCGGTAAAACAAAGCAACTGTCAGTAAACACTCTCAGGATATAATGCACAGCAGTGTTAAAGCGTGAAGGTTTGTCTGTAGTGTCAATAGTCAGATTGTGAAAACCTACATCCATGACTAATCGAGTGGAAAGAAGAACTGGATACGGTTCTTCTTTTTGACAGAACAGCTGTCTGGTGAAAAAGATGTCCAGTATATACAGAAAAACTATAGAAGCAAGTGTCAGCCAACACACATTGTATGTTTCGACTGATACTGTTTGGTCAAAGGTTTCTAGAGGCCTCAAGATGAGAAGGAAGAAATAATAAAATGCAGCAACAGCAAAAGCCTTCATTGGTAAATAGGAAAAAAAGGTGTGTACCAATTTTCTTGGGCGGTAGTCGTAGCTCAGGGGTAGAGGCGAGACCCCAGCTTCCAACATGACAAAGTCCAAGGAACAGAAGAGTCTTGATTGATAAAGTTCTGACTGATAAAGACATGATGGAGGTTTAGATCTTCACACCTGTCGACGTCTAAGAACGGAAAAGAGAGGAGAGCAACATGCAAATCACTAGTCATGAACTCCTGGATAGTCGGACATAAAGTCTTTAGGAGAAAAACAACACAACCCCAATTTGTATCTTATCTGTATCAGTAGTTCAGACCCAAATCAAAGGTCACAGCAACAAGCAATTAAATACAAGTTCAGTGTATTCACTAGCACACTTGTTTACATAACAAACTAAGGCTGGTGCCAATTTTTAAAGTTAACAAATAAAAATCAAAGAAAGTACCAATTCCAGTAAAGTCTGTCAATCTATAAAATATATATATAAATAAATAAAATCTCAGCGCGCCCCCCCCCCGAAGTTCCTCCACCTGCATTCAAACAAGTTACAAGAAATAGTTATTTAGCTAGCTAACAAGCCATACTTACCTAAATATCCACCTCTAAAGAAGCAAAAACGTTGCCTTTTCTTACATATAGATATCTCTGGGCCGTTTCAAGAGTGACAAACTCATTAAAACCGATCTTTTTACATAAAAAGAAAACCAAATTAGCTCGCTATTAACTCGCCCAGTTATTTCTTTCCCCACCTGTATTCCAAAAACAGCCCGCCTCCTTTTCGCTAGGACTGGCTTGTCGTTTTGAATACCTGCGCTACAATTGGATAGTCATTCATATTACAATGGCTAAACAACCAATCGCAGGGCAAGAGAAAGAATCGCCGAACGTTGATTCGCTGAGAGTCTGTAAGGAAAGGGCGGAAGTAACGATTTGATAAACCCGGAAGCAGCATGGTTTAACCCTGTTCCTCTTGCCCTCGCTTTGGAAGAGGTGACCTTTACAGGATATATGTATCAATAATTAAGAGTTATTTTATTTAATGACTGTTTGTTTGATGCAGTGAATACTATATTGATATTGGGTTAAGTCATTATTTAATACTGCATGCTAACTTTGATACAAGTCCCAGGACTGGGTAGTTTTATTGTCAGATCTTAGATTAGCCTATTTGGTGTTTTATCTAGTAATAAATAGGGAATAATGGCGGAGGCGCAGCAAGCCCGGGTGCAGAACGCGGTGGAGGAGATGGTGCAAAGCCTGGAGAGGGATCACATCCGGAAAATGCAGGTAACATCACACACCTGGTCTGATCAGTATGTCTGAGCCACTGTTAGTGCTGTAATCCAGCAAAATCATCATCATCATCACACCTTTAAACCTTGGGGTAAAACTCTATTTACATGTGAACAGTAATAAATTGTCCGATCCACATTTTACTCCTGGTCTTTATAAGAGTTGACTGTATTAGGTTTCATAGACATCCCATGCACCCATTATGTTTATTGCTTGGCTGTCATGGTGATGGGGAAGCTGGAGCCAATCCCACCTGATTTTGGGTGAGAGTTGGGGTGACATCCTCAACACATTGCCAGCCTATTGCAGGACTAACACATGCAAAAACCACCGTTCGCACTCACATCCACACCTAGGGACAATTTTGAATAGCCAGCTCACCGAATACGCAGTCTTTGGACTATGGGAGAAAACCGAAGTACCCAGATGAATCCCGTGCAAGCATAGGAAGAACATGAAAACCCCACACAGAAATTGCCTTGGTTGAGATTTAAACCCTTCTCACTGTGAGGTGACAGTGCTAACCACTGTGCCAGCCAGTTTGTTTTGAATAATAATAATAATAATAATCTGAATGTATCCGGGTAATTCCGTACCAAATCACCCGAAGGCTCCCGACTGACCATCTCAGATTTTCCTCATATTTTTTAAATTTTGATGTCCTTGTAATTATACAAAATTTTAGGTCAATATCCCCACTAGTTTTAGAGATTTTGAGCCTACAAAAAGGGGGCCTGGCCCATATTTAGCGTAAAATACGTGTGTTACAATGAAACATCCAAAGTTTGATGGCTAATAACTTTTTAATTGTTCAAAATAAATTTTCACACATCATTCATTGCTGTAATAAGGCTCTGTACACAGAAGGAGAGGTTCAAATGTCATTACCCATCCTGTACATTTCAGGGCCGAATGTTCCGGTGCAGCGCAGAATGCTGCGAGCGCACGACGGACTCCATGAGTCAGGTTCATGAATGTATAGATCGTTGTCACACACCTCTGGCTAAAGCGCAGGGACTGGTCACTAACGAGCTGGAGAAGTTTCAGGTAAGTGCACACCTTACCACCAATATATCAGATGGACACGGTGGTGTAGTGGTTAGCGTGTTCGAGTCACATTAAGAAGGTCCTGGGTTTGGCGAGGGTGTTTCTGTGTGGAGTTTGCAAGTCCCCCCTATGCTTGCGTGTGTTTCCTCCGAGAATTATGTGCACATCCCTAAGTGTGTGCGTTTGTTGGCCCTGCAGTGAATTGGCTAGCTGTTCATGGTGTCCCCTGCCTTCGCCCAGAGCCGGCTGAGATAAGCTCCAGCCTCCATGTGGATCAAACAGTTCACCGAACGACAGTTCCTGGAGATTCTCGACTCAGCACAGAGTCGGCGTGTACACACTTCTTTCCAGCAAGCATGGGGAGAACATGCCAACTCCAAACAGAAACGCCCTCTCCATGCCCAGGACCTTCTTGCTGTCAGGTGGATGTGCTGACCACTTTCATAAAATATTGTATGTTTGGTAATGATTTCTAATTGAGTATTTAGTATCGACTGTTTGTCTTTTAGGATCGTCTCACACGATGCACCATGCACTGCAACGATAAAGCCAAAGACCTGTTCGACTCCGGGGCGAAGGAGCCTGCGGTGCGCGCCCTTATGGATAAGTGTGTGGGAAGCTGTGTGGACGATCACCTCAGCCTACTGCCCAGCATGACACGCCGACTGAAGGAGAACCTCGAGTCTATATCCCAGTGAGCATTCAGCTTTCAGAATGATCAGTCAGAAAGTTCGAGCTTTTCATGGTGGACTTGTTCATCACTGTTACTGTGACTCGTCAGAATTACCGTGGTCTGTGCAGTGTCTGCCTCAACTACGTTTTTGTACGGATAATAAAGTTCCAGTGAAATGATACGATCTGGTTGTTTGAATATGTATCGTGAATGTACACGGGAAGATTGGCGTTGAAGCTAAAAATAAAAATATTGTGATTTATAAATACTACAAAATAATCCAAGTCAAGACAAGCCGTTCGTTTAAGTAATGGCACCCTGTAAAAGACTCTCGTCTGCAGGGTACGTGTGTGGGTATCTCAGTGAAAGATCTCGCACACGCCGCAGTTCGTTACCATGCTGGAGCCTATCACAGCCATCTGAATGAAGGTGGGGTACACTCTGGACAGCTCGCCAGACCATCGCTGGGTCAACACACACAAACATTCACACTCACACCTAGGGGTGATTTAGAACAGCCAATTGGCCTACTGTGCATGTTGGACTGTGGGAGGAAACCGGAGGACCTGGAGGAAACCTATGTAAACTCCAAACAGAAATGTGCTTGCTGAGCCTGGGACTCGAACCCAGGACCCTCTTGCTGTGAGGCGACATGCTAAACAGTACGCCAACCTATGGCTAATGCATAGTCATTAATAGACATGAGTATGAAGACAGTTTTAATTTGGTGTTGACGATATTTATGAATAGATAAATGAGGAGCGGTGCGCTAACTGTCCGTTAACCTGTACATCACCTGTGGGTTTCTGTGCCTGGTGCTTATCAGTAAAATCTCTTTCCTTTAATTAGGCGAGTACGTGACTATAAATATGGACATGAAAACAGCAGCACCAAACAGAGATGCAGTGTTAAAGAATCTACTTCCAAGCTGCAGGTTTTTATCATTTTAATTTTTTTGGCAATCAGAATCTTGTCTGATCTCACACCACAGCCTGCGCTGATTAGATTCTCGTGCCTGAATGACATCACTTTGGTCCATGATGCACGTTATCCAGACATATCTGAGACACATCCATCATGTTTACATATTCACAATATAATTACAGAAAAATATCAACCAGCCCGTTGTTCCTGGAGTAGAGCTGCACTGGAAGAAAAAAAACAACAACAAACCTGTATAAAAGGAAAAAAAAGCACCAGTTTCTTTCTCTTGAAACAAACAAAAAATGCACTGAATACATAGGAATGGCTGAAAAATCAGAGTTGGATACAGTATGAACAGCCACGAGAACACGCCGACGTGTAATTTATACAAAACGCATTTAACAACGGAAACGGTAAAAAAAAAAAAAAAAAACCTGTAACAGGCACTCATTAGTGTCTGTGGTTTGTTTTGGGTTTAAATATACCAAAAATCATAAAAAAGGAATAAAAATTCTGAAATAAATATAAAATTATAAATAAAAGAATATTATCAGTATACAGATTTAAAAAAATGTAAAAAATATAACATATATATATATGGCAGCCAGGTATAGAAAACCGATGGTAAAAAGTGAGTGAGTCAGTGATGATGTCACAAGATCGTTACGGAGCTTATTGGCCGGACGGTCAGGACTTCCTACAAATGCTGCTTTCTGATTTGCTGGCATCTGTGTGGCGCTCCTGGGAGGGAGTTGTGTACAGGAAGTTACAGCAGACGTAGAGAGGGAAAGCCAGGAGCCGGCTGTCCAGGTTCATCACCACGTACTCCTACACACACACACACACACACTAAATTTCTATTTAAATGTTCAAACAATCCCATTAAAAAAAAAAGTTATCTAAATCTCTTTTGAAATAGAGTACTATAAATTTAATTGCTTAAAAATCCAGATTTTATTAATATGCAAATTAGAAATGCCCTCAACCCCATACAACCTACAAAATCAGTGTTGCCTGGCTAACATTTGCATATCCAATCCTGATTGGCTCATACTGTATGATGTGATAACACATCCTTCAACTCATTTATGTCACTTAGGGCTGCGAGTATTACCCATAACGCATGGCAGGTTGTAGAAGAAATATCTGCATAACCCTATCTGTGTAACTGTGATCATGTTTTTAGCATCCAGTTTTCATCACAAACCTGATCTTTCTCCAGAGTGAGCAGCTGGTAGCCTGTAGATCGGCTGCAGATCAGTTTTCCGCAGTTGTCGAATGACGCAAGCCGTAGTCTGCCCATCGGTGGGGGGGCGGGGGGCGAAAGAAAATAAGAGACACAGACAGGGCAATAAAACAAAAGGAGAATTTGGAGCTGTAAACAAAATACACAATCTAACATGAAGCACTCAGAGAGCGCAAACCTCCGCCAAGGCACCGTTTCCTTCCTTGCATTCATTCCTCAATTTCAATATTCCGGATCATCAGATAGTATTTTAATAATTGGATATTTCCTTTCCTATCACGTGACCACCACCAACCAGGGAGGAGCGAGAGCAAGCACACACTTCCTGTGACACAAGTCGCCTGCATCTTATGCAATCTCTCCCTCCCGTGAGAGCTCAGCCAATTAGCTCCCTAGGACCTCCGGCCACGGATGGCTGCATGCACCAACTTGGATTTGAAGTCATGGTGCTGGGATAATAGTGGCGCACCTGGTCTACATGCCACTAGGAAGTCCATGTTTCTTGAATTTTTTATATTGAAGAACCCAAAACCGTTTAAAGTTTATCGTGTGAAGTGAATGTGTCCAGTTCACTGTATATTAACCATAAGAAGGAAAAATCCTCTTGTTATTTGGATTATCGGTACAGTGATTTATTTGATTTGACTGGCACCCAGAAACGCTACAAGAGCACAGTTTTGATCTCGGGGTGTTAGCTTTCATTCAGCTCACCTGTAAGCGAGGTGTCGTCGAGGCTGTAGGCTGACTGCCCCCCCGCAGGGCTGACTGAGTGTGTTCCTCTTGAACACGATGAAGCGGTTGGTGTAGGTGACTAGCAGGTCGAACCCGTAATTAAAACCTGTCCATCTCCAGCAATACTGCGGATGAGAGTCTCACATTACATCACGTCGACTCTTAACACTGCTATCATACGACTTTAGCAGACTTACATCTCCATCTTTGTTTAGCTTTCGTCCGCAGCGCATGCTGTTCCGCTCAAATTCCTCCTTATTGGCCTCCTGGGGTCTGACGCACGCACAGACACACAGAGAGAACAGAGATTAAATGTTAAGATAACGGATACCTGGCTTGATGGAACGTATAAACATAACCATGATTAACGAGGAAACAGCCTGCAGCCTTTTGTAATCAATTTCTCTGGCCAATGCTAAATACTTCACATTAATGCCCAGGTGTCAAACTCAAGACCTGCAAGTCAAATCTGGCCACCAACTCATTTTGTGGCCCGTGAGAGCTGTTAAAGAACATGTGACCCACTCCAGCATAATACAGACTGAGTCGCAAGGTGGTGTTTTTTAGTAAGAACCAAAGTTGAAAACGGCGTACCTGGACGAAAATGACACATCACCAAAACTACATGCTTCAAAGCATGACCAAGTTCAAATATCCATAAACCCAATCTATTCATACTAAAATACTTGTGTAAGAAAGGGTTCCATGTCTACATTGTTGTAAAACAATAGAAATCTCCACTTATTTTACTGATTTTCAAACGGCTTTTGCGGTTACTCAGGGTATTTCCTTATTATCCAAATTCACTACCAGAATCCTGTCCCTACTTACAGAATCCCAGAAGGATTCCCCCAATCATATAATGCTAAACCAATGAGAAGCCTCAAAACACACATGACTCGATGTAAATAGAACTCATCTGTTGCTAGGAAGATGCTAGTACAATGGTGCTGATTGGTGTAGAGCCAGATTCATTTAGTGTACGGATGTTGGGGAGTTTCATATGCGGACGTTCAGAAACTGGTTCTGTGACTGTAACTACTATTTTCTCTAAAGTAGCATTTCATGATTTGCGACATACAAAGTGATGCAACTCAGTCCATTTTCATGCTGTAATCATGTATTACACCTCATTTCAAAGCAGATTCTCTTTCCAGATATATCAATATTTCAGAATGTCAAATTTCCTACTTAATCCGTATTATGCTGGAGCAGATCACATATGATTATTGTACACTCTTTGCATCAACCGTTACCATGAAATTCATCATTCCTCCACTTGGTGGCAGCAGCCTATTCAAATAAAGGGGACAAATATTTAAATTCAATCATTTTGCCATGCAGATTTCATTTCATGCCCGTTTTGAAATGGATGTTCAGTGATTATTGGGCCTTTGGTGACCGTGACATTTTGTGACGTGGCCCTCAGTGAAAATGAGTTTGACACCCCTGTATTAAAGCAAGTGATCATAGAATTAGCTACAGAAGCTCTACTGATTCTTGTATAGAAACTGAATATTATTTGATTCAATACTAGAACATCGGACTCACCCGTTGTCGTTGTCATGCTCTGTTCGAAGCATGGCGAACCACTGCTGCTTGTATATCCTGGACAACCAGTCTTAAAATAAGAGCAGAGACAACAGAAACAGGATGTTCACATCACTACTAAAATCGCCTGAAGTGGGCGGATCGACTCGATTCTTTTAAGTGACGATCTGCTCCGTCATTAGAACATGCAGTACTCCACCAGTTACATTCTGGCGGCGGTGATCACAAGTATTTCACCCCGGTCTGTTTGTGAAGGGTGGTGCGGGGATTTTTACCAGGTGGAATGATGTTGTCCTTCTCGAGGACGCGGGCCGAGGCCAGGTCGTTGATGATGTACTGCAGGCGGATGTGTCTGAAGATGGAGCTGAAAGATGAGCCCTGCTCCGTGCACAGAAATGGTTCCTCCTCTCCAATCTCTGTAGGAGAACCCAGACGGTCAACAACTACGTGACACGGCTCTACACAGACTTGCTTGTAAGGATAAAAGAAAGTGAACAGCACTTTTTAAATGGACAGAACACAGCATTACTGTATACAACACAGGAACATGGGCGGCATGGTGGCCTAGCGCTTAGCACATCCGACTCACAGCAAGGACGTCCCGGGTTCGAGTTCCACGCTCAACAAGGGCGTTCCTGTGTGGAGTTTGCATGTTTTCCCTGTGTTAGTGTGGGTTTTCTCCGGGTATTCAGTTTTCTTTCCACGGTCCAAAGGTACATTGTTCCAATTTGGCGGATCCAAATCTCCCCTAGGTGTGAGCGTGAATGGTTGTGTGTTGACCCTGTGATAGTATGACGGCGAGCTGTTCAGGGTGTATCCCTCCTTTGCCCAGTGTTGGCTGAGATATAGGCCCCCTACTAGGATTAAGCAATTCGCCAAATGAGAGAACACAGGAACAGCATGATCCGATTGGTTCGCTGTCTTAAGGTAACTCGTAAACTCAGGATCATGCTTGAAACAAAACAGCGTACAAATATTTAAGGTTTATCAGTCACCAGTTGTAAAATTCTAGATATTTTAACAAAATGTCAACGCAAAAGACACAAAGGCTAAACAATATGGCCCTTGCGTTTTTTCAAAGTAATAAAAAGGTCCGAGTTTAAAAAGAGGGCGTAATTGAGAGTACATGACCGCTCTCACGATTTAAAAATAAACAGTAACGTTCTTGGATTAGACTGCGCTTCTTATTCTTGTGTAGTACACACTAAAACAATTATTTCCCTCAGGTTCAGTGATTATCACTAAATATTCCACTCGTTCAGTGATATCCTACTCACCTTCGGCAACAAATTGTGAACTAAAACAAAATGTATTATGAGGTGTTTTATTCGCTTATGATGCAGGTGTCAAATTCGGCCCACCAACTCATTTTATGTGGCCCACGAGCGCTTTCAAAGAACGTGATTATTGTACATCCTTTGTATCGGCCATTACCATAAATCCCAATTTGACATCCTTCCACTAGGTGGCAGCAGTAAACAGCAAGTCATTCATGACTCAGGAAAGATTGCAGGCTAGCTTGTCGGTGTTAAGCGTTGTCAGATAACGCAATTGAATAAAGGAAAAGAGGACAAATTTAGTGATGTGGCCCTCAGTGAAAATGAGTTTGACACGCCTGTTTTAAGAGCCTTAGAAACAATCAGGAGACAGCAACAGCAAGAAACAGAAGCTAGACGTGTCCAGCAGGAGGCGCTAACACCCATTTTAAAAATTTTTGGCGATGATGCAGATCCTGATCAGATTCTGATTCGTTTACTCGTTTAGAGTATGCAACATCAAACAGTAATAAACTTGAAAAGCAACCAGAGAGCGCAGACCTCTGCCAAGGCCACAAGAAATCCTTAAAAGTTCTCTGCATCCAAACAATAATCTGGATCCCTGATAATTCAATCGTTTCTGACTCCTCCTGAAAATTATCAAAATCCATTGCTAACAGACAAACTGGCAGAGTTAACTGGCGGTGGTAATAATCTTCTGATTATAAGCGGTCGTAAATCATGTGACTAACATGACTGAATGCAAACGTACCGCTTCTTCTTTTACAGAGCCAGGTATCTGCTTCGACCAGAAGCTGCTTGATGGGACCATCCCATGATGGGTTAAGCTGCAGGAACATCCACTGTATCATCACAAAACAGAGAAAAGATCATCAGCAATAATATCAACAACACGAATGCTTCAAGTTCGTTAAACGCAGACGAACCTTCTTCAGAGCCGTGTACACGTCCATCTCTACTTGCATGACAAAGAGATCTGATGACTGAATCAGCTGCTCGATAATTTCAACCCTACGTGAACACAAACAAACAAATAAACAAACAAACAAAGAAATTCAGAATAGATAATCATGGTTAAAATGTGCGGATTAAAGAGATGGATGGAGATACCCCAGCTCCTTCATCAGGTCCACGTTTTGATGAGTCATCAGGTTATTAAGAAGCCACTCCAAACACCTGGAAAGCACAGAAACACTCATATCGTAATGCCACCTTTAAAATTTTTTTTAATTAAATTACATTAAATTAAATAAAAAGGAGTGATTCAGGAAACTGACTTCTTCATGACGGAGTCCAGGCCATACATGTTAGCGGCGGCATAAAAGCCGCACACCGTCTTCACGCTTATGTTCTCCTTCATGGTTTCACCACACTGCTGGATTAATCCATCCTACACACACACACACACACACACACACACACACACACACACACACACACCACAATAGAGAACCAGTGATGAAGATTATGAATGATGTCATGGCACAAAAACAGTGTAAAGACAAGAATAATTAAAATCTAACAATCAACTTATTGAATATTAGGACAGTGGGGAAGATCAAGAGTGGCGAAGAGACATCAAAAAGCTGTTCAAGAGCGTTTCCCACCTGCTACCTTGTCAATTTTTAGAATGTTTGCAATCAATTTCGGTTTGTTTGTTTCGTCACATGGCACATTATTAAAGAGCCATCATATTCAGGGCTGAAACCCGTTCATCAGACATGCACTGATTGGAAATATGAACCAAATCTATTCCATGTGTGAGTAGTCACCATATTCACAATTTAGTGAGTTTATGATCCCAATTTTTTACCCTTTGTAATTATAAAGAAATGTCTCCCCCTAGAGGGCATTAGATGAACATTTTGCTCTAATGTTGAAGATAGTGGGGGGGTTGGTATGGGGGATAAAATTTTCTCATGCACAGGTCACCTCCAAAATTTTTAGTTCTTCCCAGGAATGATTCTTTTGACCAGGTCCCTATTTGGTGCTTATGCAAGAAGAAGAACGAAATCCAGTACGGGTACATGCAACACCGATCAGATATTACATATTAAATGTATACAAATCTTGGTGCTCTGACCAGTTGAAGCATGCATGCCGCAGCCAGGATACTGATGACTCGGCTGGGTTTGATCAGAACATCGTCCCTGTAGAGGGAGCCAAACACCACCTGAAGAGCTACACACACACACACACACACACACACACACACACACACACACACACACACACACACACACACACACACACA
>JAOUQZ010000008.1:22638554-22678021 GCA_028564935.1 Neosilurus hyrtlii | reverse complement strand
AGGACTGGAGGAGTATAACAGTCATCATTTTACTGGTATTATCCTGTCTGTTTTGACCCCAGACATGAGTGTAAAAGGGAAGAGCTGCACTGCTGAGTACAAGAAAGCGGTTGTGGAGGAATCACTTACCTGTTTATTGAAATTGCTGTCAATGTTAATTAAAATAAAACCTACCCTGAAAAATAAGTTCTATGGTGCTTTATGAACCAAAAAAAAAATAACACAGTGTTTTATTATCGGGGAAACACGGTACATGGATGTGTGTGAGATCTTGGAAGCCCTCACTCCTGCTCCTACACTCAGGAACTGTGAAGGTGACTTTCCAGTGCTGAGAGAGAACAGCAATTAATTATATACATTTTATATTATTTTATTTAATGTATCATAAATTGATTTTTTTAATTAGCTGAAACTATTTTACTCATAATTATACATTCATAATTCAATCATGGCTTTAAAAAAATCAATTTCAATAGTTCAAAAAAATAAAAGAAAAATGAAAGTTCCATTAAATTTCCCACAAATTTTTTAAATAAATGTTCATTTTTGTTCATCCTTATTTCCACTGATTTTTTACGGACAGAAGGTGGTAGGGTGCTGGCTTACTGACACTATCACCAGGTTGTCACTGCTGTCCCCCCAGTGCAGCTAACTGGGTTATCAAAGTCCAGCCATGTCTCTCACTGTCTGTGGTGTAAAAGAGCCATTGCTGTCGTTCATAAAGAGGAGACCACTGGGTTGCCGTCAGTATGTTTCTGTCCGGTGACGGCCTGGCAAGCTGTCCAGGGTGTACTCTGCCCTCTTCCTGAGAGTCGGCCGAGATGGGCACCAGCCTCCCCCCTACACTAATTAGGCTTAGGCGGTTCAGAAAATGAATGAATGAATGAAAGAATGAATTGGAGCTTATCTTTTCTTTTTTATTTATTTATATGGCACCACAGATTTTAAAAGTGGCAAAATCAGCAAATAACCCACTACTGAAATAGCCCACTACTGGTCGTGATTACACCCATGAGCAAACAGCAGTATACCAGACGTCTTTAACCTCTGACTCCTGTCACATTCAACCTGCCCCAATACCAGCGATACGCCTAAAAGAGGGTGAGGCACTATACAACGGCTAAGTGCACAGACCCAAACTAGGCCTTAAGCTAATTATGATCTACTACTGGTGTAAATAAAGACAAGTACAGGTTTAATATTCTTTGTTTTATTGCATATTATTCATTGTGTCTAAATAACGTCAGAACGATAACATGTCACATCACTGACACCCTTTTTCATTTCAACTTTGCTGTCAATTCGCAGTGTACACTAAAAACCTTAGGACTCGATTCCCCACAACATTACACCACCCCCACCAGGCTGGACTGCTTGCTCGGAAGGTTGGGGTTACGTATTCATGCTATCTATAGGTACTAAATCCTCATAATCTCTGTGCCGCAGAAGAAATCAGGTTTTTACATCTACTGTCCATCTGGCAACAACAATCGTTCCACAATCAAAATCAATCACGTCATATTTTACCCGTTTCTTCCATATTCTGAGGGAAACATCCGGAATTCTGCATTGATAACATTTTACCCACATCCCAGTAGAGAAGCTTATTGAGAGAAATTTCCCAAAAATGTTAAAATCTGATAGACGAACATCGGACTTTACGCTGAACTTGTAACAAACATGCAGCAATTTCTTAGTTAAAGAATACAGAATTAATTTCATGTGAATATCTTTTGCTTGAGCATTAAATCAACTTTCATCTTATTATCTTAATTTTTTAATAGAAAATAAAAATCCACATTTTCTCAGATTTTTTAAAAATATATTTAAGTGTCTATATAAAAAAGTGTTACTTACATAAAGCCTGATCATTTGCATTCATACACTAATAGTTAATAACTGTTAAATTTATGATATTAAGTGTTGTTTTTTAAATTTCCTCCTCCACAAGCAGCAGTTTCTTTCTTTTTAAAAATACTTTTAAATACTTTTTAAGCCCCAGATGTTTTTACAGCCTATAATGTGAAGGAGGTGAACTGTTACTCTGTTAGTTACCCAACAGCAGCACATGACATTTATCAGAAATGAAAATACCATCCACCTTAATACATTTCTAATGAAATGAACTGAATTAATATGAAGTTAATTGTGAAATAAAGTCTCTTTTTTACCTGGAAATCCACTGGAGGAAGAAAGACTGCGATGCTAATCACTAAATTTCCTTTCACACTTATAAAGTACAAAACTACACCGCTTACTGAGAATTATTTACAACTACAATAAACATTCAGAAATTCTATAACAGTCTAATTCATAATAATTCATCCATACTGCTTTCTACATGTCTGAAAAAAAACCCAAAACGGTCGCTAATATTCACCAAAAGCAAACACCAACAAACACAACAGTTTCTCTCTTATGGTTACTGAACTGTGTTTAAACGTGTGCTGCCCCCTACCGGCCTGGAGAATAAAATCAGGACCACCACTATTTCAGGAACAGGTCCAAATGAGTCTGGTATATCAGGGGTACTGTGTCTACTTTAAATGCCAGATCCTCCCATTGTGTAGCTGCAGTTATTGCCATTCTGACCCCACAACCTTTCAGTGAAATTATTAGATTCCACATTGAATTTAGTTATGGTTCAGAACTGTTTATTTTCAGAAAGACAAGCGTTTGATGGTTTAATAACCTTTTTTGCGGTTTGATTGTGTTATGCCTAAATGTTTATTCGCCAGGGAAAAAAAAGTTCTGTTTCTAATATTGCTGATGCACAGCAACTTGGTGTAAATAAATGTTTTCATTATAGTATAGTTCATAATCATTCTTAAGAACGTTCTTAATACTTATATTTTAAGATCTGACTCAATCATAATCTTTACGGCACGTTCCAAAAAAAGTACGGAGAATTTGGTGCCAGAGTTTACTATCTCAGAATTTTCACTACAAAATCTTTTGTAACAACAGATATTTTTCTCCGCTAGTGGTTTAGTTTCTTGCTTATTAAATGATATATTTTGGATAACAATCCATATCAGGTTATGCAAGGAACCATCTTCTCTAGGCCTCAACGGTTCCTCGTGTTCATCGATGCATTAAAGGCCAAGCAAATTTGATCAGTTCCCAATTTAGAAATTTAATAAAACAAACAAATAAGTACAAAACACATGTAATCTTGCATCATGGCCATGGGCTTCACTGTCTGAGTCCAACCCGCCTTCTCCTAGCAACCAGACAAAGTGAGCCCCATCTGTGACTTCACTCCCGGTTTTATTGTTTCTGCATCTCCATCCTGTTGCCTTCAGGCCACACTTACGCACATGTCTTGTGCCTCTAGGGGACTCCATGGTTGACCTTTCTCGACCATTACTTGACATCTCAGGACATATGTTTTACAGGATATGCAAGAAGAAACAATATCTATGGAACAACATACATCCTGCCTCACAAAACTGGAACTTAACCTCTAAACATTCACATCATATACTTTGACACACTGGTTCTCTGGTTCTCTTCCACTCGTGTCATGGACTCTACAGCCCAGTGTGCATGTCTTTGGACTGTAGGAGAAAACTGGAGTACCCAGAGGAAACCCACACAAGCATGGGGAGAACATGCAAACTGTGCACGGAAACGCCCTTGCCCTGACCAGGACCCGAACCCAGGACCTTCTTGCTGTTAGGCGGACATGCTCACTTAAGCCTTTTATTTTAATTTTGACATGCAGTTCAGTATGGAAGTAAATAAATATGACCATTTAATTCTTACATGGTACAAAAAAGATTAAATAGATAACATTGAACTTTTTGGGTGGGTGGGGGGGTGGGGGGGGTATGACTCTGTATTGTCAATACCAATTTTAACCACAAGAGGCACCATTGAGACACAACCGTCATTCAATGGGCGTGGCTTTTCTCCTGTCACCAGCCAATAATGTTCCATACAGTCACAAAATTATTTCCGGTTTTCAGGATAACAACTAACCAGCGTCCCGACAATGCATTTCCCCCCACCCGCATTCAATTCAGGCCCGGGTCTTGCTCTGTGATTGGTTAGCCAATCTTCACTATCGAGTCTTGGATTGGACTGTTGAGATGTCTGTTATGTTTCCGCTGTAACTACAGAATACTACGGAGCATTTAACACCTCAGTGAAAGCGAACTTAATACATTTATACATTTAAAAAGTTTTATTTATCATTTGCAACAACTAAAGAGAGCAAATATTTATAACATTTATGCTTCCAACATGGCGAAGTCGTCGACGTGACTAGTGCTAGCATAGGGTGCTAGCATGGCTAATGAGGGACGGGTTTGTCATAATACGGGTAGGAAAAACGTTCGACACGTAGATCAACGGTTTACGTGTCCAGAGCATTTCCACGCGCCGTGATTTCAACATCCGGTTGCGATGGCAGCGGGTACGAGTGCAGGTAAATAACTGCTGCACACCTGGGCAGAATTTAAAAAAGAAAAGAATACTGTTATTTATTTTCTAGCTCGGATTTATAAGCGTGTGAGAACAGAACATTACTAGCACAGTAAATCATTTATTATTATTATTATTATTATTATTATTATTATTATTATTATTATATAATTTAATTTCATATAATTATTATTTCCTGTTGGTGTGTTTATAGACAGGAGAATAAATCCGATATTATTTTGCAGGATGAAGTTCAGTGTGTAAACAAACACCATGATATGATTTGCCCCCACTGATTTCCCAGAATTCACAGGTGCTCCATCTAGTAAACAGAATAAACAGTCCCAAGAATCCAGTGGAGGAAATGGAGGAGACAGAGGAGCCACAGATCCACAGGTCAGGAGCCGGATGCAGCGCCTGTTTGGCTTCGAGAAGGAAGACCTGTCCTCATGGCACCGCTTCGTCTGCCTCCTGAATCGTCCCACTGACCCAGCTTCGCTCGGTGTCTTCCGCTGCCTCTTTGGTGAGCTGGAGTTCTCATGACTTTACACCTCATGGAAGTGTTTCAGACTCTGGCAGCATGAAGGAATTGGTTTAACCCAAGTAGGAAGTTTCTAGACTATTCCCTACCTGGATAGTCAGTCTGGTGGTTCACAGCGTGGTACCGTGAAGCACAGCCAGACAGCGGAGTAGTGCAAGGTATACAAGAAGTGCAATTTGTGTGTGCAACAGTCAGCTGAGGTAAAATGTAATGTTCGTGTGGGGTAGGTCTACAAAGTCCAGGTACTAGGAGTTCTGGGTGAGGGCCCAAATGGCCTGCGAGAAGAATCTCCTCCTTGTTCGCTCTGAGTTTGCCTTTAAGGAACGGTAAGAGTCCATTGTTGGGATGGCTGAGGTCCTTCGTTATCTTCTTGGCCTTGGTCCAGCACCGCTTGTTGTATATAGTGTCCAGTTCAGGAAGCTCGATACGGACGGTACGCTCTGCTGATCCCTCTGGAGAGCTCGCCTGTCCTGTTTGGTGCTTATTCCAAACCAGGCTGTGATACTTCCTGTCAGGATGCACTCAATGGTACAGGTGTAGAATATCTTTAAGGGCAGTTTAAAGTCTTTCAGGCGTCTAATACGATAAAGACGCTGCCGGGCCTTCTTCACCAGAGTGTTAACATGACAGGACCATGTCAGGTCTAATGATGTAAACACCTAGATAGCAGAAAATGTCCACTCTCTCCACTGGGGTCCTGTTGATAGTCAGGGGCTGGTAATTCCTCTCCTGGTTTGTGCTGAAGTCCACTTAGTCTTTGCTGATGTTCTGGAGGAGATTGCTGACCTGGCACCATAATTACAGATTTCTAACCTCCTCTAGGTAGGCCATCTCATTGTTGTTAGAGATCAGGCCCACCACCATAGTGTCGTGCGCAAAATTAATGATGTTGGTGGAGCTGTAAGTGGCCACACAGTCGTAGGTGTACAGAGAGTACAGCAGGGGGCTCAGAACACAGCCCTGGGGGGCTTCAGTGCTAAGGGTAAGTGAGGGTTAGGGTTAGGGTTACCTGTCGTGTCACCTGTGTCTCGGTATGGTTGGGCTTTGGTAAGCTCACGGGTGTGTAAGTGTGCTGATGACCACATTGTTGTGTTTTGTGCAGGTATGCTGATGGCTTTGGACATCACGCAGGAACGCGGCCTCAGTCATCTGGACTATAAATACCTGGACGGGGCTCCTGTGTGCCGCTTCCCTCTCTTCAACTTCCTGGAGCCTCTGCCTATGGACTGGATGTACCTTGTCTATCTGGTGATGTTCGTCGGTAAGTTAAGTTAGTCTCAGTTTTCTGTTTCAGAGTGGTGAAGGCAGCAGCGCTGACAGTTTAACCCAACTCACTGATTTGAACAGACTGATGCCTGATTTAAGTGAGCTCATTAAATTAAATAACAGCTGTGCCACAGAGTCGTCTTAATTTCCCTTTAAAAATCATTTGATAAATGATTTAGAAAGGTAAACTTCAGGAAAATAAAACAAAAAAACCCATGTAGGCTAAGTACACTGTCTAGCTAAGTTTGTTAGCTAACATGAGGCAAACTAATTTGAGTTTAGTTTGGTGTTAGTTGGGTATTTAGTTTGCTAAGTCTAGACTTACTGTTATACTATCAATTAAATAAATAGTTAAGCTTTATAGCAAACTAGTTTACATTGGGTGAAGTATATAATAGTTACATAGCGTTAGCTAGTATTTTATGGTAGATGCTATGTGGGAGAGATTGCTGAGTGGTGATATTAGATCAAGTGTGTAAAAGGATGATTAGATTAAGTGTGTGTGTGTGTTCCACAGGCGCTGTTGGAATCATGCTCGGCTGTTTTTACCGCCTCTCCTGCCTCATGTTCATCTCCACCTACTGGTACGTTTTCTTCCTGGATAAAACAGCCTGGAACAACCATTCGTACCTCTACGGACTCATCGGCTTCCAGCTCACGCTGATGGACGCCAATAGATACTGGTGAGATCATGGCGGGGATAGAAATCTATAACCAAATAATATTTGTAACAAATGTATAAATTATAAAAACAAATGAGAAATTAGATTAGAGGTTAACTGTAAACTTTAATACTGAACTAACAGTAATAATAATCCTAATGGGAGCAGCCGAAAGAAGATGATATATATATATATATAAATATAAATATAAATATATAATTTATATATATATATATATTCAGTATATGTTGTTAATCCCATTCCCATAAGAACAGTGCGTCCTTTCAGGTCCATAGGCGGCTAATTCTTAAACAATTACTGAAAGGTATTGTCTGTAACATTTTGGGGATCTACTAGCATAATTTAAGAACATCATCAATAAGTAAGTTTTTATTAATCTACAATCATTTAATAAAGTCATTCAGTTTTCAGAACTATAGTATAAGCTGTTTATATCTACATGGGGAGTGGGTCCCCTCTAACGCAGGCAGGCTTCTTGCACCGCTGTGTTTCTGTAATAGTCCAGAACCATACAGGCTTCATAGGGAATAAAATTTTACTTGGATGCAGTCGAGAACCTCACTATTAGATGCCGCTAGATACCACTAAATCTTACCCAGCATACCTTTACCATTAATAAAAGATCCCATTTTGTGAAGGGAAAAACCATGCAGGATTGTTTTACTCTCTTCAGCCGCTTTCTTAATCCGTCCAGGGCAATGGCTGCTGTTTGGAGTCACAGTTTGTTCTAGCTTTGAGTGTCGGTGTTGAATTTATATGAAGTAAACCTAATTTGTTGGATTTGGTCCGCAGGTCAATAGATGGACTCCGTAACCCTAGGAAGAGGAACGCACATGTGCCGTTGTGGAATTACACTGTACTCAGAATGCAGGTTTGTGTTTTAGTAGTGAAGTTTTAATTCATGAGTGCTTTCCTCATGGCACTGACACGGCGATGGTGTGGACTGTATCACATGAATTATTACTTATGTTATGCGTCGTTTTTATCACCTAACACGATACATATAACATTCTCGTTTGTATGACAGATCTTCATCGTCTACTTCATCGCTGGGGTGAAGAAGCTGGATGCTGATTGGGTGGAGGGTTACTCCATGAAGTATCTGGCTCACCATTGGCTTTTTGACCCTTTCAAGTAAGCGAGATAACTGAACTGATGAAATAATGCTCTGCTTCATTACTCATCAACTTCCACTTAAAACGAGGAAACTATTTGTCACATGGTTTGAGAGGAGAGAAGAATGAGAAGCAGGTTTAAAAATAGAAACACACTTTCATTTGTACTGAAGAAAATAAGATGGTGTCAAGTCACAATGATTTCTCCTAAATCTATCCTTCTTCTCCTTGATTTTAGTCATGGCCAAATCCCACCCGTCGAATATCACCACGTGTTTCCTCCAAGGCAGCACATTTTCAAACTGACACTCATACAACATTAGGAGGGGTGTAACACACTCAGAGGAATGTGGTATCCACCCACCTTTGCATGCAGATGCACATGATTTGCTAGTCTTGCTGTGAGTGACAGAATAGAGAGCGTACACCGTTCCTCCCTTCCTGAGAGCTCGGCCAGTTAGCTCTCTTAATTAACCCCCTGGCCACAGATGGCTGTGACATCACCCAGGATTTAAATCTGCGATCTCTGAATGAACGGATGAATGGTTTTCTGTTGCAACACTCAGGAGCATCTTCTCCTAAATTCCATTTTTATGTGAATTTGTTCATTCGGTCAGTTTTCTGAAGCATTCGTTTCATAAAGACTGCAACAGATGCACTGGCCGTTAAGATGAAATTATAGTGCCAGGTATGAAACACAAACGTGTTGGCATAGCGGTTGGCACGTCCACCTCACAGCAAGAAGGTCCTGGATTCAAGTCCTGGACTCGGGCATTTCGTTCAGGATTTGGCATTTTCTCCCCACGCTTGCATGGGTTTCCTCCCAAAGATATGCACATTAGGCAAATTGGTTGTTCCTGATTGCACCTGGGTGTGAATGTGAGTGTGAATAGTTGTGTGTGTCGGCCCTGCGATTGTCTGCCGAGCTGTTTAGGGCGTAACCTGCCTTCGCCCAGTGTCAGCTGTGAATGGTTCCAGCCTCCCTGCAGCCCTAGTAGGAGTAAGTGATTTGGGAAATGAGTAAGTGTTTGCTCCTCTAGCCCGTTGGTCTTTTCTGATGAAGGGAATATTGTGTATATTGCTTTATTTTATCAGGTTGATCCTGCCTGTAGAGTTGGTCAGTCTGGTGGTGGTTCATGGTGGAGGTCTCATCCTGGATCTCACGGCTGGTTATCTGCTGTTTTTCGACGCCACTCGCCCGGTCGCTTTCTTCTTCGTCAGCTACTTTCACTGCATGAACTCACAACTCTTCGAGATCGGTAAGAGGCTCAACATAGCATGTTGGATTCATAACCCTGGCTTGGTTTACACTGGGGCACGATGTCCGCAATCTCAGCGATTTGAGAGAATGGGAGAACGTTGGGAGTCGTGGGAACGATCTTGAGGGAACTTGGTGGATTTGTGATGATCTTGAGGGAACTTGGTGGATACATGATGATCTTGAGGGAACTTGGTGGGATCGTGATGATCTTGAGGGAACTTGGTGGGATCGTGATGATCTTGAGGGAACTTGGTGGGATCGTGATGATCTTGAGAGAACTTGGTGGATACGTGATGATCTTGAGGGAACTTGGTGGATACGTGATGATCTTGAGGGAACTTGGTGGGATCGTGAAGATCTTGATCTGCCAAAAATCTTGTCACAATCATTATAATGATTTGACGCCAATCGTGATAGAACGTGGAAAGCGTAGTTTCGCAGTGAAGCTAAACCGAATGTAACAGACCGTTATACACCCTCCTCGATAAACACGATTCCTTCAAGTTTCATCTCTTGGATGCACCGTCTCCTTTTCATACCCCAAGCATACTCATTAAACATCGAGCTTCACGCTTTTTTGAATCACGGAGATCGCGGACATTGTGCCCCGGTGTAAACCCAGTGGCTTCGTCCAAAAACTCTTGTGGAAAGTCATATTATAGCCTCAAAAATAATACCATGGTTTCAAAATCATCAGCTCTTGCTTCCTGTTACACAGGACAGTTTTCCTGGAGAACAGTGGTATGGTAATGTTTATCTTTTTTTTAACACTTGCAGGAATGTTTGCCTACACCATGCTAGCCACCAGTCCCCTGTTCTGCTATGCCGACTGGCCCAGACGCTTCTTCGGCTTCTTCCCAGAATTCCTTTGGCCTGTCCTTCCCATGGTGACTCCGCCTCCTCAGCCAAGTGCCTCGTGTCTGTATCCCAGTCAGTCAAGCACCTCTACTGAACGTACAGTCCCTAAGCCGTGCACCCAACGGTTCAGACACAAGATGGCAGCCATCTTCACCATTGTGTACATCGCAGAGCAGTTTTTCATGCCATATTCACACTTCATTACAAAAGTAATTTATATCTATTTTATTTTAACCTGGGCTCATTTGTGTTATGGCTTAATAAATTGTGAGTAAAACATGTCAGGTGTTGGATGTGGATGTGTTTATGTCTGGATTTTTTACAGGGTTACAATAATTGGACTAACGGGTTGTATGGCTACTCCTGGGACATGATGGTCCACTCTCGCTCCCACCAGCATGTTAAAATCACTTACAAAGATGGGGTAACAGGAGAGATCGGCTACCTCAACCCTGGGGTAAATTTCCCACCATTAGTAAAACACCTGGATTCACTGATAAATTAATTCTTAGCTGTAGTTTCGGACTTGTTTACTGTACGTCCATAACACCCAGTCTGCTCACTGTGTACTTCCTTTCAGAACATGCTGTAACAGTGTCATTTGGTACGCTGCAGGTCTTTACACAGACTCGGAGATGGAAGGATCACGGAGACATGCTGAAGCAGTACGCCGCCTGCCTGAGCCGCACTCTACCCCGCTACAACATCAGCGAGCCCCAGATTTACTTTGACATCTGGGTGTCTATTAATGACCGCTTCCAACAGAGGTAAGGATGCAAGTGTCCAGGAGTTCAGAAGGTTAGACAGTCATTGTTGTTGACCCCCCCTGGATTTCATTTCATTGATACTCAAACTTCAAACTCAAAATATTTATAATTATAAACACATCAGTCAAGATCCCAGCTCTTATGTTTCATTATAATGTGACTTGATATGTACTTAGCAGTTTCGTTGCTTTTTGGTGTTATTAGGAAAAAATATATTTATTTTCAGTATCCAGTATATATATTTTTTTTATTTTGTCCCTTTTTTTTTTCTCCAGACTTGGATTTAAATAAAGTTTCACTCAGTTGGAGACAATTTATAATAGCCAATTAGTCTTATGTGTACGTTTTTGGACTATGGGAGGAAACTGCAGTACCCGGAGCAAATCCACAGAGGACCCATGGAGAGCACATGCAAACTCCACACAGAGATTTGAGAAACGTGATCTGAGATTTTGGCTGAATACGGAACATGATGGGTTTATTTGAGTGACCTCAGAAACCTGACCCAAAATAAATAACGGCATCATTTTCTTTTAAATTAAGTTTTCTTTTTCCTGTAGGATATTTGACCCCCGTGTTGATATTGTGAAAGCAGACTGGTCACCGTTTCGTCCCAACCCATGGCTCATGCCCTTGCTGGTCGATTTGTCCCCATGGAGGAAGACGTTTCAGGAGATTGAGGGGATGCTAGACAACCAGACTGAGGTGGTTTTTATAGCTGATTTCCCAGGTACGCGTGCATACTTGATAAGTGCATAATCATCTCAGGAGTGCATGTACAACCTTTTAGAGGAAAATATGTGTTGTAGGAATTACGTTAAGGGTATACGGTTTCTTACCATGCAAGACCATTTATTGAGACTTCAATAAATGCCGTACCTGCAGGTTTATTAAGTGATTTGGTTACAGTAAGGCTAGTGCTGGAACGCTAACATACAGCTAACATTTAATATAAACACATGGAATTTTTTTCATTTTATTTATTAGGTGACACACCCTCCTGCTATTTGTTTTATTTTTTATTTTTTGCTTCATCGTGTGCCATCGACCTTTGACCTATGACCTTTGGCGCATTACTTTGGCAGGCCTGCATCTAGAGAACTATGTAAGTGAGGATCTGGGGAACACCAGTGTTCAGTTACTGCAGGGCAACGTGGAGGTGGAGATAGTGGACGAGAAGAAGAACTACACTCTCAGTCCGGGTGAAAAGATGCAGGTAAAAGCAACGTACGCTACAGAGACACTTTCTGATTGAACTTCATGGGAGAAAAGTAACCACTTGCAAAAAACAAACAAATAAAAAAGCTAGATTGTTTGCTATCTATATTGCTTAAATAGCAGCTGACTAGTGACTAGCATGTATTTTTTTTTAACAAAAACCATGAGCTAGCTTGCTAATTAACTAGAATTCTAACTAGCTAAAGGTATGTTGTCAGTTTCATTCAACAGATTGAAGACTAGCATGCTAATCAGCTAGCTTACTGATGAGCTAAAATCTTAAAGTCTGACTTTGAGCATCTGAAAAAATTGAGAACTCTTCACATCACCATGCATTTGAAGTCAATGAATTGTGAAACTTTTTTACAGTCTTTCTCTCTCTCACACACACACACACATGCTGCAGCAGCACAACAATAACACTAGCCTTATCTGTGTATTCGCAGCTTCCTGCTGGAACATATCACAAAGTGTACACTGTGACCGATACCCCGTCCTGCTATATGTACATCTATGTAAACACCACCGATGCAGCGCTGCAGAAGAACTTCACCAAGCTTCAGGAACTTCAGGAGAAAGTTCGCAATGGGACAGGTCAGTTCTCCTACCAATGCACGGATCCTCATCGCTCCAGTGAGATGGACGTTCCATAGCACTGCTCTAATGAATTGATCATAAATCAATCCGATGATTTACTGAATTATAATTTTTTACCTTTTAAAACAGTTTTAATTAAATTTTTAGAACGGTTCCCTAAAAAAAGGAAAAGTGTGTTTCATGCACAATTCACGTTTTTAGAGACGGAGCCTTTGCCCCCAGAGCTGCAGCCGCTTATAACCGGTCTGGATGATGAGGGGTCAGAGGTCAACATTACAGACCCACTGGTACGGCTCTTCCTCAAGCGCCAGAAGCGCATGCAGGAGGCAAAAAAGCGCAGAGAGGCACCCGTGCTCGAAAGGTTTAACCGATTCGCCACAAAAAAATACTTCATGATCCGCCGAGGGTAAGATTGTTTATTTACTTAAGATTAAATATAAGGTTTACTCTGTTTATAAGATGCCCTTAATTTATAAAGTGCATACTTGTACTTAGTATTTAACACTTCAATATTGCCTTTCAGTGCTTGTTTGTGTTTGGATTTGGCTACTGTCTGTCATTTTGTAGACACTTGACAGATTAAGGGGCGGAGCTTAATGAACATGAACACAAGTCATTTCAAATGTTGAACCCACCTAACCAAAAAGTAATGTTGTCTATGGCACCTTTAAAATAAATAAGCTTAATGCTTTGTGCCATGTAGGGTTCTAATGACGGCCATTGCAATGAGGAACCTGGTGTTTGGTTTGCCTCCTCTGGAGCAGCTCCGAAGAGAAGTAGACTACGCCAACATGAAGGCACCCATGATAGACGTCGACCAAATCGAGCCTATCAAAAACGAGTTGGGACACGAAGAGCTGTGACATCATTGATGGAGCTGCCAAAAAAGTTTTTATTAGGTTCAAACATTTGGAATCATTCCAGATTGTTCTGTGAAAGGGTTTACCGTTATGATGTGATCAAATTTTGAGTACATGTTCTATTTAATTCTTGTGTTGTTATTTCTAATAATGTAATCAGGTACAATGTTACTGACCCTCCTCTCCTCCAACACTAACTGTTACACTCTATGCAAAGGAACCGACGTGTTATACCAGGATAGATGTACAAATCTTATCATGCTGCTGTATTTTTATCTTTCAACAAGCTTTTAAATGGATTAGCTGGATGTGTTTACATGAGAAGTCCTCGTGAAGAAATTAATGTGAGTGTCACATGGGAAAGTGTGAAAAGTTGCGTCAATGAGCAAATTTTTAGATCAATTTTTACAAATAAAAGACAATGAAACTGAGCGTCCAGTGTTCTTTAATGGGTGTGAATACGCAGTTATACAATGCTTGGCAATATGCAACACACAGATGTTTGTTTTTTGGCTTTACATCTGATGTCCGTTCATGGAGACACCGTGGACACTTTTAACAGAGGGTCCTCTGTGGTTCTTTAAGTACTTTTTACTATACTAATAACTGTATTAACCCACAACCTATATTTATGGGAGTGGGGCTGGTGGTGTGGTTAGGCTGCTGGGCTCGTGATTGAGAGGTCATGGGTTCGAATCTCTAAGTCCCCCACCGTGCTAAGACCCCGAGTGTGCCTCTGTCCACCCCGCAGTATAAATGGATACCAGTAAAAAAAATAAAATAAAATACTAGAAAGGTAACCTTCACGCTACAGAAACGGGGGATATGCTCTGGCCTGATGAGCCAGTAGGTTGAGGTGTAAAAAGCCCAACAGACTTATATTTATAAGAAGAGCTGTATAGACCACACCCACAAGCAGTGTGTGTCCTTCAGGTAAGATGATTAAACACAATCCCATAATCCCTGTTTGATAGTGAAGTGAAACCATTTTATAATAGGTTTACAATCTTAATGCATATTCTTAATAATTTAAACAGTGACAAGACAGGTTGTTAGAATGTACTGTTTTATTGCTGTCATTTTTTCTTTTTTTGAAATATTATAAATTTTAATAACAATCTTAACTCTGTTTAAAGTGCTTGACACAGGCTTCCGACAAGTCAACACTAACCAGGAACCCTGGGCTTCTGAGTATCATGGCACATATTACATACAAAAATAAAATTAAAGTCAAATGATGAATAAAAGCAAAATAACGTTACAATTTTGAACCAAAACAAGACGTCGGCTATAAATAGTCTATTAAAAGGTGTTAGTGTTAGCGCCATGTGACGTTTTCAGACAGCTTGACCAAGTTTCGATTCAGTACACCATGAACTAGTGTTAACACATGCAATCATTTCCATTTTAATAAATCTATGCTGATATATTACATTATTATTACCATTATCGTTATTTTAATGATGGATAAAGTAAGATTGGACTCACACGTAAGCGATCTTGTCCGAAAGTACAAGTGAAGGGAATTGAATAAATTTGAACTGGAATTTGCATATTTTCAGAAATAGGTGGTCGAATTTGAGGTAAATGATCTGTATTCGCGATCTTGGTGAAAAAGTTTGGACCTGCACATAATTTTGAAACAAAATTAGTATTATCAGATATTATTATGAGATATTCAAAGGTTTTCGAAGAGACCACATTTCAAGCATAGTGGCGGTTCTTTCGCCAAAAATGGCGTTGTGCTATTTCTCAGCTATATCGCTTACGTCTGAGTCGGCTCTACGGAATAAAACCTTTTGGTTGGTGTGCTGCTGTAGGAAAATAACCAACTCTGTGAGGTGATTGCTTTTCTCTTGCACTCCGTTCCAATGTGTTTTATTCCTTCTGCCCCACAGCAATTATCCAAGTATTACAATTATTTTTTTTATTCATTAAGGATAAACAAAGTCATTGTTCTGTTTAAAGTTACATTTCATGTCAATCATCTGCGAAAACAAGTTCATTCGTTTTATCGTTTACACTATAGCAGCTAGAAATATTCTCACCAGCCTCCCTTTTTATTAGGTAAAGACAAACCTAGTATATTCTGAAGACTTTCCTGTATCAGAAACCTTACTTACTGTTCCACAGTGCTGACACAGGAGACCCTATAAATATAAAATTGGCCACATGAACACGTTTATAATGCATTTATTATTCAGAGCGTTTGCCATGTGGATTGGCTGATTAGAACGAGAACATGTAAAAAAATGCACGTCAATATAAACCTCTGACTTTGCAGCTGCACTAGTGTCAGCCAATCAGAATTGAGAATTCAACAGCACTGTGGTATATGACAATTTGGTTCATAGACACGGAAATGGTATAATCTGATTGGTTCGCTATCTCAGGAAACAGATTGTTCACCTCAGACCTGGTTGATATAACTGAATAAACTATTCACCGATATCCACGGAGCCTGAGTGAATAAGTGTTACATAACAGAGTCACAGTACTCTTTAATTAAGGTATTTTCATGGGTCTCATCAAGATGTCTAGGACTGGCCGATTTACTAAGGTGTTTGCTTTGGTTGGATTTTATCGTCCAGTCACTTCCTTTATCATCATGTTCCTGGTTAAATTCTTTTCATAGAAACTTATATATTAGCTCTACTGTTTTGTATGGCACATTGTTAGCGAAAGCCAGATATGATGCATTCTAGATGTATAATAATATCACAATATATAGTTAACATGACTTGATGCCTGATCTTTGGCACAGTTACACACAAAGCAGCAATTTAATAAGAAAACCAATTGTAATATTTTAATGTAGTCAGTTAGCCAAGATGAGCCTGCTTCTAGTTTTCCACTGGCATCATGATGCTAATGTCACTAACAAGTAATGGCACTTAAAACATGGCCAAAACTTCATATACTTACTTCACGTTAAAATCGCAGTGCTAGTCTGCAATTTACATAACAAAAAAAACTAACATATATCAAATGACTTACTTTCCTTATAATTACCTTCCAGGTTTGTGCTACCACCCTAACAGAGTAGGTTCAATTACACATTAAAAGTGATTTTAGCTTTCCAATATGGCCGCCCTTATAATATTCCACTGTTTAGCTACACTGGGATTGACGTGGAAACTTGTAAATTCTAAACTCTATCGAGTTAAAGCCAAAGAAATTATTTCAAACTGAACTTCCTACTCATCCGTTATTTATCAGGTCAGAAAAATGGCATCAAACCAAATGCTGCAGAAGATTACAAGAAGTTTGTTGTAGCATTGTAGCTCCATTAAATGAGCGAAGTAACACCAATGGTGCGATCAAAGAAAATGTTGCCGTTTACATAAAATGCTTGGCTCCTGCAAACAATTTACTAGGACCTTGCAGTGTTATGTATTTCAATCTTTGAAATTTGTTCAACCCGGCAAGATTTCAAAAAGTTCATGTTACAATCTAATCCCATCCGTTCCATGTTAGGTTCAAAAATTTGGAAAAAAAAAGTTGAAAGGTTATATAACAAATATAGATTAGTGTTTTGGGGTGGCGCGGTGCCATAGTGTTTAGCAAATCTGCTAGAGTTTGTATGTTCTTCCTGTGTTTGTGTGAGTTTCCTCCAGATACTCTGGTTTCCTCCCACAGTCCAAAGATATGCGCATTAGGCTAATTAGGTCGTCCAAATTGCCCCTAGGTGTGAGTGTGATTAGTAGTGCATGTACACTGGCCTCACTGGTCCGGTCAGGGACGTACCCTGCGTTCGCCCAGTGTTGGCTGAGATAGGCTCCAGTCTCCCCATGACCCTAACAGAAGAATAAGTGGTTCGGCAAATGAGAGTCATGAGAGACTAGTATTCTGGATATATATTGCATGTTTATGCTACTTTTTTGGGTGGTGAAATTCATGACTAAGCTCCTTTAAACAAACAACTGACCCTAGACACCCCTTGGCTGACTGGGTACATTAAGAAATCTTTTTAAGAGAGTTAATTTGATTACACAAAGTTCAAGTGAATGAAGAAGGAAGTGAATCCTGCCTCTTTAGGTAACCTAAACCCAACCCTTCGTGTTTGCACCTCATATCACACTGGACCTCAAGCCTAGTAAACTATACACTCAGAAAATCTTCTCATTCACAGTTTAGTTAGAAGTAATTAATTAGAGATTCTCAAGAGTGTGTGATAAGGTTCCCTTCATAAATGCCATGATAAGTTTAAGTACAGCTGAGTTATACAGTCCCGTCAGTGAAAGTGTGTTAGGTATAAAGGCTCAGTAATTTCTCTGCAGTTGTTTAAAAGTATGATTGATTTAAGAGTAAAATTTTCCCCCTCTCTACATTCAGTATATCACTGGTTATTGAAGACGTACAGGTCATAATCTGTAAATGAAGGTCTGACAGAGCTGGGTGATATTTAATATTTATCAATACTAATAAAATCATATTTAAAAAAAAAATCTATGAACATTCAATATTGTCTTGGACCAACTCTGGTACCGTATTGGTCAGATTCAGTTACATTCTTCACATTTTTCCAGCAGCCAATCGACAATCTGGGACAAAAATAACTGACCCGTTAGCTCCACCAACCAATAAAATTAGGGCGGCCTGCATCATGAGTCCACTACTATTCATGCTAAGCATTTGAAACAGACTACGTTCCAAATGCTGAGGTTTAATCTATCTCTCTCTCTCTGTGTGTGTGTGTGATAGATAGATATATATATATATATATATACACATACATATATACATACACACACACACACACACACACACACACACCTCGTTCATGAATATTTAAAAGGAACAGTTTGTAAATTTTAGCACCCTCTGGTGGCTATGTGAAACTGCACTCAAAGTGCTCACACTAGAGACTATTGTTAGTTGAATTACGTTTTATGAAAAAACGCACAGGGATGATCAGGTGTTTAGGCTAAATGCTGGACCAGAATAAATGTTGGATCTAAAAAAAGGAAAAAAAAATAACCAGCTCCACTTAATGTCAAAATCACACAAGATTAGTATCCTGATGTAGAGATAAGAAAGTGATTAACAGGTTTAAAACTATTTTAATATTAAAGATGGCAGACTTTTCCCGTTACCATCCAGCTCTAGTCTCTAATGTAGTAAGATTTTTCACGGGACATTTATGTCAGCTTGTTTTTCCCCCCCTTGGATAAGGTTGGTGATGCTCTATAAATTCACCATGTTGGCTTTTTATACATGCAAAAACCATCAGTGTGTGTGTGTGGACATTGTGACTGGGTTCTTGTAGTGTTTGTGTACATGATTAGAGTATAAATGCGTCCTTGTCAATAAAACTGTGGGGTTCTATTTCGGCTGCAGAACCCGCTGGTCTACCTCGGCTGCAGGTCTGGGTAGAATATTCCATGAATCACACCTTCGGTGATGACGTTCGAAAAGGTGTCTGAAAATAAAAACAAAACAAAAGGTTTTGAGTGGTGGTGTGTCACCATGCCAGGGATAACAAACTAGTACAACAAAGAAGAACAGATCAATGCAGTCCTGTAGAAAAAATCTCATCGTCATTGGAACCTGTGTAGGGATATAAGCCATAGCTAAAAGTTAGACTAAAGTAAAACTTGAACGTTTTAGTGGGCGGCATGGTGGTGTAGTGGTTAGCACGTCCGCCTCACAGCAAGAAAGCCTGGGTTAGTTTCCCGGGCTCGGGGCGTTTCTGTGTGGAGTTTTCATGTTCCCCCTGTGCTTGCGTGGGTTTCTTTCGGGTACTCCGGTTTCCTCCCACAGTCCAAAAAACATGCAGAGTAAGATAATTGGTTCCAAATTGCCACTAGGTGTGAGTGTGTGTGACTGAGTGTGAGAATGGTTGTATGTGTAGTACAACCCAGAGACAGCTGAGATGGGCGTCACCCTCCCAGTGACCCTAATTAGGATTAAGCGGCTTAGAAAGTGATGAATGATGTGTTTAGTGATTCTGGTCCTGATATATTTGGGAGTCAGATCTGTGTATTCATTACTCGTGTCAGAATTTGGTGGTTGTCTGAATCACTGATGTCACCAGACGACGTCATTATCCCTCCCGCTGTCCCACAGATGGCTGTGGCATCAACCTAGATTTCGAGCCTGTGATCTCCACGTTAATAACCGCACACCCTAATCATCAATTTCCAGCAATGTCTAACATCCTATTGTTGAGAAACCTATCCGACACCCAGCAGAGACTCGGCTCAGCTAGTTATCAATCTATGAGATGATGAGTGTAATGGCACTGATAAAGCTTTGGAAGTCAAATACCTTATTGTAAATAAACATCCATGCTTTATATTCAAATCTGATTGACTAACAACATTTTCTTTGGTGTGTCAAACTCTTTACATGGACTTTAAATAAAGCACCATTAAATTACATCAGAAGGGATGTGTACTTGTACCGTTCGTGTCAGGAAACAAATAGGGGTCCCTCAGGAAGTGCAGTGCTGGCTGATGTGTCAGTTTCCTGTAGAAAGAGGGACAAGAGTGAAAAAAAAAAATACAACTGGAGGAAGGAAAGATAGAGAGAATACTCAGGCATATACAATGCATTGCAACATTCTGTCTACATCACATGAATACTGTTAACGCTGCAATTCAGGACGATCAGACATTTCCACATCGACGTTTTTCAACAGAAAGGACACGTCTGTTTAAAAATACTGCAGGCTTAAATATAAATAAATATATATATATATATAAATATAGTGTGTTTAAATTATATTCTAAATAGTATAAAATTACAGTCATACCATGAGTCCTCAGATTCGGTTTCAAACGACCTGTAATCAGAAAAAAAGAAACTGGTTTTAAAATAAATAATCTCAGGCTTGTTGGATCACACTGGCATCAGGTTCCTTCTGCATTTCCACAATTACACACTAGAGGCGGCTCCTTACCCACAACTCTCAGCCTTTGGCAGGGACGGGAGGTGGCGGATGTTGAGGAAATCAAGGAATATTTTAGGAAGGACCTCATTTTCCATGACTATAGTCTAGACAAAAATAAGACACAGAACCGATCAGAACAAAAGCTAAATCGATTCCTGAAGCACCGTGCTTGTTTGAGAGATCTCTGGGGCTCGATGTTCGTTCCTAAAATTCGAGGCGGAACATGAACTAAAGCTAATGTAGAAAAGTGCTGTCATGTCAGAACTACTGGGTTCAGCATTATCGGTGGGGGCATTTCTGTTTGTGGAGTTTGCATGTTCTTTGCATGCATGGTTTTCCTCCAGGTACTCTGGTTTCCTCCCACAGTCCAAAAACATGCACATTTGGCTAATTGGCTGTTCCAAATTGCCCCTAGGTGTGAATGTGAGTGTGAATGATTGTGTATGTGAGTTGCCCTGCAATGGCATCAGCCTCCCTGCGACCCTAATAGGATTAAGTGGTTCTGGAAGTGGATGTATGGGATGTTTAATAATTATGTATTTCTACAGAATGGTGGGCCTTTATAACCATAAAAATTTGAACTTTACTCAGAAAAAGTTAATAAATTGTAAAGTATAGTTGTATGTTTGTATAAAAAGTGCAAACGGCTTTGTAGCTTCGTTAATCGTCTAAAACTGAATTGTTTTTTCTGGTTATGATGCTGTAGAGAAAAAAAAGATTAAAAATGGAGTGCACGGATGAATTATCATACTCAGAGAAGAGGAGTGGCCTTAAATTTGAATACTGAGGTGTTTAATGAGAATATGTTTAATGTATGTCATTATGTTGTGATTTAGACCTAATAATGCATAAGGCTAAACCATGTGGCTCGAGGATCATGTGTACAAACCAACCCCGAAAAATATACCCCGAGTCTCAATTCACTAAAAACACAGACGTTTACCTGTAGGTAAAGCTCAAGTCCGTGTCTTCTCTGCTCCAGAACTTTGGGGATCCAGTTCCTCACATGCTTGGATGGAAGCTCCGGAGGTTTAATGATCTTCTTTAGCTATAAGAAACCAAAGAATAAGTAACGCACCTCAACAGCCTGTGTAGTGCTGCTGTGTCACTGTGAAGCGGTACACCGAACGCCATGAGCAGAAACAGTCAAACATTCACATGCACAAATGTTCTCTTTTTTTCCTGTGATAACTAAAGGAACATCTGTGAAAATGTGTGAAAGAGCAAATCACAGGCTGACACACCCTCACTGAGAATTATACGCCGCCACACACTCCCCCGTAATCATTCTGTATTTCTTATAATCATTTAAAAAACAAACACTTTGTGAGATTAAGTTTAAACCCAAAACAAAAATAAAAATGCACTAAAAACCTTCAATGAGGGAAAATCCCCAAACTGTGGGATTTAACCAGAGTAAATGGGCGCTTACCTAAGAGATTGTCAGGTTTATGGAACATATATTTAAGGTAGCTGTGCCATTGTGTCATGATTTGGAGCTGTTTAAGGCACAGAAGATAATTAAGTGCTGTACAGGCTTCTATTTGAATGGGAAAATGTGATATCTAAGGTGTGGGAGGCTTCGTCTTCTTCAGCACCACTCAGTGTGGGAGACAAACACATGGTGATTAAACTGCAGTTTAGTTCTCACTTTTTGCTGAAATGCACTGTTTTATATCCAGACAACCCCAGGGGCCCAAAATCCCATCCAGCCATGTGTGTGGGTGCGTGTTTATAGCACTAGTGCCCATCTAGTGTTATGTATGTTTGAAGTCAAGTCCAATGAGCTACTGAAACGGTTAAAAATAAATAAATAAATAAATAAAAACATTAAAAAAGTCCTGTTCAATGAAAACAAGGTTGCCACACTCAGGTTTTATGGTATATTCTACTAGTTTTGACAAAAGCTCTGGGTAGAAATACCCCAGGCCACATGTAATAGGCTTTTGGGTCTTACATCATCAGAATTACTTCACGGTCAACCGGCATTACACCGCAAGTGTTCCGCACACTTATGTGAGAGTTGGGGAGCTGGCTTGAAGACTGCGTGGACGTGGTCAGGTGATCAGTTCAATCCGTTGTAGCAGTGAGGCATCAATGGCCTAACAGATGCTACCGTATTTTCATGGAGGTAAAATGTACATAAAACAGCAACTGCCACATATTCATCACACCTTCTGCAAAGAAGCTTACGTTTCTCAGGCAAGTGCCCATTTCCTCTTCCCAAATGTTTGCAAAGTACCGCCCCAAAAATGCACCAGAACGGTAAAGGAATGGCCGCGGTAATCCCAGCCATGGTTCTGATATTTGAGACCGCAGCATAAGGAAACCTACATGTTGAAATGCAAATAACTTCTGTGAACAAAGGCCGAGGCAAGCAGAGAGAAAGTGTGGGTTTAGGTGATGTATCCATGATGTCCAGAACCATTCCTATACTGAACAGATATTAAACCGAATTGGGTCAGAATGCCTTGGATAGAAGTCATGACGCTCTTACGGCATTCGTTCAACGTGTTTCTTCTGATGCATCATGGGATTACAAGGTAAATTATTTAAATTATGAAGAAACACTGTCAAGTTTCGGGAGAGGGGAAAAAGGGGGTAACGTCCACACCCGGCTAGGATAAAACAATGTTTGCCATGACTGCAAATCAGCAACGTATGCTCTCTATAATTTCTTACACATAAACTTAGAAAAATAAAATGAGTCAGCTGAGGAATTTCGTGGGGATTTATGGGTAGGGAAGCACTCCTGTTGTACTGACCAATCAGGACCTCCTATAAGAACGGCCCACTGTCTCATACAAAACCTGCTGTGATACTTAACTTTCAAAACTATAAGATGAAACAATAAAAGGCGTCTGAACTGTACTCATCAAAGACTGAGCATCCGAATTAAAAATATACTTTATAACCAACAGCCGCTTACACAAAATACTGTTGAACACTGACTTTATGAGCACTTGAACGCTACACATGAACGCAGGTGTTTTAACCGGAATACCATAGGTGCAGAAGGTACACAAAGGTGCAAAGTAATAGAACGTTCACTTCTGAGTAAAAATTTAATAACTTACCATCTTGTGCAGAGCATGAAACTCACTGTAACGCTTCTCCACAGTGTGCTGCCGCCCGCTCGTTAACACATCGATCTTAAAAACCTGATGGAGCAAAAAAACACGAAGCCAGTGAAGGCACCACGGACAGCCACAATAATACCGAATAAATTATAAAGCTCAGACCAGGGCACGCACTGGTGTATTCACTGATTTAAAGTCATTATCAGGCTGTGCGTAAATTTTACAATATTTATATATGTACTTTTGTTATGGCAGCACAACCTAAAAACCATTATTCGAGTGAAACATGTTTATAAATAATAACTCACAGTAAAGACTTTTTCCGAGGCGCTGTCTTCTGAACGAAAAGAAGGGATGGTCACGGATACAGGATGCATTCTAAAAACGTAAAATACCTATAAAACTGACCTAACCGATATGAAAATAATGACTAATTATACCCTGTTGACCCTCTGCTGGCTGTCAGGTTCAGTGAAAACGGGCGGGCGGCCGATACAAAACAAACCGAACGACACTGCTAAAGTGCACTACCGCGCATGCGCATACTGGAGCAGAAAGGCCCCTTTAGGATGCAATGGCGTCCGCCTGATTTTAAATCGTACAAAGATTCATTCATTCATTCATTCATTCATTTTGTGAACCGATCTCAGGCCCTAGTTAAGGCAGGGTACACCCTGAACAGCTCACCAGGCCATTGCAGGGCTAAAAATAATTTATTATAAAATTTGTGTACATTATTTACTAGTCTATTAAGTTGATTCATGCTTTCCATGAATTTGCCCAAGCATTTAATCTTACCAGGGTCACATTAAGGCTAGAGCCTATCTTAGCCAACTCGGGGTGAAGGCAGGGTACACCCTGTATTGCTCACACACAAAACCATTCACACTCACCCTCACACCTGGACAATCTGGAACAGCCAATTAATCTACTGCGCATGTCTTTGGACTGTGAGAGAAAACTGGAGTACCCAGAGGAAACCCATGCAAGCACAGGGAGAACATCAGCTGATGCACACAGAATTGTATGGTTTTCTTACAGTAGTCCTATGATTGTCCTGTGTTAAACCCACAAGACTTCCTTACTTTACTTCCTTACTTGTATCATTCAGCATTTCTGTAATGTGCATATGGTGTACGTATCGTATCACAGGAATATTATATGAGGATTTTTTTTTCATCTTGCAACAGTCAAATCACTTTTATATGAGCATCGTCCAATTTGACAGTATATGTCAACACAACTGCACAGTATTTAAACCCACCTCAACCAAACCTAAGTCAGTCGCTTCTGTCGAAGTTCCACCAAAGTCATACAACCAAAAAAAGCAGCTTGATTGTAAAATAGGTTTGAGAAAAAGATGTTAAAAATGAATTCAGTATTTGCTGTTAAAACACTGCCCCACACACAAGCGCGCGTGCACACACACACACACACACACACACACACACACACACACACACACACACACACACACCTTTGTTTTAAAAGCGTGATGTAATCCAATAACACTTGGCCTTCCCAGTATTCATGTGATGACCATTTGAACATCAGTGTCTTTTATGGGACACTGAATTAATTTTAGTTCTTCACTTGGACTGATTCAGTTCTGACACCAAGTCTACAGACGTTTTGTTCTTTTGGAAAACACTGAATTAATAAAGCCAGTTTCAAAGAGCGGTTCAGTCAATGTACATACAATCTTCATCCTAACAAACAATTCTGAGACATCGTTAGTCTCCTCCACAGAAATGTACCTGGACTTTAAATGAACTATAATGTTCTTTGGTATAAATATCTTCTGGCACACCTGTAAAACAATTTAAACATAAATGAACGAATACTTGTGAGCATGTCCTGAACAACTCAATTGAAGTCTTTTAAGAGAAATCACTTACGGCCATGAAGTGAATCAGATTGCTGTTTTTGTTGCTTTTTTTTTTTAACCCCCCCCCCCACCCCACCACCACCACATTTCATAATAGATCAATACTATATGAGATTTTAAATAAAATAAAATTCAAATCAATTTAGTATGAACAACTTACTTATTTAGCCAAATGGGATCATGAGATCATTTAAGGTGTGTGTGAGTGTTTATGTTGATTCTGGCATGTAGTTAGATGAAGCTCTCTGGTCTTCGTAAGCTGCCATTACCTGTTAGATACATTGACGTCACAGACTCAAAATATATACACAAATCTTGCAGTTGGACGTCTTGGCTGATTTGAGGTAAGTGGAAAATCTGGGTAGTGTTAAACTCCAAAATTACTCCTTTACAATATTAAATGCATAAATTATTTTAATAACGTCATGGACAGGATTCCAGTTGAATAGTGCATGTCATGGCTCTGGTTTTACTTATGCACGAACCTCATGTTTGTAATTTGTTTGTTTTATTTGTTTAATCCAACCCCAGCGATCCAAAGAAAACTTTCAGCCACAATTAGAGCATGAAAATTTATTCAAGTCATATTCATGTAATACATGTCTTTGCAGTAATAAGAGCTTTTGTTAAATAAGTTCTCAGAATAAAAAAAATATATATTATATACTACATGGGAACAGCACCCATTTAAATCTAAACGCCAGACACTCACAGTTTTGTCACGTTCACTTGGAGCAGATGGCGTCATCATTATCATTCTTTAAAATGGAAAAATAAACCATAAAATCCTCGTTTTAGTTTGTTCTTCCTTGTGTTTCCACATAGTATATTCCAACTTTATACCAATTCTAAGCAGGTAAGGTAGAAGGGAATCTCACCTGCTAGCCACAACTTTACTTATGATGGCTGCTTAAGACTGGAGGCCTTGGAGCAGACCCCTAAAGTCATGTTTAGTGGAAAAGATGCCTTATTCTTGAAAAAAAAAAAAAAGATATTCTTAATATCAAACCAACTCTAGAATGATTGGAAGAGTTAGCTGGCAAGGCTTTTAGCCTAGCCTAGCCCAGATTGGCACAAAGCACATAGAGCTCTAACTAAGGCTGTCTTGGTTAAAGTGTCTAAATATAAACTTTAAAAACGCTCATTTTATTGTGCTTTTTCCTTCTGTTCCTGTGTAGTATATACTAAACAATTATGCACCTCTGGCCCAGTGGATGTCGCTGAATTGAATAGCATAACTATTTTGCAACATCCACCTCACCTTTGGTAAATAAATTGTTAATTATCCAGCTTGAAAAACATGGGCTAATTTTAACTGCAAAAATAAAACATAAAAATCTGATTTTTGTTTGCTTATGTTCCCATGTAGTATATACTAAAACAATTATTCTCCTCAAGTTTGGTGGATATCACTGAATATTCCCCTTGATGTTCCATTTCTGTCTTATTTGTCTTCAGTGAATAATTGTTATGTAGCATCATGGACATCCTAAAAGAGCCGATTGTTGTCGTATGGATCAGACTGAATGTTCCATCTATACCTGTCTGTAAAGCCGAGTTAAACACGGCTCTGTAAGTGAACACACGGCACTTTCTACTAGAATGACCATTTTAACGTCATCTGGAACATACTTGTTTTTTTTTTTGTAAACATTTTATAATCTTTATTAAAATATGTCTCGATGAAATATCATTTCATTCAACAAAGTGAGCAAAAAAAAAAAAAGACAGAACTATACCTAAGCTTCATTTTGTAATATGCGCTAAGTTTCAAAATGAATGTCAAAATTCTCATCTTCAGTCTTAGTGTGAAAATCAAACGCTTTTCTACATGATGACTAACGTTCATGTTGCCTCGGTCCGTCGTTGTCTGAAAGGTCGACCTGACCGGGATTTAATACCTGAAAGAGGGCAAATCAAAGAGTGTTATTACAGTAAGACGCAACACAGTCCAGACTGAAGAAATTCAGTTTTTTTTTTTTTGTCTATGGATGGATGGATGGAAAAAGACATCAAGATACTGCCTACATATCACAACTGTCACAATACTGATATCATCATATGTTTAAATAACTTCTGTTGAATTCTGAATTCACTCATTCATTTGCCGAACCGCTTAATCCCTCTATGGACACATGGAGGCTGGAGCCTACTTCTGCTTACACTGTGCGAAGGCGGGGTACACGCTGAACAGCTCGCCACACCATTGCAGAGTCAGCATACACACACAATCATACACACTCAAAATCATGTCTACATCTAGGGGCAATTTGAAACAGCCAATTAAGCTAATGTGCATGTCTTTGGACTGTGGGAGGAAACTCGAGTACCTGAAGGAAACCCACGCAAGAACTCCACACAGAAACACATGATCCTGGTACGCCTTGCTGTGAAGCAGATGTGCTAACCTCTGTGCCACCCCTGGTTTCTGAATTACATTTCCAAAACACTATATTTCTATGAGATCTGAAATGAAGAAGTGTAAAACGCCACTCACGGTGACAGCGAACATCCTGAAGCATAGACGTAGTTGCCAGTGTAGCGAAGGTCACACCGCACAATGTTGTTGTTGTAGTCGGACTCTTGTACATGATAATTGGGGTTAACGCTGATCTGAAAAACAAACAAAAAATCTTTTACTGCCAATGACTGTTAATAACTGAGTGGTTTTTTTATTAGGCATAATAACAACCAAAAAAGTCAACTTCTAAAGTGAACAATAAACACACATTAGCTTAACTTAAAGCCCCACACCAAATCTTAAGATGTGATACTTTCATCTACTTTAATGTTGATTACTGATTTTATTATAGATATTCTGTTAAATTGTCAAAATGTGTTATCTGTTAAAATGTCCTATCTGCATCTGGAGTGCAGTAAGAACCTCCCCTTTCTCTTCTGAGCCATGACTCAATGTTCTATTTATATATTTATGTGTTGTATTTTCTTAATTATTGTTTTATATTATTAAATATAATAATTATATTTATGGTTATTGTGTTTTTTTAGTTTGTTCATGCATTTCTACTTCATGCATTAAAGGTACACCAGGCAATTCATTAATGTTACACACTTTGAGGATGTAATTCCCAGGTTTCACGTCTGTAATGTCGATCCACTGACAATCGATGTCTGCGTTGTAAGTGTCGTAACACCCTGGACTCAGACCCTGCAACAACATAAACATTAATACAAACACTCTCAGCACACACTTTTGTGCTGTACACTTCTGAATATTGGGTGAAGGCGGGGTACATCCTGAACAGCTCGCCAGACTATCGGAGGGCCAACACATACACACACACATTTATATTCACACTCACACCTAGGGCCAATTTGGACCATCAAATTAGCCAAATGGTCTATAGGAATAAAGAGGAGTACATGGAGGAAACCTACACAAGCACGGTGAGAACATGCAAGCTCCACACCCGAGCCCATGAGTCAAACCCAGGACCTTCTTCCTGTGAGGCGGATGTGATGACCACTACCCCTCCTTCAAACCTCAGTCAAACTTGCCACCCTCAAAATACTGATTTAAAATGTTTTGGGGTTGATTTTATCTCACTGAGTTATGATGTGGTCCTTAGAAATGGTCTGTTATACATGACACTGGTCTGCTGAAAATAAATAACTGATGGCTGAATGCTCTAGTTGACCAATCAGAACTGAGTATTCAGATGAGCGGGCAAAAAAAAAAAAAAAATCAACAATGAGGAGGTGTGATGAACCCAAGTTAGTATCTGAACTTCTATTAACATTCTAAATGTCACATGACATCGTATCCAATTCCCACCACTGCCAACCAGTGAGAGGTGTAAGCATGCACATACCCCATCCGTGACTTGTGATGCTGCCACCCGCCTCTTTACTGCTGTGCATGTGTACTTAGGGGTGGCCTAACAGGGAAATCCCTATCCGCCTTATACAAATGAGCTCACAGACCCCCATGATTGGCTGGTGATTGCTGTGAGGGACAGGAAAGTGAGTGTATGCCATCCCTCCCTCCCGTGAGAGCTCCGTCAATTAGCTCCCATGAACCTGGATTTGAACCGGCAGTCTCCAGGTCGACAGTCACACACCTCGTTGATGCGCCACTCAGGAGACTGCTCTGTAAAAACTATCGCAAGAAAAGCAAACCCAGCTTGAATGAGTGGATAGAGAAACAGACCAATCGTGCTTTTATTCTGTTACGATTTTCTATACTGTGCAAAGCGGCACTGAAAGCCCAGTTACTGTTACCCACACGCATGCTCCTTAGCACGAATTAGCAGCAACCGCGGTGGAGCTTCATCACCTGCGTGTGAGCGGTGCAAGCAAAGCGTCTATAGTAGCCGTAATCGCAAGATGTGTCCTCCAGGCAGAAGCTGGCCTTGTGTCCTTCAGCCACACGGGAGTGACTGCTGGCATCCAGCAGATCATAATGACTGAATTCGTCCATGCTGTGGTAGTGCCTGCGAATACACAGACAAATCAGTTAAAATCTTAAGCAGTAAAAGGGTGATAGGCTGCTTATATTTAACACAACAAATACAAAAATACAAAATGCTGGATATGATGTACAAAAAATTGTATTTAAATTATAAATTCTTAAATAAAAGAAGTACTGGTAGCTTAGTGCTTAAGATAGGGCTCTTCAGTCTTATCTACAATTAGGGTCAGTGTAGCTGCAGGCTTTCATTCCACCCAAACAGGAGTCACACCTGATTTCACTTTTTAAATCAGATCGTCTTGGGATCCAGTCAACGATCAGGTGTGCTTATTATTTGGCTCCAATAAAAGCCTGCAGCCACACCAGTCATTTATGGATAAAACTAACAATGCTGAGTAAAACAACCTGGAAGTGTCTCAGTGGAAGCCATGATAAGAGTTGTTCAAATTGGCTAAATGCTAAGCGAAGCCGTTTCAGTGCTTCCTTTCTTATCACCGTTAGCACAGACTACACTGGACCTTCCTTTACCTTCCATTCTTTGTAACAACTACATATAATGCAACAGACCATCAGCAAAGTGGGCGTGATCAACCTTTTGTTACAGTACAGTGTGAGATTAAATGAAATCAAACCGATCAAATGAATAAAATCAGTAAGCAGGGTCAACAAGTAGGGTCAGGGTAGGGAGGGTAAGGTACTGTCGAGGAAAGCTATCGCCCAATGACTCACGCAAAGTGGGTGTTGAGAGGCAACAAGCTAAAGCTAGAATCCTTTTTTTAATACATTATTGTGTTGGAAGCTATACAAGTTTACTTGCATCTTTTCATTCATTCATTCATCCATTCATTCATTTTCCTTACCGCTTAATTCTACTTAGGGTCTCGGGGAGGCTGGCACCCATCTCAGCCAACTCTGCAAATCCCGTCTGCTGGATCCCTGCCAGTACTCGAATATGGAAGTGCAGGCCTTAGTGCAAGATTCTCCTTTCAGTTTCAGGGGAAATCCCTACAGCTAAAGCATGCTTCCGTGCAGAATGTCTGAGTTCACGCGACAGATCGCCTGAGTACTTCTCAGGCATACGAGCCCTCCTAGGTCAACCAGGTGATTTTCTTTTTAGAGCTGAACCCACCAAATGAGGGTTTTCCGATCCGGAATGTTTTGGTTCCATAGAATACTGAAACATCTTCGAAGGGCCCTCTGTGTGGTGAACACGGAGTGGCTGTTTGCGTGATGTTTACCCGACCATGCCATGTTACCCACTGAGGACAGTTGGGGTTGGGCTACCAACAGACATAAACACCATGCTAGCATGCCTCATTAAGCTTCATGTGTGCAGAAAACAATGATGAATCAAAACCGTGCTGAATGAAGTGTCATGTGTGCAAATAATAATTTTATTATCTTTAACCTTTCTTTAAAAATTACCTTTGAAATCTGGGATATTTTTTTTGGGTCAGCCTGTGTAAAATAAGTGCTCCGTGAGCAGTCTCTTTCTGGCTAAGGCTAGTGGACTGATTTTTTTCTGGGAATTAAACTCTGGAAACAAGCCTCGGAGTTCCTCTAGGGAGAAAGGCCATGTGTACGGCATCAGTCCTGGTATGCACATGTTCATATGGAAGGCATACTTCAGTTATATTTAAAGAACATGTGGGGGGAAAAAATCTAACTGGGCACTGCTCTAAAAATGACTTAGTCTGTATGATCTCCACATTATACGATCACAGTACTGGCAGAACAGTGGGTACTGTAGTCTTACTAAAGAAAAGTCATGTATGTTTTTTCTATTTGAACACATTCTGATTCCAATGTGAGACCTGGTGCAATAAAATAACTAGTGGTGGTCGAACTCCTTCAGTAATGCCTTGATGGTCAAACAGGGCCAGAAATCTGCCCTTATATATATATATATCACCCAGAACACACACAGTTCAACACTGTCCAAATAGAACTGTACGTGTCCGATTGTGTGTCGAGTGGAGCATAGCCACATGTACTCCATACATGGTGGTGAAACGTAGCTGACATCAGTGCAGAACTATGCTCTGAAAGCCATTAGAGTGTCTGGAACGGCTGAGCAGGCCTTCACACTGTTTTCCTTTAGACAACACCACAGACAGTTTTCCTGTAGCACCACCAGCACCAAAACGCCTACACACTTAACACCGAGTGAGGTGAGTTAATGCAGACTCTCACCTATTAATAATTCTACTTCAATAATTCTAATTTAAACACACAGGTATTTTGTTACTTGTCTGCAGTGAAACCTGGCTGTAATGTGAACTTTTTGATTATTTGATATATAGGGACACACAAACACATTACATATTTATGCTTCTTTATTGTCCCAAACCTGTACCTTCTCTTGTTACTAGTAGAACACCAATCCTCTTCTACAACTCACTCACTCTTTTGCTGAGACACTGATTTCTACTAGGAAAACGGGGAGGCTGAGCTCATCTTAGCCGATTCTGGGCAAAGATGGGCTACACTCTAAACAGCTTGCTAGTCCATCCTAGGCCAACACACACAACCATTCATACTCACACCTAGGGCAAATTTGGTACAATGTCTTTGGGTCGGGCCGGTGGTGTAGTGGTTAAGGTGCTGGACTCATGATCAAGAGGTCTTGGGTTTGAATCCCCGTTAGACCTCGTCCCTGCTAAGACCCCTGGGCAAGGTCTAAACCACAAGTGTCCCCCCAGCAGTAGAAATAGGTACCAGTAAAAAGGTAACTTGTGATAGACCTGCATCCCATCCAGGAGGAGTTGAACTCCTGGTCGCGTCACTACGGTCGCTACGGAAACCAAGGATAAGTCAGTAGGCTCGGGTGTGGAAGCCCGACAGACTGACCCCACATGTCTTTGGACTGTGGGAGGAAACCAGAATACCTGAAGGAAACCCACACAAGCACAGGGAGAACATTAAAACTCCACCCAGGACCTTCTGCTGTGAGGCAGATGTGCTGATCACCATGCTGCCCTATACCTGTATATAGAGTACTGTATAATCAGCATGTTTTTATTTAGGGTTGATCTCGAGGTTTGATCACGCGTTCGAATGTGATTGGTTATTTCTGAACTCAGTCACATGCCACATTTTACAGGTTGTGCAAAGAGTTTATTGTAGTTTTTATATACACTGTAGTTATTTCTACAGCTCCACAACAGAAGCTATAATGTAAGTTTCATAACGCTCTCAGCTCTGTGCTTGGACTTCGCTTTGAAATCTCTTTGAATAAAAGTTTCAGCCAAAGGCTTTTCCTTCATGCACTGTGCTGTCCAGCAGCTGTAACAATACAGCTTCTCTCAAAGGACCAATAAAGTGTGTGTCTATTGTCCACCAACTGAAAAACTAAATATTGTATGAAAAGAGGGTTTGTTTTGATCTTCTCTCAAGCTCCAGATATGATCTGAATAAGGCTTTGTATCACATCTGGCAGAGTTACACCAGAAATGTCAAACTGAACTGGAAATATCACAAGAGGATCCAAAAGCTGCTCTGAGGATATGAAAGAAGTTATAAGAGAATATATCATATTCAGTATCTAAAGGAAGCTGTATATTACCTAATCTAACCTGATCTCATACCTTTATGACATCTAAACATATACTTAACATATACAGTATGACATATACGCTCAGCTGTTTTACTTGCATTACTGAAATCTAACTAAAGACCTTGTATAATATACATTGCTGTATATTACAGTGTGATCTGATTGGTCCACTCTGTGGGGATAAAAAAATATCCAGAGTGGATTATGCTTTTATTGAAAATAAATGGACTCAAACTCATGGTTTGTCACGGTCAGTTGAAGGAAGTGGCGTCGTCATCATGCTTTAAAATAGAAAAATAAACCATGAAAATTAATTAATTCATTCATTCATTTTCTAAACCGCTTAATCCTAATTTGGGTCGCGGGGAGGCTGGAGCCCATCTCAGCCGACTCTGGGCGAGGGCAGAGTACACCCTGGACAGCTCACCAGGCCATCGCAGGACAGAAACATGCTGACAGCAATCCAGCCTACTCTTTATGAAAGTCAGCAATGGTTCTTTTACATGCCTCTCACCACAGACAGTGAGAGACATGGCTGGCCTTTGATTACCCAGTTAGTTTCACTGGAGGTTACCAGAAACAATGAATGTATAAGCACTGTTGCACCTGCACTGCAAAACCCGTCTGCTGGATCTCTGACAGTACTCGGATATAGAAATGGAGGGGTACACCCTGAACAGCTAGCCAGGGCATCGCAAGGCTAACACTCACACAACTATTCACACACACACTCACACAAATAAAATCAATTTGGAACAGCCAGTTAGCCTACTGTGCATGTTTTTGGACCGTGGGAGGAAACTGGAATGCCCGGAGAAAACCCACGCACAGGGAGAACATGCAAACTCCACACAGAAATGCCTGAGCCCAGGAATCGAACCCGGGACCTTCTTGCTGTGAGGCACACTTGCTAACCACTACACCACCGTGGTATGTTTCCATGTAGTATATATTAAAACTAATAAATGAGTTGATGCTGTTACAGAGCGTGGTTTTGGTATGTTTCTGTGTAGTATATACTCAAACTCTGAATGAGATAAAAAAGACTCCGTTGGCAACACAGCAAATTGCTCTGCTCAGTGCACGCAGAGCTCCCCCAACCTGCTTCTCTGGTTAAAATATATACGAAAAAACAAAAAAAAGAACAGAAACTTAAAATGTTTTTTGAGTTTAGTTTTCTTTATATTTACATATAGTATGTACTGAAACTCTGAATGAGCTAAAAAAGACACTGTTTATGTGCTTATGTTCTACTAGCTGAGGGTGCAGAGCTCATGTGACCTGCTTTTGTCATGGTTAAGTTATGCAAAAATATTGTAAACTATAAAAGAATCCTGATTTTAGTTTGCTTTTTTATGTTCCCATTTAGTATATCCTAAAGCACCTCAAGCTTGGTGGATGTTGCTGAATTGAATTTCCCCTCAACACTCTGTTTAACTATTCAGCAACATCCACCTCACCTTTGTGGTTGTGTAGACCTGCTCTTCATACTTATCTATATATTTCCTTATAACATAATAAAATTTAAATAGGGGCGGCACCGTGGTGTATTAGCTAGCACATCCGCCTCACAGCAAGAAGGTCCTGGGTTTGATTCCCAGGCTCGGGCATTTCAGTGTGGAGTTTGCATGTTCTATCCGTGGATGCATGGGTTTCCTCCGGGTACTCCGGTTTTCTTTCTCAGTCCAAACACGTGCACATTAGGCTAACTGGCTGTTCCAAATTGACCCTGGGTGTAAGTATGAGTATAAATGGTTGTGTGTGTGTGTGTCGCCATGCGATGTTCTAGCAAGCTGTTCTGGGTGTACCCCACCTTCGCCCACTGTCAACTGAGATAGGCTCCAGGTTTCCCATGGCCCGAGCAGGATTAAGTGGTTTGATTAAATGAGATTTCACATAATCATTTGGAAAATGGTAGGGAATTGGTAGAAATAATAGAAATGAGTTTCAGCTTTGGACAGTTCACTCAGAGCATGCCGAGCATCTGGCATGTTCTTTACACATTTCTGGCCACAACCTTCGGGATCTTGAATCTGATTCGCTCTCTGCAGTTGGTTTCGAACAGGAAAATAAGCTTCTGACCAGTGTAACACTTTTCTGCCAAAGATATAGTCACTGGCTTGACAAAAACGAATCCCATCTTTAAAACATTAAACAGTCACTGGTGAGTAAAGCTGATTGGCTGTTTGCCAATTAAACATCATTTAAACATAAACATATTTTCGTGAAATAAGGTTGTTCTTGGCCACATTCAGACAGTCAGACACATCAGACTCTCTAGTGCAAAGCCAGAAGTCTGGCTCAAGAGACTAAATATTAATTATGCACATGTAGCTGTGATAATAATCACAGCACACATGTAGCTTTTATCTATGTGCTATTCTCAAAGTGTTATTAGAAGCCCATTAAGGTCTGAGAAACAGAGATTTAGGAGTAATTAACTATACCAGGATTGGAATGCGTGAGGATAGCACACACGGGAGAAACGTCGGCGTTCTGTATCAGTTTGATGTGTTACAGTGTACAATATTTACAATGCAGTTCAATTTAACTTCCCAAGTGACAGCTCGATCGAAGGCCGTGTGTCATATACAGTGCAGAATTCACCATATGTACTTTATAAGACCTATCATTCATTCATTCATCCATTTTCTGGACCGCTTAATGCTGATTAGGGTCTCGGGGAGGCTGGCGGCCATCTCAGCCCACTCTGGGCAAGGGCAGAGTACACCCTGGACAGCTCACCAGGCCATCGCAGACAGAAAAGATCATTTAACTCTAATTTTATTTGATCATTCTAGATTTAAAAAGTCCTTATTTTTTCATAAAGGTCACTAAGGGACATATTGTCAGTAATCCAAACAGATTCCGATAGTAGTATATATTACTAATGTATATGTACCAAATAATTAGATGTAATGCATGTATGCATGTGATCAGTGCTTATTAAATCTTGTATACTTCACACTCACTAGACATTTTCAACAATATACATTTTGTTCAAAAAATATCGTCTTCCTGATGTATTTGGGAGACATTAGCCTATGTGTAAATTCAAGCCCAGAGGAACGTTGTAAATGGCAGTGCTGTACATGATGCGATGCCTTGATAGGTGACTTTTTTATCGTCTGTGTAAGAGCTGTGTTTCGGTTTGCTTCTGCAGCTCGAAGCAAACAATCTGTTTCGCATCTGCATATTTTTTCTGAGCAACGTCATGTAATCTTGAAATAATTTCACACCAAGATCAGCATTGTCATTTACGACATGCATCTTAGTGAATCATCCACGGTTAGTGTCATGATTTTTTTTTTACAATTCCCCTTAACACCAGTTAACGACTGACTTTAAAACAAAACCAGAAAACACAAACGGGTAATCAAAGCTAAATATACACACGCAGTACTGCTGTGATGGCAAGAAACAGGCAGAGAGAAACTTACTGATGGCAGCTGTGCCACTCCCAGGAATATCGTGGACGGCTCGGCAGGAAGTCGGATGTGCCCTGGTTCTTGACACGCTGTGGGAAGCGCAGCAGCATCCGGGTATCGTAATCTCTTACGCTCGACCTGTATGCTGAGCTGCTTGGCACAAACAGGACAACAACGACAACACACAATATGATATCAGACATCTCTTTGGGTTCTCGGAGAGTTCAAACTACTGTATTTCTGGAAAGTGTGTTTGGATTCAGGAAAATAAATCCTGAGAATAAACAGTCCTGCATTTCTATCTGTCTCTTTGGGATTAGTCCATTTCACGGTGCTTCAGCAATCATATAAACATCAGTCTGCTGATGATTTTTCCGTGTCTTGGAGTGAATTTCTTCTTCCTCTATATCAAGAGATCACTTTTTCCTCCCTATTTCCACAGAACTGCTTTGAATTATAGGAATTTTGCTGAGGTAGTCATGATTCATCTGCAGAGTTGTTATCAGACATAATGTCTGTTATAGTTCTTCCTTACTTGCTTAAATAAACTTTATTCTTTTTTCTTATCTGTCCCGTAAAAAAGCAGGACAGACAATGTTAAAAACAAAAATGGACTGACAAGAATTTTAACCACAATAATAAACAACCATAGAAGAACAGACAGAAAAGCCCATAGAAGCAGTACAAACCAGATTATTCCTGCATTTGGCGAAACACTTAATCCTACTAGGGCTGCGGGAGAACTGGAGCCCATCTCTGCCAACTCTGGGCGAAGGGAGGGAACACCCTGAACAGCTTGCCAGGCACAGGGCAACACACACAACAATTCACACTCACACCTAGGGGCAAACTGGAACAGCCATTTAGCCTCATGTTCATGTCTTTGGACTGTCAGAGGAAACCGGAGTACCTGGAGGAAACCCAGACAAACACAGGGAGAACATGCAAACTCCACACAAAAATGCCCTCACCGAGCCCGGGGCTCGAATCCAGGCCCTTCTTGCTTGGAAATGGACATAATAACCTCCACCCTACTCCTTCTGCCGCCCCTAAACCAGATCAACATTACGCAAAGCTAAATATAAGACTCGCAACTGGCAAGCCAAGCATTATTTACCTTGATAGCTAGCTATCTAAAGCAGCATTTTTAGCTCATAGTTTTAACCATTGCTAGCATTCCAGTGTGGTTCTGTAACAAGTCAAGTCAGTTTTATTTGTATAGCGCTTTTTACAATTGATATTGTCACAAAGCAGCTTTACAAAGTAAAATTAAATTAAGGATATCTAAAAATTTTCTCTACAACCCCCTACACATCCCTAACATACTGAATTCTGAAGAGTTCTCTTAAACCACACGGAAAAAAACCACCTACACAGACATCGCATTTAAACTTGGTCTTTAGCTATTCATTAGCTAAACGTTTTACAATATTAACAAACATAAAGATCAAGTAAAGTTGGACTTATTCCTTTTCCTTATGCCGTATGTTAAGTTTGGAATCCATATCAACCAGTTTCTCCGTTCACTCATCCGATGCATGCTTAATGCTAATCTAATGAAAATGCTAATCCAGACATCAGTGACAAACAGAGATAAATGATTAGACATTGATGTTAAGGCTGCTGCAGTGGAATCTTGCTTAAACAGTCTAGTCGCCCCGAATCTAATTAAACACATGGACCATAAAGTGAACATCTTGAATTGATGATGTGGAAATTGAATCACTCCATAAAATCTTCTCCAGCATGTCCTAAAAATTTTTATTAGGGTTAAGGTCAGGACAGTGCCAAGTTCATGTGTGAAAATGATTCCTAATGCTCCCTGAACCACTCTTTCCAGCCGAATTTTACATTTACTGCATTTGACAGACACCCTTATACAGAGTGACTTACATTTTTATTGCATTCATACAACTGAGCAGTTGAAGCCTTGTTAAGGGCCCAGCAGTGACAGATTGGTAGTACTGGGGCTTGAACCCATGACCTTCTGATCAGTAACCCAGAGCCTTGTCCACTGAGCCACCACTCTCTGAGCTGAGGGAAGAAAAAGTCCATTGATGTGATAACCTGGTCATTCAGTACATTCAGGTAATCAACTGACTTCATTTTATTGTCACATTAATGTGGCTGAGCCTCGAGCCTGGAGCAACAGGGCCACACGCTGTTATTAAGGCTAAAACCACCCCTGCCAGGCAGTGTATCTTCACATCATTCAGGTCCATTCTTCTTCATTTATTCAGAGCCTCCAGCTGAATTATGGGATACAAAGCTGTCAGCATAGTCTGGTACCTTCACATTCTACAGATTTAGTATGCCAGGGGTAACTTTAGAGTACTATAAAATGCATACTGAGTACATTTACATTTACAGCATTTAGCAGACACTCTTATCCAGAGTGACTTACAGAAGTGTTTTAAAGTCACTATCAGTGAATATATTTTTATTATTTGTTAGGACACAGACTAAGTATACCATCAGTCAAACTCAGTGGGTAGGTGCTGTTTGTGGGTTTTGTTTTTGTTTTGTTTGTGTGTGTGTGTGTGTGTGTGTGTGTGTGTGTGTGTGTGTGTGTGTGTGTGTGTGTGTGTGTGTGT
>JAOUQZ010000008.1:22608547-22631970 GCA_028564935.1 Neosilurus hyrtlii | reverse complement strand
GAGAGAGAGAGAGAGAGAGAGAGTGTGTGTGTGTGTGTGTGTGTGTGTGTGTGTGTGTGTGTGTGTGTGTGTGTGTGAGGCAAGACCTGGTCATGGAGCCTGACTCTATGCCGCAAAAATGTGCTTTTCTCCTTCCAAATGTTCTCCAAGCAGCAGAGTCTCGTTTAAATCTCAGACGTTTGACTCAGTTTTATAAGAGTTACTGTCTTTGAGCTCAACCAAGACTGAAATCATATATAAAAATACCGTCGGTAATGTGTCAAAATAACTTCATGTGATTTGTTAACATCCTTCTTTCCTGGCAGAACAAAAGTGGCATGAAAACAGGAAATGAAATGGGAAAGAACACCATGACCATTCCAGAACATTTGGCCTTTTTTAATGTTGTCCTCATATTTTTTTCCTCCAACTCCATCTGTTTAGACATTTAAAGGGATAAATTAAGAGTGTCCTACTCCACCAGGACCAGTTATTCACTTTATGCTGCCCAGAATATCTACCACTATCCACAAAGCCAAAACAGAAGCAATGATGGGGGCCAGGCAGTAAAATTAGTTGTAATTTATTTTTTGGAGGAGAAAACTTTATAAATATTGTTTGGAAGGAAACCACACAGTTATTATTTGTGTTAATGATGTATGCATGGTTTAAAAAGGATTTTTGTCTGAGATCAGACTAAGTGTAAGGGGAAAGTTACTCATATACTGTATTATTACTATTGTATTATCTTTTAATAAAAATAGAGCTGGCCAGACCTTTGTGGTGGCTGTGCCTATTCTCTGAAACAGCCCCCCCCCCCCCCTTCTTGGGTTTAGTCTCAACTCAGCCAAATAATCTCAAAATGTCAATTAAATATACAAACACAGGGACATTTCATTTCATTTGTTAAATATTACACAATTGTGGGATGTCCTGTACAATGGGCAGTCCACAAGCGGTGCTCTACCGGGAGCTCGAGTCCGTGTCCCTCTGTCACATGACCTTCACATGACATGACACTAATGGTTGACCTACGCGCTCTATGATGATGCCACAGAGAGTCAACACCACTCTGGGACATCCATCCCCAGACCTTTACGTACTGCTTCTAGTTATTAAAAATGACAGACAGGCACAGAGGCACCTGTCTGGGGAAGATTTTCTCACTAATTTAGTTTTATCCAATTCCCACCCATCACGGAATACTTCCCTATCACACTACTACTTCAGCTATTATCCAACAAGGCCAAAGGCAAGTACATGCTTCCTCCTCCAAGGCCTGTGATGCCAGCCGACCACATCTTTTTGAACTGCTACGCATGCATAATCAGGACAGCATAACACATTTGGAGGATAGTGCTATCTAACCCTCATATGGTCACAGCACCCATGATTGGCTTGTGTATGCCATCCTGAAAGTCCTGAGTGCTCTGCTAATTCTCTCACATGACCTGCAGCTTGGCTCGAAGAAGCGAACTCTCATGTGATAGTGGTGCACCTGTTGCTGCGCCACTCGGGAGCCCCCTGGCCACACATTCTTTACTGGGACTGTACAGAGGCCACACCTCCTTCAGCGAGATTGACAGACATACTGGTCACAAATCTGTCACTGGGCATGACAGAAAAAAATGGGGTGCTTTTTCTTCTCCATGGAAACTGATATACAAAATTACTGAACTTATTAGTCCTCTCTTTTGCACACAGGTTGTTTAGCATCACCTCATCTGTCAGCGAGTTTAAGAGAATTGTAAATGAGACTGGCAGAGTTTGTAAGGTTCTGATCATTTGGATGTCAAAATATTTTAAAACAACAGTAAGAAAGAAAGATAGGGAAAAAAAAGAAATGGGAAAAGTTAAAACAGTGCACAAAAGAACAGAAGACCTGCAAAAACTCAGTGCTTGGCTCCGGAAAGCTAGCATTCCAGTACTTCTGCATGCTTTGTGCTACTCAAAAACAAAAGCATCTTTTATTGATTTTGACCACCACAGCTTTCTTAACGTGGAAAAAAAAAGCATCCATCTTCCAGGGCCAGCAGAGCAGAACCAGCTGTACTGGGTCATTGTTGTTTTTCATATTTTGACTGTGGGCACCTCAGACACTCATTGGCAGTGAAAGTACATCTGCAAGTGATTAACCCAGATCCTCCATCCACGTTGCTGAAATTCTCCTTTTCTGACATGCAGAAAGTGTGTTTGTGTAAAGTTTGTGTGGGCATGAATTTGCAGCAGTAGTGGTCGTGACTTGGTCAGCACTTTTGATCAGCTGGCCGGAGGAAGACCACGGAGAGCAGCAACCAATACCAGATATTAGCTCACTCAAACATGGTCTTCTGTTAAAGTTAGATCTGTAATAAATCCATCCTTTTATTATCTATAACCATTTACCATTAAGGTCATGGGGAAAGCATCCTAAACATGTCACCAGTCTTTTGCAGGACAAAAAAAAAGAAGAGTACTAAGGGAGTGTAAACCTCAGCCAAGCCCAACAATCCACTATATGAACCAAAATGAAAAAACAATTTCACTTTCACATGATCTTAAATAATCCTTTAAAAAATTCCCAGATTTAGAATTGTGATCATCTCCAAAATCTAACGCTATCTAAAGCTTCCTTGTACAAAGCATCACCTCTGTTAAAAATTTAATGAAAATTTGCAGATTTTTTTTTTCATAATCCTGCTAACAAACAAACAAACAACCCAAAGGTAAAATATAACCTCCTTAGTGGAGGCAACACCCTTCGCTTTCACATCTATGTGGAATTTAAAGTTGAACTGATGTGCATGTCTTTGGACTGTGGGAAGAAACTGGAGTACCTGGAATAAACCCAGGTGAACACTGGGAGAACAAACTCCACATAGAAAAGCTCCATTTGGCCCCAAGGTTAGAACCCAATACCTTCCTGCTGTGAGGTTACAGTGCTAACCACTGTCCCTCTGTGCTGCCCCATTTTATACATAATACAATGAAATAAAATGAGATGGTAAAGTAGTCATGACTTTAAAATGACTAGTTGCCATAAATTTTTATTAGAAACACTATACTACTCCTGCGATGGCCTGGAGAGCTGTCCAGGGTGCACTCTGCCCTCGCCCAGAGTCGGCTGAGATGGGTGCCAGCCTCCTCACGCCCCTAATTAGGATTAAGCGCTTTGGAAAATGAATGATGATGATAAACTATGCTACTCTCATAGCATCTTCAGCTCTTCATGATTCGGATTTCACAAAGCTTTCACTGTATTTCTTTTCGAGCTTCTGGTTGATGTTGACATGAACGTATCATGTAAATGCTGCAGCTTTGTCTCTCCTGTTGTACCACAGACTGCGGAGGTCTTTACAGCACTCTGAAGTTCACGTTATGTTCTTGTGATTTGATGTATTTTAATCCTGGAAGTATATCCATAATAAGATGGGAAACAACACTGTGGCAGTGTATGCCAACAAAATCAAAAGTTGGGTCCACGCATTCATTTTCTTGGTAGCTGCATCAGAAATCAAGATTTATTGGACCCACTGACATGTATTATAGCCCACAGTCTATTATAGCCTAGGAGGCGAATCTGATGTGGTCTCCAGCTCCTGTATCTTCAGGATTTGTTGCCACATGATTGTCCGATTGGATAATGCATGAAGGAATGTATTTATCTTCTACTGTATTGACTTTCATTGTGAATTTTGTTTTCTATAGCGGATCCTGCGTAGTTTATAACCTGCCTCTATAATAAATACCTTCCTGTTCGTGGTTTGTTGTGCCTCCTTGACACTTTGCAAACAAACAGTGAAGGCAAGGCTAAAGATAATTAAATGGACTGTAATTGAGGCACTAACACCAGGTTCAGGTCTTGTTCTATACCACATGGTTCGAAAATTCCAGTGAACTGGAAGCTCCACGCAGACTCATTTTCCCTGCAAAAACAGGAGGTTTCCATTACTCAGAGTCTAAGAGTAAAACCTCAAGACACACACACACACATACAGGCCTACGTGGCACTCCACACGTGTATGCTACATTCAATGAGAAATCACAGTGAGACCAGAGGAGGAGTTCATGAGGAGATCTGGAGCAGGGACGTCCTCCTCAAGAGCATTTCTGAAATTCCACACGGATTATTTTTGCAGTTGCTTCATTATAAATCCCACTGCAGCAACATTTACTTTAGAAACATGCAAAGTGGGGTGTAATCATGCATTGGTGCCCAAAATAATAATAATAATAATAATAGAAAAACTAGAAAAGCACTTGGAGAGTGCAGACCAAAGGCCATTTAGTACCCTCATATGGTATTGTAAGAAATGCAGCATTTTTATAAATGTAACATTTGTTTATTATTTAAGCCCTACAGTGAAAACACACAGCCATTTATATGATTGTATCATGTATAGAGCCTGCCTTGAATAAGAGGCCTTGCGCTCAGATGAGGAAGTATTAATAATTGGGTTATTTTTGTGAAAATTGGCCTAAAAGTTGTACAGAAAGGAAAAGGAATGAGATTACACCATCGAACGCAAGCCTGGAAGTTACGCTTCGGTACGGTCCAGACGGAGTAACTTGGATGACGTCATCCACACTAAGAAATCTTCAAGAATTCCCTGCATCCAGACAATAAACTGGATCCCTGCCAAAATGTAATTAATTGTTCCTTGTATCATTTCTGACTCATCCTGAAAATTTCATCAAAATGCGTTCATAAGATTTGGAGTAATGTTGCTAACAGAGAAACAGAAAAACAAACAAACAGACAGATAAACAAACAAACCAACACCGGTTAAAACATAACCTCCTTGGCAGAGGTAATAAAAAACAGATAGAGCACTGATGTGGAATGAAACCGAAATGCCAGACATGGTGTAGAGGAAAACTTCAGAAAGACCACAAAGCTCAGAAAAGCACCAGTGTTTGGCTCAGAGTGCCAGAATGAGGTGACAGTGGATGTATTCGATCCAGTTATGCAGCTGGAGAAAGTAAGTTTAGTCTGGGATGTCTAATATTCCACCGTGAAAACACATTACACCAGTACACAACATTCCTGTTACTCAAAATATGATCAAAGACAGTGTGACTTTGCATGAATTGTCAAGTACATTACCCACAATGCAATTTGAATACCTTTCTGGTGGTGGTGTTTCTGAGAATGGGATTATAACGGGTCTCGCTGATGACAAGACACACCCGTTGTATACATGGCACACCCACTTTATACATGGTACCCTCATTCCAATAGCCCAAGAATTAAATACAGCACCATAAAATACCAGCACAAAGCATGCTAGGTATGGGCAGTGGTGGCCCAGTGATAGGGTCCTGGCTTACTGATTTGAAGGTCAGGGGTTCAAGTTCTACTGGCACGCTGATGTTGGTAAAGAGTAGGCCACTGGGTCGCTGTCAGCGTGTTTCTGCCCTGCGACGCCCTGGCGAGCCGTCCAGGGTGTACTCTGCCTTTGCCCATAGTTGGCTAAGATGAGCGCCAGCCTGCCGGCGACCCTAATTAGGATTAAGCTTTTCAGTAGATTAATGAATGAATGAAGATCGCTAGGTACATTGCAAGTATTTCATTATAACCCAACTGTGGATTTTTTTCTCTCATGTAGGCAACAGAAGCTGAATATATCCTCACCCTGTATTTTTTCGTCTCTAAATTTCTGCCTTAGACCAGATCTAATTAGTTTATACTACACAACAAACGGCATGATCTGATTGGTCTGATATTTCGGGATTAAAAAACGTTGTCTTGAGTGGCCATTTTCAAAAAAACAAAACAAAACAAGTTTTCACAGTAACTGTACGAGTATTTTATGGATTAAGCTGAAAACAATAACTAAAGATAGCATATGAGTTTCATTATTTGTGAGCTTTTTTATCTATTTCCATTACCAAGCACAGATAAGTAATATTTTCCATATGAAATGCTATCGACTAAGGATAAAATATTTCCTGAATTTGGCTGAATGATATAAAGGTTGATGCTGTAATTCAAATGGCGTTTCTTTTTTAGTTATTGAAGTTGAACTCATTCAAATTAAAGGATTCAGTCGAGCATACTAATACCTGCTCACCCGCCATAATGAGGCTCAATAATTAAATAGAATAACTTTGACTTGGCATTCTGAGAACCCTGGGTCTATAAGACTGTATCAGACGCCTCTGGTCTGGTTTACACCTTGGACATCTAGTCCCATCTAGTGGCAATAACTCACTGAATCTCTATACACTTTAATTTACACTTTTAATTTACACTTTGACGCTCATAACCGTCTATGTGAGGTATGTAGTAATAAATACTATTTTGAATGGAAGCTCAATTGAAATAAAATGGAATCTCGGCCTATAAAAAATACTGCTACGTACGCTGCTTCATGTCCAAACCATTGTTTTCAGAAGCATTTGTGATTCTTGCCTTTACTTTAGCTGAAGGAACGAAGATGAATTACACAAATATTGGTTTTGTAGGTTTCATGTAATGTATATACGTGATGAACACAAGGCACTCATTTCATTCGGTAGTTTTTTCTTTTTTCGTTAAAATAGCTAGTAACGCTAAATCACCACAGGTACCCTTTAATCCATAATTTTAAGTATAATATGCTTAATAATGTGCTCCTCTGTCTTAAGTGCACAATAATTATATTCATTTGCTGGCAAGCTGTCCAAGGTGCACCCTGTCCTCACCCAGAGTCAGCTGAGATGGGCGCCAGCCTCCCTGCAAATATTTAATTCTTCAATATAAAATATAATTGAGAAGCTTGGCCATCCGGGAGGAGCTTGGAGTAGAAGTGCTGCTCCTCCACGTTGAGAGGAGCCAGTTTAGGTGGCATGGGGAATCTGATTAGAATGCCTCCCGAACTCCTCCCTGTTGTGGTGTTTTGGGCATGTCCAACCAGGAAGGAGAAACACACTTGTTGTAACATCTTTACAGCAGACATAATTTGTTCAGATGGGATCTTTAATTTATAGCTCGTCATTAGCACAAAATAAAGTCTCATTGCATGTCACAAATTAGTGCAAATCATCAAACCGGTTGCAAAAAGGAAATAAAGCTAAATAAAGCTGAATGGACATCATGTAAAAAATTATAAGTAAAAAATTTGCAATGCATTGATGCTGAATAAAGATCATATTCATCAGTAAGAGGGCCCAAATTTAAAGGAATAGTTCAGTAAAATGAAACAAAAAATAAAAACTCATACAACAAAAAGAACTTGAAGTCCAATCCCTAAGCCTCTTCCAGGTCTTTCTGGACTTGTTGATATGGTTTAAGACATCAGCCGTCAGAGAGCAAGATGAGTTTTGACCAGAAGGTCCCATAAGTTAAGAAAAAGACGTGAGATGGGAGTGATGGAGGAATTCTGCAGGAACTGGAACAGCCACATCATGCCAGGTCCCAGGGCAGATGGGATGGTCTGTTTTTCCACAAGGTGAACATGATTTTGAAACCTGATGCCTGTCCAATACCCGGTACTGATGAGCGCCTGGATTGGCTAGGCACAGCTGCTTTTTATGGACTGATGGATTAGAATAAAGAACTAGTGGCAGATTCCCTTTTCACAATAGTTCAAGAAAAATCAGCTTTTTCCACCTGGTTCAAGTTACACCAATTTGTTACACATCCATTCAGACATTTTTGAGTTTTGGAGTGCCAGCCATGTTTCAAAGACTGATGGACCAGATGTGCTTGGCTACAAATTAATAAGACTGCCTTTGACTCATTTCTTTTCTGAAACACTGGTTTCAGACAGTTCCTGGGGCTGGTGGATATAATCCCAGGTCTAATCATTTGGGCCTCAGCAGCCCATTTTTTGCTGTTGTATAAACTTTAAAAGGGAAGCACTAAAGCTGACCAGATGGATACAAAGCCTTCTTCTTCAAAATAATTGATAAAATAACAAAACAATCCTGTGAAGAGTAGTGTACGAGGCAATGTGTGTAGACAGCCTCAAAGTCTTCCTTCGGTTATTAATCAACGTACAGGACCAGCATGCGGAGTTCTTTTTCAGGCAGGGACAAAAAAGATTGACACAGACACATGAGACACATGGATATTGGGGTCTAAGCATCATCGTATTTGACAGTCAATGAACTAAAGTCTCAATTCCTGCATTTCCTCGTTATTCAGATAAATACGTGCATTTAAAAACTGCATTTGGTTTACAGTTCTGGAAAAGTAGGCATTTTTTATCCACAGATTTGTAATCCGGAACATACCATAATTGAGCAGAGTTGTCAATTTTTATTTTATTGTAAGCCATGTTCCCAAAAAGCAGCTGATTTGGTTTTGTATGAATTCATCACATCTGTGACAGAAGGGAGTGACATAGCTTTGGCTGAAGTAGATTTGAAAGCTGCACAGCTGGTTTAACATATACAGTATGCATTGATCTGTCTTGGTTGAAAGGTCTGGTCTGTAAGTCAAATTGTACAATGTTCATACATAAGTGATACGATTGTTAAAAGACAAAAAATATATATATCCTTGTTTAACATTCTTGTGGTACTGCAACCACCACAAGATTCACCCTGATACTGTTGTACATGTGGGTATATAAGGAAGTCCCGTGGGTTTAATGTAGGGCAATCATACAACTATTGTAAGAACACTGTACAATTCCAAGTGAATTAGATGACCCAAAATAAAATGGTATGGATGTCATGATTTATGTCATAACAAAGCCATAAAACATCATAGGGCATCACACAACAGACATATGAAATAGACCTAACATTGAGAAGATTGGAAATTTTTTTTAATATGTTCAAAACTGCATGATAAGAGTCTATGATGTGATTTTCCATGGCACAGCAGGTGAGTTTCGTATGACACACCCAAATCTGTCCTAAGAATTTGCCTAATTTTCTGTTGTAGACCCGTTTTATCCCTGTTGTGTAACACATGTGACAGCAACTGGTTTATAGAAGTAAATATCCATATTTCTGTCTGAATTATAATATTTCTCAATCAAAAGGATCTGAATTACAGTGAATATTCCATTTCCCAGCAGTCTCCACTCATGGACGTTTTGCTCATGGTTGATTCAGTGTATAAACGATGATGAGGAACTTTCCTGACCTCATTTCCTCTCAGTCACCTAAAACATCAAACACCAATGGTAAGCCAACGCCACTGAAATGACAGACTTAAACCCACATAAACAGAAATGTATTATTTTTAATTTAGAGGTAAAAACAGGTAGTGACAACATCACAGCTACAAAATGCCACCCAGTGGGTATGATATGCTCATCGTGGCTCTTGAGCTCAACATGAACATGACAAAACTGCTGTTTTGATTTTGTCCTCCTCAGCTAATTCCAGAAAGAAATTAAATCATACAGAATTTGGATGGTATGTGTCTTATAACCTGGTCTGTGACCTTGCTACTTGTTAGTGTCTAACTAGCTGTTAAGCAAGACATCTTGCTAAGACGTCTTGCTAAGGCACTATTTTTGCTGATTTGTTTTGAAGAGTAAATATAGTACTAATACTAGTTAACTTGCAATACAGTATGGTTAAAAAATTAGTTCAATCTGTATCTATCTGTATTTATTAAACACAGACAGTAGAAAATCAAGAATGTTTGAATATTAGCATATTATCCAGAAGTGTCAGTCGGTACTTTTTTTAGTTAGTTTGTTAGTTAGTTTGTTTATGTGTGTGCAAGATTATTTAAAAATGTTACGCATGGATTTGGATAAAAAAAAATTCTAGAATAGGTTGTGGCACAAGTAACAAACCATTACATTTTGGAGGTGATCACTCATGTATGATATCATGTTGAAAAAACTTCCCAAAATAACTAAAAATGCCTATTCTCTTTAATATGTGGGAAAATGTTCATCAGACTGGGTCAGTGGTGGCCTCCCTTAGCAAAAAGTAGTTTATTGAAGTGTCCTACAAGTATACTTAATTAATACTAAATCTGACGCAGTATACTTGAAGTTTACTTATTATATACTATGTTTTATGTGTTTCAGAATAATATAGTGAAGTATACTCGGTTTATACTGAATAGTATAAAGAAAGGTCTAAGTACATCAATACTACAAGTTACACTTGTACTAAGTATACTTTTTACTTAAAGTATAATTCAATAAACTAAAATGTAGACTATAGGTATATAGTACACTTCTAGTATAGAGACTGGTATACTTTTATAAACTAAAAATGTTCCAGTTTAGTCCGAAGAAGTATTAAGTCAGTATACTTTCTAGTACACTACTAGTATATGTTCTGTAGTATACTTGGTATACTTACCCTTATACTCAAGTATACTTAATAAAATAAACTTCAAGTGTACTACTTTTTGCTAAGGGCTGGTGGGGGTAGTGGTATAAAATTAGAATAATTACAGCATAATAAGAGAAATAAAGAGAAGCATGTGAACCATTTTTGTGATCGATCTCACTTACTCAGTTTTAACCAAGGATTGAGGTCAACTGCTTTGATGTTTTCACAATCAACAAAGTTTGTTTGGTTGGGACTAAATAGGAAAGGGTTAACAGGAACTCTGGTGATGCCCGTGTTGTCACAGATGATACGAGAAAGAGACACTTTGGACAGTGAGAGCCGCTGCGCTGCAGTGAAAACTCCCATGTTCTCCCACCAGAGCCTGAAAATTACAGACAGCCAAATTAGTTGCAGATTCAAGATTTTAAAAATCTTCTTATCCTCAGGTCATGACAGGAGCATCATTCCAATCCATTATTGTTGGCTACATTAGCCTTGTAACTCAGTAAAATTCAGTACATGAGACAGTATGCATTGTCTGATAGATGTGATAAGGAGGAATATTGTATTTATTTAGAAAACTGAATGTTGTACAGTTTTCCTTCGTAGAATAATATTATTATGCTGATATTTATGAAGTGGTAGGTCATTGGGCATCCCAGGTAATCCCAGGCCCCAACAATTTCCAGGCAATATCACAAGAAAGACTTCGTTAATCATCAACTTTGCAGACATCACCAAACATCTCTAGAAGTCTATAATTTTTCAGAAAACTAAATAAAGATTTGATGGATTTATTAGTGTTGTTGCTGTGGCCAGCGCTTAACCTACAAGCACAGTTGATGGTCTTTACCATGTGAGATTTAAGGGCGGGGGTGGTTGAGGTGACACACATAGCCTACATTCTCTCTGTGTTTGTGCTCAGATAATATTAAAACATGGTGAACTTTACAAAAACAAACAAACAAACAAACAAACAAGCATGACTCTTTGTGTAAAATATTTATATGATATAACATAGAGTCTATTAATACTTTGCCATATAAACATGCTCACTTTTTTGGTTCTACAACACCAATGCTGGATCTGTATATTCAGTATGAATAAACATCCATTTAGTACCTGGTACACAGCTTAGGTACTTCCTGGCCGTCCCGTAGTAAATTTTATGACTATGTGAGTGAGTAAATAGGCTCACAACTCAGACATAGTTCACTACCATCTTACCTATCCTTTGACCTAGAAGTTTATAGCATTGGTTAAGGTAGCTAACTAGCAGTAATTTACTAGAATACATTTTGTGTGATTAGGTAACCTGTCTTTGCAACAGCAGAAATGTATAGTGTTACATTTTTATGACTTGGACGCTGGCTTTGCTTTGACCCGCCATGTTCTTTCTATTTTCCTTTTCTTTGGTTATTTAGAACATTATAGTATTTTGTACTGTGGTGTAGAGTTGTGCCTTCTCATCCATGTACCATTCAGCGACTAATAATTGCCTACTGAGTATTCAGACATCCTACGTATCACTTTATGTGTACTTATAGTATGGAAGTGTCTTTAAATACAGCCAAAGTGTGCACTCATGTTTACTAGAGTCAGGATTCAGCCGGTGGTTTATTAGGGTTATAGGCCAGAGCCACACTCTTCAAAATTGTCAAACCATAAGTGTGTAACTTAAGCCATGGCATTAGGGTTATTGAAAAAATATCATGTTCAAGTTCATTAAAGAATGTTAAATTAATAAATGAGATGTGGCCCAAAAGCAAGCAGAGTTACTGTTTGCCCACCAAAATTCATTCTTCTCAACGACATAATGTTTTATTCCCTTTATACTTTAACAGCTTTCCCAAGCCAACAATTCTTATGTTTTTGGTTGGGTTTCTGCGTATGTTATTAGGATTATGCAAAAAGGGCCGACTTTCTTTAAGTCTCTACAGGAGGCAGGGCTTTGGACAAGGAAGACTTTGTTAGATTAGGGGGGTGATCTGGATCAAATTCTGAGAAAAAAAGTAATTTTTTAAGGATTCTTCAACATTGTGAAATATTTATAATAATTTTTGGTTCATAATAAGTAATAAGTCAATAATAATAAGTCAATCATCACCTGTCTCCTTGGCGGATCTTCTGAAACTGTTTAGCGATGATGCAGGAGAACACCGGTCCGACTCGGCCTCCGGGGACGAACGGTTCAGCAATGCCTCCGGCCCAAAGGTCAATGTTATCAGTAGAACCATAAAGCTCAATGAGCTTCTCTGCCAGATTCGTGTTATTCAGTGCCTTCTCCAATTGAAAGACGTTCTTGGGTGTGGACAGCCCGCAAAACTTACGCCATTTGTTATAGCCTAATGAACAGAAGACAATACGTTCAACAATTCCATTAACCTGAACATGTAAATCTGTCTGTCTCTCTGTCAGACTGTGTGTGTTTGTGTGTTTACCTTGCAGTCCATGGTCCCTGCCTCTCTGAAGATTGAGGGAACCCAGGTCCTGGGCGATTTTGCTGGTGAAGGCGAACAGTTTTTCTCTAACTGCATCCACCAGCACACTTTCCTGCTTGTTCAGTTTAGCTGGATGGCTAATCAAGCCTCGGATTTGAGGTTCAATCCCACCTGGGGGAGGAGTGTCAGATCAGACTCAGGTTATATTATAAAATGTGACCGAATACAAAGAGTTCTTACTAGCATTAGAATTTCATACAAAAATTCACAGTAGATATAAAAAAATTCAACACACCTCTGAGAAAATTAATGGATAAATTAATTAAAATCTTTTTTCAATTTTATGACAGACAACCTTATTCAGAGTGAATTACATTTTTATACAACGGAGTATTTGAGAGTTAAGGGCCCCACTCAAGGGCCCAACAGTAGCAGCTTGGTGGTACTGGGACTTAAACCCATGACTTTTGGATCAGAAAGTCAGATACTTACCCACCTGAGCCACCACTATTTTTCATGGGATCCAGCAGCACAGTGGTGTAGTGGTTAGCATGTCCGCAAAACAGCGTGAAAGTTCTGTTAGTCCTGAGTTCGGTGAGGACGTTTCTGTGAAGAGTTTGCATGTTCTCTACATGCTTGTGTGGGTTTCCACCAGGTATTTCCTTTTCCTCCCACAGTCCAAGGATATGCACATTAGGCTAATTAGCTGTTCCAAATTGCCCCTAGGTGTGAGTGAGTGCGTGTGTGAATGGTTTTGTGTAGCCCTGCAATGGATTGGTCAAATGTACTTTGTCTACGCCCAGAGTTGGCTGAGATAGACTCCAGCCTCCTCCCGACCCTAGCAGAATTAAGCAGTTCAGAGAATAAATGAATAAATGTTATAAAACAACTGACAAAAATTTAAGTAAGAAGCACATAAGATGTTTAAGGTTAAACAAAAAATAACACACTGACAAATGACAGCAACCTGGTTGAATAAGTGCGCACATCCTTTTATAATTGAGCTCATATGATTGACATAAAAACAAGGTCTTATCAGCTAAAAGGACACCAAACCCAGTGTGAAGCATGGTGGTGGAAGCATCATGCTAAAGGGCTATTTTTTCTCTCTCTGGGACTGGAGGTCTAGTTAAAGCAGAGGGAATTATGGCTAGCTTAAAATGCTAATTTATTTTGGCATGAAACCTGTAGGCTACTGTACTACTGTACATGAAGAAAATTTCTCCTTCCAGTATGATAACAAACCAAAGCACAAATCCGAGTCATTTATGAGTTGATTAGACGATCTCCCTAGCCCCCTTTACTTGATGCTTGATGTCAAAAAATTATAACATAACAGAAAACACCAAGGTTTACAAGCTGAAATGTATCAACTCACCTTCAAAAATAATCCTCCATGGTGCAAAGAAGGCTGTGTGCAGAGGGACGCTAGGGAACCGCAGGCTTTCCTGGAAGTTTTCATCCAGACGGGAAATGAAGGGTTGGATGGTAGCATGAGCAAAACGGTAAGCAGCGGCGGCAAAAACATTGGAGATGGTCGGGTCAATGTTGGGGTCATAGCCTGGATATGTACCGAGCAGCTCATTCATAGCGTCTGTTCCCACAATGTGGGGCAAATAATCCCTAAACACTATGATCTGCAAGACAGGACAGGAGTCAGGACAGCCCAAGCATCGCCTTTCCCAAATTTTAATACAGATATCTTTATATATTGGTCGTCATTTATCTACACAATTGAAACACTGATTAAGATAATAAGATATTTTATTTAAGTAAATACTGCAAGGGAATAGTGCGATCTGATTGGTTTTCTATCTCAGAATAATAGATATAATCCACCCCGCAAACTCAGGATAATTCTTGAATTTAAAAAAATCCCTATACAAATAAATTATAAAAATCTTGTTGTTTGTGTTTCTTATGTTCCTGTGTAGTATATACTAAAACAATTATTCATCTCAGGGTCGGTGGATATTGCTGAATAGTTCCGTCATGTGTCATACCTGAAAGTAGGCTCCCATGATTTTGCGAGCTTCCTGATAAAGCTGTTCGCTGCTCCACTGTGGATTCAAGACGCGCAGAGCTCGTGCGAGCCGGTTGTGCTCTCGCAGGAAGAGTGTGTGCAGCGAAGTGAGAGCGATGTTCTCATCTACACGCTCATCACCTGCACACATTAACCATTCTTAACATTTTGTCTTAACTTTCACTAATCTGAAGTAAAATTTTTATGTTTCTTAGACCTGTATTTATTTGCATAAGAAAATCGCAAAAGAAATTTGAAGTAAACAGTACAAATGTACACAATGTTCCTTAAAATGTCAAATGTTAACAAGTAAATAACACATAGTGAAAGACTTTCAGTCATACATTCATTTTACTAGGGTCGCAGAGAGAGGCTAGCGCCCAGGGACCTGGACAGTTCGCTAGGGCCAATACACACACACACACACACACACACACACACACACTTCCATTTACACTCACACCTAGGGCTGATTTGGAACAGCCAGTTAGCCTACTGTGCATGTTTTTGGACTGTGGAAGGAAACCCACACAAGCACGGGGAGAACATGCAAACTCCACACAGAATAGTCTGAATGTTTATAGACAGTGGGAGCAACATACAAAATACACAAACGTTAACCTGATTTTAGCATTGAACCATATACCCTGCAGCTGTGAGGTGACAATCAGTTGTACCACAATATCTATAGGCTTCTGATATAAAAACTTTGTAAGCAAAGGTAACTTTGCCCCGCAGCATGGATAACGTATCAATCATTATCTTATGATATGGCCTGTAGTATGTGGTTGCGACCAAATTAGCTAAAAGCTCTTTTAATTAAAGGATTTACAATATGGCTGGGGTTTGACCTATTAAGGTCACTCAAGGTCCAAAGGTCTCATTTGAATGTCCATATATGGTTTCCTGGTAATGTTCCATAGTAATGGCATGTCTGTTGGCACTTGTTTTGAAGTCAAAATTTTGTGATGTTACTCTGAGCTTCACCTTTGATCTTGACTTTCCAAAATCAAATCATCTGTGGGACTCAGGTAAGGTAGTTTCCCCACCAAGTTTGGTGAAAATTTGTGCACGGGCGTGACACAAACTGACAAACAGACGGAAGGACTTACAAATGCCAGCGATTACTTAACTGCCATCAAAACTCATGCAATGGAATTTCATTAGCGTTTATTAAACAATTGTCTTGGTTTGTTCCTGTTACTCAAAAACGTAAATGATTGTCATCACAGACCTACCTGCGATAAAACATGGCACTTCCTCCAGGCCTGTGGTGTTCAGAATGCGATTGCGTGTGGCACACATCTTGCTGACCATTTTGGTGAAGGGCAGCAACTCATGGCCATTGTCCTGAAATCTCTCATTGACACGCAGGAGACCCTCATCATTGGAAAGGTTGCGGAGTTCTCGAGCGAGCCCATCCTCAGAGCCGTACACCTGACCTGCATCCACGAATGACGTCAGAGTGTTTATCTGCTGCCGCACCCGCGGCACACCTCCGAACAAGTAGGCGTTGTTTCCAGAGCCACAAGCAGGTGCAGAGCGGAAAAAAGAGAGGCAGCCATTGGGACCAGATGGCATGCGTGGGTCATCTGTAGGAAACTAGGTGAAATATTGGAAAAGAAAAATATTTTTTTCCAATGTGGATAGAAAGCTCAATCAGCAGTGCATGTTGATAACAGTTGGGGTGTAACAGGAGTTTGAAATTGGAGTGTGATGCATGTGCCTGTGAATGTGTTTACGGACCTGGATGGGAAAACATGGCTCAGTGCGCTCGCAGCTTTCATCACATTTAATGCCGTTGCTAAACGATCGGATGCTGGGTGACACGGGGGTGAAGGACAGGTCATGGTCGATCCACTGACCATAGACGGTAATGAGGGATGTATACTCAGCATCTGCCTGAACATTTTGGTCCTGAGTGCTGAAAATACGGTTCGACACCAGCCTCACCTGAAAACAAATATGAAAAATAGGAAGAGAAAAAAATCATTTTTAAGGAAAACTAAAAAGTTCCTGAAGAATAAACTACACAGATCTGGCAATGTGGTTGGCACAGGGTGACAGATACCCCTCTTCAATGTGCTTCGCCACCCAAATGCTACATAGTTCATACCAAGTAGTTGATTAAGTGATGTCATTAAGGGAACTTTTTTATTTAAAAATTTAAAAAGTCATAAATTTCTTCCATACCAGGGGCAGTAGGAAGCCATCATAGAGTTTGTCTTGGTTCCACCCTTTAGGTTGTGAGACTCTGTCTTCATAAACAGGAGGCAGCCAGCGGGCGAATGGGATGTTTGAAGCACCCCGAAGTGGATTATTCCTACAGGTTTAAAACATAATCACATATTTATATATATATATATATATATATATTCTATATGTCATAACATAAAGTAAAAATTAAAGCTAGTAAATACTAGAGGAAGATCTTCAGTTAAATTTAATTAATATTTATTCATACAGGGCTCGATTTCCGCTTAAGTCATTATTTTGGCCCACTTCCACTTCCACACATTTCAGTTACACACAGCTGTACTCTGGTCAAGCCCACCGCATGTAAGATTAAAATAAAGGCTGCCTTATGAATGTCTTCATGATTTCTTTATGTAGAAGTAGATTAAGTCACATAGACAGTGGACATTTTTCTTTATGCTTGCAGAGAGCTGCTTCATCTTTTTCAGAGGAACAAGCACTTGCAGAGCAGGCTCTATGATTTACACAAAGTCTACACATAGCCAGCTGATACATGAGAACCGTGGCTGGGACCACCATGGCTATTCTGGCAGATTTTGGAAGCAGTGTAGCACAATTCTGTTAAATTTTTTTTTTTTTTTTTTTGCAAATTTGCAAATGAAGATCAATCAATCTAGCACTTGACCCCCAGCAAATTTCAACACTACTAAACATTCCGGAAATGGAATCCACACCCTCCCGGATCTTAATATAAATCCCTGACTCTCAAGTATTTTGGAACACTTATGGGATAATGCTGGCTGACCCCCTTACAACAAAAAAAAATCTACTGTCATATACCATGAGGTAACTCCGGCTATGTGAGACTTTAGGAATAAGGCAACAAGGTCAGGCCTACTGTATGTATACTCAGCTTAATCAATATTTCTGTTTTATTTTATTTCATTAAAAATTAACAGTAATCTACCACAATGTAAAACTTTTTTTTTGTTGTTTAACAGTGTAATATAGGGGCGCCATCCTTCACGAGACCCTAATTAGGATTAAGTGGTTCAGAAAATTGAATGAATGAGTATAATATAGGGGTTGCAAGAAATGTTATTGTGGTTTAAAACCTGCTGTTTACTTAAATAAGGTTTTTCACCATGTAGCGGAGCTTGATTTACTACAGCTCTCAGAGGTGTGCAGTTAAAACCTGCTGAAGTCAAAGGCAGAATGCATGCAAATGGAATTTACAAAAGACACGCCCTGTTTTTGGCTTTGGTTCACCCAAAGTGTGTAACTGCCAGGAGAATCCGCATACACTAAGAACCATGTATATAATGTGAGTGGCTCTATCCATGAGGAATCAAACCCATGATATGTGTTTTAGATTTTTTCTAAAATAGAGCAATAAATATTTTTATACCATAGCAACCATCGCCAGAACCCTGGGCGTATGTCCATGTTTTGGTGTGTTTTTCTTACTGGTTGTTGCAGACACTGGAAGCCGTGCGATATTGGTTGACATCAGGTGTTGTTCTGCATGAAGGCGGCAGCGCTTGAGCAGAACAGCCAGTCAGTTTCTCGATCGTCTCGAGTTCTTCTTGAGTGAGCAGTGCTGAGAGGAAGAACACACAAACAGGGTGAAGCAAACTAGTTCTTGTTATCACTTACATTATAGCAGATATAAACATGTTCATTCCCTGACCATGTCTTTTTTCTGTTTTCAAAATTTTCCTATTAATAAACAACATTACGACTATATTATATATTTACATGCTCTTTCTGAGATAATAGCTTTGTATGCTTTACATAATTCACTACCTACAGAAGGCATGATATTTGACATTTGGCTGAAAATTTGATGTGGTACAACAACATTTCTTTATTTACATACGTTTTAATTTTAATCAAGTAAATATCCCTATTAGAGTCTCTCTTAGAATCAAAAACATTAATACATGAGTGTGTGTCAGACCTGTGGCGTTAATGGACCTCTTGTGTGCGTGGTATGTTTTCTCTGAGATGATTCTCAGCGTCTGCTCCAGGTAATCAGCAGCTCTCACAGCGTCACGTGACTTGCGTTTTGGCTGCTTCACCAGACGCAGGATATCAGACGGCTTGATGAAATCGGCCCTGCGCACCCGTTCCAGGCTCCTGTGAACACACACACACACACACACACACACACAGATATAAAACACTAGAAGCGGTGTGGCACAGCTCTGCGGGTGGGATGTCCTGGGGTGGTAATGTGGGTGACTCATAGGGTGATGATATCACAATTTGTAGGTCATTTGCCACACTGATTGATTATCGTAACAGAGAGACCTTCCCTGATTTTACATGCTCTTAGTACACACAGGTACAGTGTGTTAAAGAAGCGTTGACTCACTTTTGACGAGAATATAGATAAGAATCATCAACGAGTCTTTTGGCTTCCTTGACAGCATCCAGAATGAAATCCCTGCTGAAATGGTTCTCTTCAGATACTGTAAAGCACACACAAACAGAACGATCTGACTGAAACCAAAGCAGATGGATCAAGCAGAATGCTTTGTAACTGGTAGCTGATGGGTTCGTTGTCGTTTTTGTAAAGAGTGTAGATTAATCAACATTTAATGTGGTAAGTGGGTGGTTCCTAAAGTAGGGGTCCCAACCTCAGGGGTGACAATGAGAGAAACACAACATTCAAAAATTCAAAAGGTCCATTTTCAGGTTGTATTTAGTGTAATTTAGGTTAGTTTATAAGACACGGGAACGTCGTGATTTAATTGGTCTGCTATCTATTGATTAAAAAAACATTATTATTCATTCAAGTATTTACTTGTTTCTGATTGGTGAAAAACCACCAACAGTTTTCTCATACAAGCCAACTTATCCATCAGTGACATATGATTGAATGCGAATGAAAACCCGATCAATCTGAATAATTCTTGATATCATACTTCGCCTCGTTGAGTAAGTCATCTTATTATTCCGAGTGGATAATGCTTGAATCAAAATGACAGACAAGTAGGTTGTCACAGCTGTAATTTATATAAAAACTACTCTTAATCCCAGGTCATGGTGACTTGGAGCAGGCAGCGTCATCATCACTCCTTAAAAAGAAAAAAATAAACCATTAAAAATCTCAATCAGTTTGTTTTTGCTTATGTTTCCATGTTGTTAGCTACACAACACAACTGCATAGCATGTACCAACAAGAGCTCACCTGACCTGACTTCGTCATGGGTAGAATATGTAAAAATAGAACAGATATTCGGCTCAGGCTATGTCGCTGAAATAAAATTGAAGTATTCAGCAACATTTTCACCTCTTGAAGTTCACCGTGTATTTTGTAACTATTCTAAAATACATGTGAAATACTTGTTTCCTTAAGGTCAAGGCTGAAGAGAAGAAACATATCTATTCTCTTACTGTTTTGTGTGGTTTTTGAGATGTGGTCGGCGTGGGTACCTTTAAAGGGTATTGATATTATCTCGAACATAACTGGAAAAATCTCTGCCAAAAAAGGTGAATATTCCTTGGACAAAAAAAATATTACTTGAGGACCGGAATACATTTTCAATGAACAGAGTGAGGACATTTTGTGATTTTGTGGAAGTTATGATATATTACCTGGTCCTCACTTCTGAAAAGGGCTGTTTAGGGGGTTAAGACTTGATTGTGGCATTCATATAGTGATTAGGTTTAAATTAGGGTTAGGGTAAGGGTTGGGGTTGGGCATTTAATTGTAATGATTAAGGTTAGGGTAAGGGGACAGGGAATACATTATGTCAATGAACGTTCCCACAAAAATAGAAGTACATGATTGTGTGTGTGTGTGTGTGTGTGTGTGTGTGTGTGTGTGTGTGTGTGTGTGTGTGTGTGTGTAAGCATCAGCAATGGCAGTAGCATTATTCATATTCCTGCCTCCTCATATGTAGATCTTACTGAAACTTTAGCACACATTCTCTAGACATTAGACAGATTGCAGCAAAAACGTCCACTGAGCAGTCGTTCTACAGCCCTCGGCTTTTATGCACTGGACAACCGACGCATGGTTGGTTGACTGCATGACTGCATGAATGTGCAGATGTACTGGTGTTTTTAATAAAGTAGAGCCGTTAAGCAGAACTATTATTCAGTTTTGATTTAGCCGTTGACGTGGAAACAAATAACAGAAGGTATTAAAGTTCTTGTTGGACAAACAGGTTTTCTGAATCATTGTGGCAAGCATGAATATTAATGACTTCCTACAAATTGAAAGGGAAACCCTGCTTTTCTACTGTTACTATTTCTGAAAACAAGAAAAAAAAATTAATTACATAAATTTTTGGTTTTCTCTTGTTCCTCTGTACCTTAGAACATTTTTAGCATTTTAATATCTGATTACATCCAAAACGCATGAGAGACATGAGAACTGAACATCTTTATTATAAACATTTATTTATTCCCTTTATTTTTGTTAAAAGCTGAGGCAGATTTGAATAGTAAGTAAATCCTTTCCATTTCTCTATCACCATGTATGGGGAAATGCACATACACTGTATATCCAAAAGTATGTGGACATCTGACCATCGCACCCTTTATGTCCTTGCTGTGCATAAGATTCCAGTTTAATCCCCCTTACTGTTATAAGAGTTTATGATAGACTTTGTAGATCTTTTAGATTTTGTGGCTGTGGGGATGTGTGATCATTCAGCCACATGTGAGACCAGGAATCGATGTTGGGTGCAGTCGGTGTTCCAGTTCACCCCAATGGTGTTCCCTTGTGGTTGAAGTCAGGGCTCTGTGCACATGGTAGACCATGTGTTTATGGTGATGGCTTTGTGCACGGGGGCTTTGCCTTATTGCATTGTGTTTTAGCTTAGGAAATTTACATCTACAGCACACAAAGATATTTTTTACAATTGGGAGCTTTAAATTTGCAGCAAAACTTTGCGGGAGAACCTCACAGTAAGGTGTCCACATACTTTTGAGAAAATAGTTTGTTTAAATTTAAGAAATGTTTCAAACGTACCTGAAACCGTTAGATGACTGAATGTGTAACACAGTCCCAGCACCATTACCGGTGTTATGAGATTCATATCTGAAGCGCAGCACACACACACACCACAGTTCTGTGTAATGTCACAAATTAAATCTTCTGTTGACCTGAAATTTAAAAAATATTAGATAAGAAGAGTATTTCACTTTAAATGAATCTATTTTTCCATAAATATTTTGCTTGTTTTGACCAATTTTGTGTGTTTAGTTTATTTCTTTAATCGGTGAAGGTGTGATTGCATTATGAGTCTAAATGTGTTTGTTCCTACAGCTTATGAGTGTCTGGATGGCTGTTTGCAAATTTAGAATCTAGTTTGTGGCATTTGGAGCTGTTATTTTGTCCAAAATTTAATTCTTTGCATCTACCTGAATATCTTTTATGTAAATAGTAACCAAAATCAAGGGAGAACAAATGAAGGGCTGAGAATCAATATATATATATATATATATATATATATATATATATACACACCCTCCTGCTCAGCCTCCTGCTGGTCCTGCTGTAATACTGCACTTTCAACAATTTCAATGTTCAAGAATTTAAAAAAGTAAATAAATAATCCTGGATCCAAAATTTTATCGAGATCATCTCCAAAATCTATAGAGACTTTGTCTGCACCATCCACTTATTTCAGGTGGTCTAATAAATTTCTTCTTGCATTCAGACATATAAATAATAAATTGAAGCTAAATAGAAATAAATTCAATAAAAAATATTTAAATAGTTTAAATCTTTTTAGTATGAAAATCTGCTTTGCAACAATGTCAATAGTAAAGAGTGCTATACAAATAAAACTGAATTTAATTAAACTGAAATTGTTCTTTAGTTTTTGCTCACCTGTGTGTTTTGGCGTCTTTTGTTCTGAGATGAGTCGAGTTATGGATGTGCATCACACCAGGCTTTTATATACACACTCAGCCCTGTCCATCACAATGGTGGGCATTTAATACTTTTTTTATATGGGGAATTTCTTGTTTCCTCCTTCCTCTTATCCTCTTTCTCTTATCTTCAGATGACGGATAGTTTTCAAGGCTGCAGATCCATGTGTTTGTTCATGGTATGCCATGTAACACTGAACAAGAAAGTTCTACATTGCAACATTCAGGATTTAAAGGATGTGCTGCAAACTGCATGGTGCTCGATACCACTGGACACTCTCAGAGCTCTTGTGGTGTCCATGTCTGAGAGAAAATAAGGGACCTCTTTTAATGGGGACCTCTTTTGTATGTTTGTCCTAGAGAACAGGTTCTGAAGGGAACTTGCAGCCCTTTCAGGTAAAAACATAGTACATTGCAACAGAAACCACAAGAGTGTCTCAGTGCATCATGGGTGTGGAATAGAAAATGAGAGAGGAGTATATATTTCTTGGGTTTTTCTTTTAGGGGGTATCTGTTTCTATCTATCAACGTTTGCCTCAAATTATACAAAAATGGGGCAGCGGTGGCCCGGTGGTAGAGTGCTAAATTAATGATCTGATGGTCGGAGGTTCAAGCCCCACTATCACCAGGTGGTCACTGTTGTCCCCCCAGTGCAGCTAACTGGGTTATCAAAT
>JAOUQZ010000008.1:22539231-22553492 GCA_028564935.1 Neosilurus hyrtlii | reverse complement strand
TAAAATATATATATATATATATATATATATATATATATAGTAGTGTGCATGAAGGTGTACGTCTTGAGGAAGTTAGCTGAGGTTGAAGGTCAAACAGATGCTTTTGCTGTCAGGAGGAGACAGGAAGTAGATTTGCCTGTTTACCGTTTGTGCACGATGACTCCGAGGTGAATGAGCAGTTCAACTCGACCTGTATGCTGCACGTTTAACATTCACAGTGGCGGGTACCTGCTTCCATGGGTTTTATGAACTTTGGTGAATTAAGCTAAGATCCATTTCACTTTTTTCCCCATAACATAAAACTTCGAACGCACAAACAGTACCATAAATGTATTCTACAAATACAGGGACTCGTGCAGTAAATTCATATTAGTCATGATGTGTAAAAAAGACTTGGCTCTTTCAAAGCTGAGATGGCGTCCTGATGTCATATATGCTGTTTGTTGACTGGTAAATAATTTTATTATTTATTAATAAGAGCACTTGAGGAGCGCAAATCTTTGCCAAGTGCAGCAAACTGCCACATGTCAAAAAATGTCCTATTTCACAATGTTTAATAATGCAAAAAATAAATTCCTGGATCTAGAATCTGATCTGGATCATCTCCAAAAGCACATGGAGTCTTCTTTGTTTAAAGCCACGCCTCCATATATAACTTTATGCGTAAACCTTTCTCAAGGGGGATCTAAACATGACTAGCTAGCTTAACAGTTAATTACTGTTTTTTTTAAATTAGCATAAAGGAAACAACATTTTTCTGGACAAACTTTTTTCCCTCTGGCTTCATATCATTAACCAGCAATTGCTAAAATCTTGAACTCTATCACAGGCATTTGATGAGGATTTTGACTATAATAATTGCAAGAAATAGCAAGAATCAGTGTGTGTGTGTTGGAGAATGATGATGAGCGTGGGGGGGTCATGGGGTCGAATAGTGATGATCTAGAGGGAAATTGGAGAAATTGTGATGACTGTGATTAAAATTTTTGACTGTCAAAAATTTTTGCCACAATCATTACCATTTGACGCCAAATCCTGAGAGAGCGTGATAGGACATGGGAATGGTGGTAAAGTGTAGTAGAGTTTAACAGAGCATAACAGAACTGGATGCACCTTCTTGGGATTTTGATGAACTTGTAAACACGATTCCTTTCTTGGATGCATGGTTTCTCTTTGTTGTGACCCCTGCCTCCTTTTTATACCTTTATCATGCTCCAAGCATGGCAATCATGGTCATAAATCATAGGAGGTCTTAACAAGAACTTGATGAATGTGAGAGATCTACACAGAATCTAACAGATCTGTTGATCACACAAGAACTTGAGGGAACGTAATGAATATCGTGGTAGATCTTGACCAGAATCGTGTTGGCTTCGTAAACAAACGTTACAGGTCGTAACTGATAGCGTATGAAAGCCCTGAAAAAGAATAAATGATGGAGCTCAATTTGATTTGACTTTGTTACCAGTTAAAGTTCATCTCAGGCCTCAGTCCCATTGGATGTGGGATTAGACCTCAGACACGTCCTGGTGTTTTATGTTTGGGCTGCAATTAACCTTACGATCACTGTCCAGCTTTGTGTCCTGACTGTATCGGGGGTGTGTTCGGAGGGTAATTCCCCCAGTAATGGTGCACGCTTAGCGTGTGTGGGGTAGAGGGTCACGGGAGTGCGTTAGCCGTTAAATTGAGCAGTGTTTTTACACTGTAATCTTGAGAGCCTTTTTCCTGGCATTGTTGCTGCACTATCTCCCATCTTCCTCCTTGGTAAGGAAACCGGGGCTGTTCATACAGGATATACTCACACACGATCGGGAAAACTGAAGTGAAGGTAAGCAGGAGGTTGTGAAGATGGAGGAAGGAATACTAACCTTAAGAAAGGAACATGGGTTGATGGGAGCAGAGAAAGAGAGAAATGCTGCCATTTTATCAAATCTTCACTTATTCATCCTCCATAACTGCTATGTACTGGGCATGAGGTGGGAATACACCCTGGATGGAACTCCTGACCATTCTACCTACTGTCATAATCGGGACATTAGAGGAAACCTACACAGGGAGAACCTGCAGAAACCTTCAAAGACAGTAACTGCTTCCTAGACAGGAATGTCTCTGATGTTCTACCTAGTGCGGGTCACGCTTAATCTGTTCATATTGACCCAAATCTGCAGTCATGTGTCAACCAGAATTCAGGCCAGAAGAAAGAAGATGGCGGCACAATAATTTTACTTCAGGATATATGCTATTTTAGTATATGCATGTAGAAGGGTGGCGAGTGGTCTGGAATGTAACCACAGTTGTCTTATAAACCATACAAGCTAAAATAACAACGTTTAATAATGTAACGAATATACTATGAAGTGCATACAGGTAAACTTTATTATAGCTCAGAATCTATATAGCTAAAAATACCAACTATTTTGTAGGGAGGCATACTGGCATAGTGGTTAGCACTTATGTGTTCGTGGTTCGAGCACACTGCCTGGCGAAGGTGATTCTGTGTGGAGTTTGCATGTTCTCCCCGTGCTTGCGTGGGAGATTCTGGGTGCTCCGGTTTCCTCTCACAGTCTAAAGACATGCACCTTAGGCTAATTGGAAATTCTGGATTGCCCCTAGGTATGAATGTGAGAGGGAATGGTTTGTGTATGTTGGTCTCGCGAGTTGTTCAGGGTGTACCCCACCTTCGCCTGGAGTCAGCTGGTATGGGCTCCAGCCTGCCCATGACCCAAATGAAGGATAAATCTGTTCAGAAAATAAAAGAGGTTTTTTTTTACTGTTGGTGCTGTGAGTTTTAAGTAAAGGGGAAGTTTTTTGTAGCTGTATGCCAGGAGTTATGACTTATGACTTTTAGTGATGTAGCAGTGTTGATGAAATGATCTTAGCTAGCTAAGAAACATGGACAAACATACACATACAGTATGTTACACATAAACATCTTTTTAAATATGTATACTTTTTTAAATAGAAAAGCGCATTCCTGTGGTAAACACAAAATTTGTACGCTATCCTCAGTGTTTGCATAAAGTTAGCTTGAACTTTTGCATTGAAAGCAGAGCTCCGGAGCTCCACACTTATGCAAATGTCCTAAAAAAGCCATGAGCTCAAATTTGTTGTCGTGTCTGTGCTGCCGTGCTCAGACAGCCGTCGGCGCTGAGTGCACTTGCACTTTGCAGCTTATTCTCTTACTTTACGAATGCATGTTTCTGTAAACTTATTTTCGAGACTTTATTAATGAATAAATTTATATGAATTTATATTAGCGGTACTCTGTAATGATACTACAGATGATTCTGCAATGTAAAGTAAACTGCCACTTTAGGTATCTTCTATGTTACTTTTGGCAAAGTAGTCAAAGGAAGAAAGACAAGGAGTGATAAAGTGATTGTAGCTTACAAAAAGACCGGTCCAGTACTTATATAATATAAGTATACACACATCCATGTGTTGCAAATCTTGTTGTTAAGTATACAAGCATCTTGCATAATAGTTTCTATAGTGATGACCTACAGCTGTGTGTGGGGGAGGAGGAGGAGGTGAAAGGATGGACCAACGGACGGCTAACCGCTTAAGCGCTCCATTATAATGTGAGCTGATTGCAAAGCCATATGGCTGCAGCTTTTCTGATCTTACAGCACAATAGTGTATTATGTTGCAGCCCCACCTTTGTAACCAAACTACAGCAGGTGGGTGTGGATGTGTTCACAGTTAAATAGTGTGACAGATTTCCATTTCAACCCATCACAATTGTCAATCCATTAAAACTTATCCTGTTCAATCATTCATTCATTTGCCGAACCACTCAATCCTACTAGGGACGCGGGGAGGCTGGAGCCTATCTGTGCTGACACTGGGCGAAGGCGAGGTACACCTGCGAACACGGCAACACACACAACCATTCACACTCAGATCTAGGGGCAGTGTCAAACATCCAATTACCCTAATGTGCGTATCTTTAGACTGTGGGAGGAAACCCTTGCGAAGACGGTACTCCAACCCAGGACCCTGGCAGTGAGGTGGACGTACAAACCCCTACACCACCATGCCGCCACTTATTCAATGTACAGTTACAGTGTACTCTTTTATGAGAAGAGTATATTGTCTCCTGTTGAAAAAGGTCCACATCAATAGCAAACTCTTATCACATTTGGGTTTCAATGCACTGAGGCTCGAAGACCATGTAGATCTGGCTGGCTTTTTAATGGCATCTACAATTTCAGTATAATTCAAGCTGACAGGAGTAATTTTTCGTGTAGATTACCATGACACCCATGGTAATTGTTGATGGTTACAATATTTTTGTCTCATTTACACTGTCCCTATACCTTTACATTGGGGAGTCCACTGTCTTTTATGGTTATCTTTTTGCTAATTGATTTGTTAGCCTGAGTCATCAACTAGTTCACTGTTTCCGAGTTGCCTAGCGACAAAATCTTAAATGATATTCTCTTCTGAATTACTTTTTTGGTCATCCTGCATCCTTTATATTTTAGATAGCTTATGCTTGGTGTTGAAATTTTCTAGCTGCTTAGCAACTTGAACTGTCAGCATGTGGTATGTTTTTACCGTCCAATTTATAGAAACCACAAATCTATAAGTTCTCTATAATGGCAGAATAAGGACCGTGATTTAAATTTTTTATTTTGTATATTTTTTTATTTTTAAAATAATCAAAATCATAAGTTTTCACAGCCTATCTAGTGCACTTTATAAGTACAAACTTAGGATTCAGCTGCTTGTCACACTAGACAAGTGGAATAGTTATTAGTAAAAATGCTAAAAGATCAGGATGGGTTTCGTGTTGTTTATTAAAGCTGCTAATTGATGGAGACTGATGGAGGTCAAGAGGTTGTGCATGTGTGTGCCGTGGATTTTGGCTGCCTGAAGCCCCCACGATGGCCCTGAGGAAGAGGAAATCCCTGGGGACTTATTTAAAATTTTTACTGCCGCTGGTGTTTGTGTTGACCACAGGAGTGTGAGTATGGGCGCTCTTATCTGAGGCCGCCTGCTCGACCTCTTATCTCCCAGTCGAGCGTTAAACGGATCCTGCTGTTCCCAGCATGCAGGACGGAGGAGGAGAGTGGGATTGGAAAATAATTTGAGTGGTACAGGGAATTAGAGACACACAGCTGAGACGAATCTAATCTTCTTGTGATGGTCACATCCAAAAAGCAATTCCAGCTGGCCTGCATCATCTTATTATCTACTTAGTGCTCTTGTGTCCAAAACAGTGTCAGTTACAGTTCATTTTCTGACACCTACCCTCCAAATACTGGATTGTTTAAAATAAATTCTACATAACAAATAGTACAAAAAACATAAACCTTGAACATGCATACCTACATCCCCACAACCCAAAAAAAAATTTTTAAATCAGAACTTTGTAGAACTACGTTTAGCAATTACTGACCAATTCTGACCAATTTCCCAGTTCCCACCAATGAAAAACATCCCCACAGCATGATATTTCCACCACCATTCTTCAATGTAAGGATGGTGATCTTGGAGTAATGAGGTGTTGGGTTTGCACCAGATTTTCCTTGATAGCCAAACAGTTCAATTTTACTTTTATCTGACCAGAGGACCTTTTTCCATATGCTTGGGATTTTCAAGTTTTTGGACATTTCTTTATCCAACTCTGATATTTCTTTTTAACCCAACTCCAATTTGTACTTCACCACAACTTAATCTCTGTTCTGTTTGGATGGGTCTTTTGTCTTCATGGTGTCGCTTAATAGTGTTAAATAATATTCAAAAGTGATAAATTGTATACTAATGGACTTTATTTAAATTTAGATTATGTAACTTCTGAAGGTTACTGGTAACACAAGATCTAATCTAGGGGTTTCACAGCAAAGGGAGTAAATGCAAATACTTGCAGCATGTTTTTCATATTTTTGTTTTATTCATTTTCTTTACTCATTTCTGTCCAATTTGGACTATTTTGTAAAGGTCCATTGCAAAAAAAATTCAAAAAACAAAAAAAAATCTATTTAGATTACAGATTATAAGGCAACAAAATATAACAACATGTAATTACAAAATGTAATGTACCTTTTAAAACTCTGCACATATGAAATTACAGTAAGACAGAGTGCTATTATTTCAGTTTACACTAAATATAAATCCTATTTGGAGATTTGCCGTAATTCTGTAACAATGATGCGCGCCGTCCCTCCTTCCTCTCTGTCATACTTTATTTTTCACTCTCTGTTTTTAGCAGGAAGAGAGACAATGGCCTAATCAATAAGACAACCATTGGTTGAGGACATAGCCTGGCTCCAGTAGGCATAAATAGAGGTCATTTCCTGTCAGCCAGGCCCTTCTTCCTGTAGCCTCCCAGAAGGCACCGGTGCTGCAGCGGGCAATGATGAGTGCATCAGCCTCAGGGGATTCTGGGTAGACACTATGGCGACAAGGACCAGCAATACTGTGCAGAAGTAATCAGGTGAAAAAAAAAATTCCCATCATAATGTTATGACGTATAAGACATCTCCTTCATTATAAGAAAAACAAAAATAATTTTAATTATAATCTGCTTAAAAATTAGTGTTAAGCATTAAAGGTATCTAAAATTATCTGAAATCTCGTTGGCTGAGCCAGTTTCAAAGCCTTTGTAAAAGTATTGATGTACACAAACCTCAATGTACCCAGATCACATTAATTGAATGAATGCTCCAAAATGTAATATATATACTCTTCTGTCCATAAGGTTTCTTTATATGGGTCCCTTATAAAAAATAAAACTACTTTAATGTAGAGGGTCTGCCATGCCTGTACCTGTGTGAGTTGTTGCTATAGAAACCATAATGTGTTAGAATGAATACATTAATACAAACATGGAATGCCAGCTCATCATCATCTGACCAATCAGAATCAAGAATTCATCAGTGCTGTGGTAGACTGATAAATTTCAGTAATTAGTGCAATTAAAATGTGTTAATCTTAAACTCACTATTTGGACTGTACACCCTGACTACATGTAGCGTCCAGCTTGAGGTCAACTGGTGCGCATGTCTGCTATTTTTATAACTCTTAAAAAACCAACCAGCTGCTATTCTTATGGGTCTAAACAGCATCACTTTGGGCCCAACAGGCACTTCAGGACATCCCTGATGTACACAAGTTTGGCGTAAAAGTCAAATATTTACATCAGTTGCGGATCCCGTCCCTCCCAAACGAAGCCACAACAATGGACTGACAGAGACAGATTGCTCCAGGTGAAACGCCTCTAACGTCAGTGACCCGCAGCACAAGCCGGACACGTTTACTCCAGAGATAGCGCTTCCTCCTTTAGTGTGATATGGAGGAGTGGGCACTGACCCATGGCTCCTTAAAAAGAATACAACTTTTGGCATGTGTCCTGACTGAAGTTGCTAAATACTATAAGCACGCCCGACAACAAAGCATACGTATCATTACTCTGAATAAACTGAGACGCCACACTCTTGGCAAAGCTTCATTCATCTAAAAAAAAGCCCATGATTAAGATTTAAGGAAACTAGTGCTGAGTGCTGACTTCCGCATCATGTTTGCTAGCATTATATGGTCAATCCAAAGGGGAAACCCGACTGCTGTGAAACAAATCAGAGACAAAGGACACTCATGGGGTAGTTTAGAGATAATTGGCAGTAGTGATGGAACTTCTGGATCTTATCAGTGAGTCAGATCATTTGACTCACCAATTAGAGTCGACCCTTTAAGCTCATTGATATTTCTTCTAACATGAACACTATTCACAGATATATTATAGCTAATGATTCTTCTTCTGTACGTGGCATTACTTTCAACCATGACAGAAAGAAGAAAATCTCATGTAGTACATCAGGACATGATGTTATAAAAGAGTTGTTTTAAAGTGACTCACAGATTGTACGCAACAATGTTTACACCACTCACTGAACTCTTACATTCGTTCTGATTATTGTTTATTAATTATATGTAGTAATGACACTACATAACTTTCTGAGTTCGAATTATGCAAAGAAAAAAGTTACTCTTTGTACATGTTATGAATAAAGTAATTTAGTTGTATTTAATTGTTTGAGGCAGATTATTTATATTGAAATACAATATACAGTATTACACCTAAAGTTAGAAAAATACTCTGTAATAACCTGAACTTTCTGCTAAGAGCGGGTAGGTAAAGCCTGTTGGGCTTTTACACCCGAGCCTACAGACTGATCAGGCAAGAGCTTATCACGGATTCTGTAGCATGAAGCGTCTAGGAGATCAATTCCACCTGAATGAGCTGTTAGTCTGACATAATTTTACTGGTACCCATTTATATAGGGGGGACTGATTTGTTTCACACCGACTTCTGCTGAGTTCTGTGCATTGTATTTTACCATGAATACAGTATAAAAGAAAAAACAGCTGAAATAATTTTATGAAAAACTTTTATGAGGTTACAGATAACTTTGGAGAGATTATAATAAGCTTGTTGACTAATCTTAGCTTAATGGGCAGTTAAATGGACAGTTTCGTTAGTCATAAAGTTCCTAGCAAACAGTCGCGCTCTTTTAATACAACTGTGTATGAAAGCCACAATTTCGGGGAGATTTGTACTCAGTATTAGTTTGTGACTTACTAGCAAATTAACTAGTGGAGAACTAGTAACAAAAATTAGTATTAATTAGTATTTCTAGTACCCACATATTTAATTATTTATTTGTTCTTTTTTTCAGAATTTTCTTTTATTTGCTTTGATAATTTTTTTATTTGGTTGAACTTTTATGACTGTGTTTAAAATACCACAGTGAGTCAAATCAACAGAAGAGTTGCTAAGTGGTGGTTAGCTACAGCAGCGGCGGCTCTTCTTTCAGCTAGTCTTAATTGTTGGCTGGAGACCTGAGCTAATCAGCACAGCTGGGGAAACAGACAGAAAGATAGAGGGGGTTGAGAAAGGAAGAGAGATAGATAGAGAAAGAGAGAGGCTCTGGAGCCATTATGGCTGAAATGTGTCTATCACATGCTAGCCTGATTAGCATCCGACAGTTTCAGCAGCTCATTAAATGGAAACAGACACAACGGAGGTGAATGTTTGTCTGGGAACTTTGGTGTGTGTGTTTGGGGGGGGTGCTGGCAGGAAATTTCAGTGAGAGGAAAGTCTCACCACTTTTACTGTTACATTTTAATGCGTGTCTGCGATATCAAGCTCGGCAAGCTTATTTACCTTAGCAACCGTTTAGGGACTTTCTTATTGGCTAAGACATCAGTGCTGATTTCAATGTGGCACTTTTGTCAGGTACCACAGTCTGAGAAATAAGTTCATCATTTATTATATTTATTAATAAATTAATTAGTGATATGTGGAGATAAAATGTAAAGCACAGTAATTTGCTTATGAAAAGATGCAGGTCCACCTTAATAAAATTATTTATAACTCATTTTCAGAAAAAAATGAGTTGCTGAATTTCTGCATATTTAATGTTAACCTATATTGCAAAAAGTTTATGAAACCCCTGTATTAACACTGATCCACTGTACTGCATGTACAGACCGTAATGTACTGACGTTGGAATCTACTCCCATAAAGATTAAATAAACATCCTCTTACATAAAACTTCACAAACTTACCCAATTACACAGTTTTTCTTTCCTAAATAATAAATTTACAACATATTTTAATCTGTTTATTTGTCCCTGGAAATTAACCGTTACTATAGAAACAATAAAGTATTTATTTATTATTTAAAATGATTTAAAAATGTATCAGGGACTACTACTGACCAATTACAAAAAAGCCCTGTGGTATAAAATACATAGTCACGCAGTAAATATTATTGTTGTCAAATATTTCATGTGGGTAGTGGAAGCTCAGTGGTTAAGGGTCTGGGTTACTGATCAGAAGGTTGGAGGTTTAAGTCCCATAACCACCAAGCTGCTACTGTTAGGCCATTGAGCAAAGAAGGCCCTTAACCCTTAACTGCTCCGTTGTATACAGATGAAAGTGTAAGATGCTCTGGATGAGGGATCTGTCAAATACAGCAAATGTAAATTTTCTTGTACAGTATAAATGTAAGTCTAGGTGTAAATTATAAACCGTAGTAGAAAATTCTTATAACCATTTGGGTAAAAAAATTCTATGGTTATAAACTTCATGTTTATTGCAAATGAATAAGCATGGGTATGAGTCTAGGTCAATAATACAACAGAAAATCTGGCATTTAAAACTACAACGTCCCTCATCATGCATGCAAAATCGAAACCACCGAACCAGCACTGCCTCATTTAATAACCTTCATGTCCTCAGTCGCTGTTGGTGGGTCAGACCAGGACAGCAATACAGGATAGGGACAGCATGTTAAAGGATGTTTGTCCTCTTTTTTAGTGCAGCGTCTTCAGGCAGACTGGACGGATGTTGTGTCCGGATGTTGTGCATGATAAGTAGATTCGTAACTGTTGATGTTCTCCATCCTGAGTCTTCTGAATGTTTATTGAAGTTTATCCTTCTACTGATACCATAGTTTATTTTACATAGCCTGTGACAAAACATTTTTAAAAATGTCTATCAATTCAACCAAAAAATTGCATTTAAATACTAATAATGATTAGACAAATTAACAAATTTAAGGATGCTAACATTATTAACATAAGCTAACAGGCTAATGTTGCTAACAAGCAGGAGAAATTTACAAAGCAATAAAATTAGCTTCTCTAGCTTTTATGTTTATGCTAGTTCCCCTGAAGATTAGCCATACTAGACTATGTGGTTTATGCTAGCTGGACCCCCTGAAGATTAACTATACAGAATTATATCGTTTATCTAACTAGTTCTGAATAATATCAGTTCAGTTTTAAATGGCTAATGCTAGTTAGCTCCCCTGAGGATTAGCTGTTTCAGCTTTTATGGTTTTTCTAGCTGGTTCCCTCAAGAATAAGCTATTCTGGATTTTATGGATTTGCTTCTAGGTCCTTTTGTTTGGGTCCATGTCTGTGTTCCCCAGTACCTATGCTCCCAAATACCTATACCCTACCCCTAACCATAACCCCATAGGGAGTGGGGAACGTAGGTATTGGGAAAGAGAGGACTGGGGAACATAGGGATTGGGGAATATGGGGCAGATCCCCTTTTGTTTATGCCAGTTTCTCTGACTATTCTACTTTTATTAAACAAGAGTTTAATGTTTGAAAAACTACAAATCTTAACAACTCACTCTGTAGGGACAAGGAGGAAATGTGATTTATAAGAAGCTGTGCGTGTGTGTGTGTGTGTGTGTGTGTGTGTGTGTGTGTGTGTGTGTGTGTGTGTGTGTGTGTGTGAGCAGTTTTAAGGCGTGAACTCGTCCATCGTTCTGGACCTGGTGATTAGCAGCCTGGTGTCAATCACCTACGACCTCTTGACACATGGACCTAGACGGTGGAGACTTTAGATCTGAGGCGCTCAAACTATAAATCAGTGCCATAGTAGTAAATCAGTGAGGTTTCGTTCTACATTACACACAGGATTTATGTTTTATTTACTAAACAGTTCCGTTTAAATCACTAAACCGACAACATTGTTTCATTATTCATCTTAAAGGATATTATTCCGTAACTAATGCATGTAACAATATGTTGATCAATAATTATAATAAAAATAACTATAAAATGTATCTAATAAAAGTTATTAATGGTAGGACCATACAGAATACGAAATTAGTCATTTATATTTACTGCTATACCCTGTTTCACAAGAAAGTAGGTTGTCTTATAGAGAAGCGGTACTGGTCATCCTTACAGCATAATTTGTGTCTAATGTAATATGTTTTAGTGATACGGGGCTTATTTTAACATAAATGCCCGCTGCTCCCATCCAGTGTCCTATCCATTTGACTTTTTATGAAGGGATTCTGTAGGAAGAGAGTCCAGTTTTAGATGTAAAAGCTTGGGCTTCGTGCCATCAGAAATCGTTCCCAGTATAACATATCCCCAGGGACTGTTGTGGCGAAAAGTGTCCAGTTCACGAAGCAAGAGATTCAAATCCATTTCCAGGTGTTTATTTAGCCTTCAGGAAAAGAAAAGTGTACAATCAGAAGAAATTGTTCCAAGAGAAAAAACCTTGGTCATCGAACCAGCTCTGCAATTTGCTTATATAGTGCCCATTCCACTCTGATTGGTCTATCATCTTCTAGTTTTTAGACTCTGATTGGTCCCTAATGACATCATGTCTCAACTTGACCTTGTTCTTATTGGTCCCTTATGACCTCATATCTCATCACGTCTCAACAAGTCTTGATATGCCTCAACATATCCCAAGTCTCAACCTGTCCTAAGCTGACCCTGAATTCTCGGCACCCCCATTCTCTTAGGACGGCCATTTTGTTTCTTTTCAAGGTCTGACATTTTATTTCAATGTTCCGTGTTCAAGGACAGTCAAGCAATATTCATACAGAGTGGAATAAGCCCTACATAAAATAATAAAATAATCTTACTCAAACTTCAGTAAATAAACTTCTCATACAATAGTCACATAAATCATCCAAAAATCAAATAGTACAGTAAATCATACAATTGCCCTATTATAGGTATAATCATTAACAATTTAAATATATATTTTATTAGAGATGACTTCATTGGCTAGTTCTCCATTTCAGGATTATAAATGTCTTTAAATAAAGGAAATATGATCACTCATTCCAAAGATATTACACTTTCTGTATTCATGTTCATGCTGTTGCTGTTAATAATCAATAATTAATTCCAGTATGTGATAGAGAAGTCCAGCAATTTTCATAAATTTATGGAGGGCCAAATATATGACGTTATTGCATTTTAGACCGGCAAGCCATAGGCCTTCCGCAGTTCATGGGTCCAAAACCCACAATGCCCCCAGTGGCGCCTGATACCCCAATTTCCTCCAGTACAGGATTATCCGTGCAACCTCCGGCAAGGCAATATCACAAACTCTCATTGCCAAATGACAAATAATTAAGGCAGTGTTACAGGGCGCCACTTTCAATGACGATTATGATAGTGTTGTGTTGAGAATCATCACTGCAAGTTGTCTGGCTTTATGTAATGTTTCTTGTTTTTAGAACTTGCAGGGTCACATTGCCAAGTGTATATTTTCAAATAAATTTCTAAGATAAAAAACTCTGCTAATTACTAACAAGCTTTCTTCTACCAAGGAGAAAAACTTCTTCTTTTTAGTTCTTAAAAAATACTTTTTGTGGACCTCAGGCTATTTTATGCTGACTTTAATCTATTTTTGTTGATCGTAGTGATGAACCCACTCAGTGCTTTCCGGTAATAATGAAAACAGGAGGCTTTTCTTAAACATGGAGGGACCTAAAAGCATTAAGCTAGCAGTAATGAAGCTAAAATAATTTTTTGTGATTTCTTAGGCGTCTGATTGGTCAGAGTGACTTTACAGTTCAGGTATATCAAAATTTGGTGGTTTGGTTTGGTCTTAACAGCCCTTTTGTGTTTTCATGTGGACAGAGATTTTTTTTTTAAAAGCAGTGTTTAAGGGGATTTTTTTTTTTTTAACTCAGGAGGAAAATCCCTGTTTTAAAAAGGCCCATGTATGTGTGGAGGCGTAAGTTTTTCGTCTGAAGTGTAATGTGATGCCTGATTAAACATTAAACATTTTTATTGGGAAATCCTTTTGAAAACACACACGCCAGCTGTTCTGAGGGGTCTGTCACCAAAGAGGCCTTTCTACTTAAGTCTATGTTTTTATTTTTTCACGGTTTGTCTTGCATTTTTTTCTTCTCTTCTTTTTTTCCACTCAGTCTCTTTTTCTAATCATCAGCATCATGGTCATCCTCATCATTTTTTCACACACCCACTTTTTTCTCTTACTCCTTCTTGTTTTTCATTTCCTCTTTCCCTTTTGTTCAGTCTTTCTCTTTCTTCCTTCATCTTTTCTTCTTTCTTTCCATTCTTTTTTCGCCCAAACATTTTTTATTCTCTGTACCTGTCTCTGCTCACGTCACCCTTTTTCACAGAAACTCTCCAGCGCTAAATTGCCAACCGTATATGTTACTTGTTAGCTACCCTAGTAGCAGTGCAAAACATTTCCTGCCCACAGACACACACACATACACAGACACACATGTGCTCACATAGTCACGGCTGCTGAAAGATAAACTAATTAGCGCCTGCTGCTCCTGCTGTGTTTATGTTGTCGTGAATATGTATAGTGATACCATTTGGCACATCAAATTTGCCTATCTGCACCATTAAGACTGATAGTGAAAGATAAGGTGTGTGTGTGTGTGTGTGTGTGTGTGTGTGTGTGTGTGTGTGTGTGTGTGTGTGTGAGAGAGAGAGAGAGAGAG
>JAOUQZ010000008.1:22516854-22538782 GCA_028564935.1 Neosilurus hyrtlii | reverse complement strand
GTGTGTGTGTGTGTGTGTGTGTGTGTGTGTGTGTGTGTGTGTGTGTGTGTGTGAGAGAGAGAGAGAGAGAGAGAGGCTGCAAAAACCAAATGTCTGGACTGCTGAACTGTTCTAAATAAATTCAAGGAATATATTTTTATTTTGAGTTTCATTTGAAACATCTGCTGCATTAACAAAACCAATTGACTTCAGCAGTCAGATATCCTAATTCAGCCAATGTCCCAGACTCAAGCCCACCTTTGTCAAATCCAGGACAAGTTCTAATTCACGTCAAACCAAGTCAGAACAGGTTCCAGTCCAAGTCAAATCACAGTCCAATGAGGTTCTAGTCTAATCTAGTCTAGTTAATACAAGTGAGAGTCAACACAAAGACTAAAAAACTTGTCACTTCAAGACCACTTACTTTCTAAACAAGATCACAATATCAATGATTTTGCTATAAATTACGGAGGGGGGGGGGGTGTTAAAAGGAAAAGGCAACTGGACTCAACTCCATCAAGATCAACCAGAATATATATCAACAAATCCATTACGTGCTCAAAGCCATGTTCATTAACTGATGTTACTATGAGGAAATGATCCCTCCATGTCCCCAGGATTATCTATTTTAACAGTGCTCTCGATAACTTTAATAATGTCAGTATTTCCTCAGAAAAGCTGAATGATCTATTAATGCAGGAGAATATCATTCTGGAAAATGACACTAAAACACTAATAAAATAAAACACTTTTATACAAGTCAAATGTTGATAGGATGGTTTTCCTTTATAGTTATTTTAACCTGGTTTAAATAAGTGAGAGAGAGAGAGAGAGAGAGAGAGAGAGAGAGAGGGGGAATGAAGGGGAGGGAAAGCCTAAAATTGTGATCAGCATTAAACATGAGGTGAATGATTTTATTGCAGAGCAGAATCGTGTGTGTGTGTGTGTGTGAGAGAGAGAGAGAGAGAGAGAGAGAGAGAGGGAGGGCGGGGGGTGATAGTTTTGTCTCTGTGGGTCAGGGACTCGGCGCCACTGACAGTGTAGTGCTGATAGACAGAGCAGGGTGCCGAGTGAACTCCCTCGCCTGCTCTCTCTCTCTCTCTCACTCACACACACGCACACACACAGTCCAGTCAGTGCAGAAAGATTGCTTCTAATAATACTGTAATAAATGTGTCTCCACATACTTTAATATATAGAGAGATCTAAGATAAAAATGCATGAATTTACTGTAAGTGAAGATCTATATAATAATGTCCAATTTTATTCATATCTGGGTCAGAAATATAGGTACATTTATTGCTTTGAACAGGATGTACTGTGAGACTAAAAAGGGCAATTTTTTAAGATTTATAAATGATTATGATGACTGAATTTATACTACAAGTTCAAGTTTATTTGTCATATACAGGTAACAGTGGAACATCACTACCGGCAATGAAATTCTTGGACAGCGCTCCAGCCTTCATCTGTAATTAGAAGCTAACTTCATCTGTAGCTTTCCCAGGTCCTGGAAAACAGCTGTCTTTATACTGCCATCAAAAAGAGATCCATTTTGACTCGAAGCCACAAACTTTACTGATGTTCTCAAAGAGCCCAAAGAATCAGCCATGATGAGGATATTGCCCAGGTTACATACTGTAAAGTATCATAGAACATGATGATCTGATTGGATCGTTATCTCGGGATAATAAGCACTGATTGAATGAGGTGGATATCACCCTCAGAAACCGAACAAGTCTCCATATCATATGAAAGTAAATATTTTAATTCTATAATTGTTTTATTATTCATTCAAAAATATTTTCAAAGTAAACAGTTATGTTACTTTGTTGTGAAATAATCATTGAACTTATTTAATGGCAACAATCCAATAATTCAAGTTATACGATTGCAGTGATGCAATACCAAGATTTATTTGATGGCTTTCCACCAATCAGACACAAGAAAATCCTTTAAATTAATAATAATCACATTATTTTTTTTAAATTTGAAAGAAAATTGCATTTTAGTTTGCTTTTCTTATGTTCCCCTTTAGTGTATACTAAAACAGTTATCCACCTCCAGCTCAGTGGATATCGTTCCATATCAGGGACTATTCACAGATATCCACCAAGCCTGAGGTGACTGGCTGTAGTTTATAAACTCAGAACCAGCATCCTGTGTATTTTTTGTGGTTTTCCACCTTTGTCAAGCACAGGTCAGAATAATTCAGACATCTTCACTGACTGATGCATTAAATCAGATGATCTGGGATCAGGAAAGGCTTTACAATATGCACAGGGTGGGGATACTCCAGGACAAGGGTTCAGGAAGACTGAACAACATTGTAAGATATTACAGAGTCATGTTGCTTAATTTGTTCCACATGAATAAATAAAATCAGAAATAAGGGATTTGTTTATTAAACCTTCAGATTTCATTTTAAGTTACTTTACTTTTTAAGCTCTTTGTTTATTCATTCATTCATTTATATTTTATTTATTTATTTGTTTGTTTGTTTGTTTGTTTGTTTTTTTATTTATCGTCATATAAACCAGTAAGTGACATAGTGGTTAGTATGTCCGCCTCACAGCAAGAAGGTCTTGGGTTTGATTCCCGAGCTCGGCGAGGGCCTTCTTGTGTGGACTTTGCATATTCTTCCTGTGCTTGCCTGGGTTTCATCTGGGTTCTCCGGTTTTCTCCCACAGTCCAAATGCATGCACATTAGGCTAACTGGGTTTTTCAAATTGCCTCTAAGTGTGAGTATGTGTGTAAATGCTTTTACATTTAAAACTTGTCACTGTATTCTTGTCTGTGTCACTGTTCTTGAGCACCAATCTATTATTCATGACCCATTTCAAGTTCAATAATGAGGTTAATTTTGTTTAATTTCTACATTATTACTCTGTTATACACCTCAAAGCAAAAATCAAACCTTAAAGCATCCAGTGACTATAATGAAACTAAAGGAAAACATACTCTACATATCCAGCATGTGGTAGTTTAAAGATTTAAATCCAGTAATCAGAAATCATCATTATAAACTATTTTTAAGCTTTTTTTTTAAATATCTATATCAAATCAATGCAGCTTTATCTCGTCTTCCTTCCACCACATTTCATAAAGTCATAAAAACACCAAAACCAGCAGAATAGAGAAGTCAGATACAGCATTGACCTTTTTTGTTTTTGTTTTGTTTTGTAGATTCCTCCAGGGAAAAAATGTCCTCAGAAATAATGTGCCATTTCTCTTTATGAGAGCAGACACTCCTCCGCTGGATCATCTTAATTAGGTTTCATCTCCAAGTCAGACGCTGAAGGATGATGCGCACTTGCACGTCTTTAATGAAGGTCTGATGAGCCGGTGCGATTTTTATATTTAATGAGACAGAGAACTTCAACATAGTTTTGGGTGTGAGCAGTAATGAAAGAGAGGAAAACACACACACACACACACACACAGAGAGAGAGAGAGAGAGAGAGAGAGAGTTGCATAACCTGCAGGACTTCTTTAGGATGACTGAGTAAGCACAGAATAATTTTGTACCTTTAGGCACTATGAAAATATTCATCTGTAATAATTCTTAATAATTATTACTTTATTTTTTATCACACTTGCTCTTGAATATTTCCTTCTGGGAATAAAATATTAATGGTAGTATATAAAAATGATAAGGTTTTGGGTGTGTTTGTGCAGTTTGTTTAATTAACCTTTAATTACCATGTAATGAACATAAATCTGCAATAATCATGATGATGTATTTAATTAGTACTTTTATATAATTATATCCATTCATATTTCCTTCTAACCTAACAGGGTAAGTACAGCACAAGCACAACTCCCGTACTTCTCCTTTCCTTTTCCGTTTGTTATAAAAAGACTTAATTTCCTTATTATTGTGTAATAATTACTCTGCTTTATGTGTTTGTTTTGCTGAAGAGAAATCCTTTGTATCCTGGTCTTGTTCAGGCAGGTTCACAATGAAACTTACATTTCCACAAGTGTAATGATGTGTTTTGCTGGTGGCATTGGAATGGAAATGAAGATACAGGGTTTTTTTCTGAATAGGCTGTCGTTCACACATCAACCATCGGCTATTATGATCGGAGTTTATCTGTATAGGACAAAAACTCGCGTCCCGACTTGTCCTAACAAATCCAGTCTCGTGCTTTTTGAATGTGCATTTAAGGTTGGGCAACAACCCAGAAGCTTCCTTGTCTATTATACAAACTTGTTTTGAACTATTTTTACATTAATAAGATTTAAAATAATAATAATTAAAAAAAAATCATAATAATAATAATAATAATTACAACAACAACAACAACAACAGCAGCAATAACAACAACAACAACAACAATAATAATAATAATAATAATAACAACAACAACAACAACAACAATAATAATAATAACAACAAAACAACAATTATTATTATTATTATTATTTATGTTTTATTTGTAATCTAATTTTTTTTTTCATGCTGATTTGCAACATATGATTAGTTGTTTTATTAATTTATCTAATGTTAAAAAAGAATTTTATTTATATATATATATGTGTGTGTGTGTGTGTGTGTATTTATTTTTGTTGTAAAACATATTTTCTAACTTTATTTCTATATTTATTCCTCCTATATAATGATTATGATGGATTTGATTCCATGTAAAGTGTTAAGAGTTTACAATAAAGAAAAGCGACTGAGGCGGGCAATAGGGCGTAAACAAGAGGAGGGAAGAAGGAGGAGGGGGGAGGGACGATGGGCTTAGGGAGCTTTAAAAAGGCACCGTGTCCATCTCTGAAATCATTCATACTCGAAATCTCTAGATAAAGGAACTTTCTACTGCCTGGTCTTACTGCTGATTCAGGACAGAGCTGATCTGTGAGTTTCACTCTCTGAAACTTGATCAGCGGAGCTTCAGAAACTTTTCTCCACAGCTTTTAGACACTCAGAAGGCATCATGGATAATGTCACGGAGGACTACGGTGACTACATGTACGACATGGAAAACATGAACAACTCATGCGAGTATGAAGAACTGCCTGTGTCATACTCTCTCATCCCTGTCCTCTACATGCTCATCTTCATCCTGGGCCTCTCGGGGAACGGCGTGGTCATCTTCATTGTTTGGAAAGCAGAGAGCAAGCGGCGAGCGGCGGATATCTACATCGGGAACCTGGCGATAGCAGACCTGACATTTGTGGTGACCCTGCCGTTGTGGGCCGTGTACACTGCGTTGGGGTACCACTGGCCGTTTGGTGTGGCTCTGTGCAAGCTCAGCAGCTACGTCGTGATGCTCAACATGTTCGCCAGCGTCTTTTGCCTCACCTGCCTCAGCTTGGATCGATACCTGGCCATCGTGCGCTCTCTGAGCAGCTCACAGCTCCGAACCCATGGACGAATGAGGGCCTCGCTTGTCGCCATTTGGGTTCTCTCATGCATACTGGCTTCACCTACACTGCTCTTCCGCACCACATTGCATGATAAAGCCTCAAACCAGACCTCCTGTGCAATGGATTTCAGTCTGGTGGCGAGTGGCCCGACTGAGAACATTTGGATCGCTGGACTGGGCATCCTGTCCACGGCTTTTGGGTTCCTTATCCCATTGCTGGCCATGATGGTGTGCTACGGCTTCATCGGCTGCACTGTAACACGACACTTCAACAAGAACCTCCGCAAAGAGGACCAGCGCAAGCGACGCCTGCTTAAGATCATCACAACATTGGTGGTGGTGTTCGCTGCCTGCTGGATGCCCTTCCATGTTCTCAAGAGCATGGATGCCCTGTCCTACCTTGGAGTTGTGCCTGATTCCTGCTCCCTGCTCAAATTCCTGCTCTACGCTCATCCGTACGCCACCTGCCTCGCTTACCTCAACAGCTGCCTCAACCCATTTCTCTATGCGTTCTTTGACCTGCGCTTCAGATCTCAGTTTTTGTGCCTCCTGAACCTGAAAAAGGCGCTCCACACCAGCCCGGCAAGTTCTCTTTCCTCGCAAAAGACTGAAGCACAATCTCTGGCCACTAAGGTGTGAAGAGCACAGATTTTTTTTTTTTTTACGAGAGGAAGTCATCATGTTTAAGCCTTCGCAACTTGATGGTAAATCTACTGATCTTGGACAAGCAACTATAGACTCTCGCTTGTGTTTGTGTATCGCACCAAATGACATTGAGAGACTGCTCTTTTTTATTGACTGCTCCTTGTTTTGATGGGCTCATTGGTGCAGTCTGAATACCCCAAGGTTTTTTTTTTCTGGTTTGCAGTGCCAGGCTTTTTGGCATCGCGTCCAGAGATCAGAGCCACAGACAGCTGCTTTCCAGACGTTAGCGTCGGACGTCTCATAGACCTCATGTGGACTCCTTAGGGGACTCGGGGCTGATGGAGGAAGTCTAGTGGGTGGTCTACGCAACTGAAAAGAGACATTTGCTCATGTCTTTGGTGAACGAACTAAATAATTTTATCGCTTCGTTCCTTAAGCACTTGGTCATACATAGATAAGGGTTGTGTCCCAGTGTCTCCTACTGAGCAATTTACTTGATGTCTTCATCACTGGGGATCAGACTATTGGAGAAGGGAGGGGGGCTTAAGGGGTGTCAACTGAGAAGAAGTGTTGCAGCTTGATTAAAGAGTGGGGTGTGTGTGTGTGAGAGAGAAAGAGAGAAAGAGAGAGAGAGAGCGTGTCTGTGTTTGGGGGGCTCTGAATGCCAGATGGCAACTGACAAATGCTGTCGGAGGAGGGCGAGTTAATAAGTGGCAGCTTTTACAAATGACAGACTGCTGTCTGTGTGTGTGTGTGTGTGTGTGTGTGTGTGTGTGTGTGTGTAAGTAAATTGTTGAAATATAATGAGTAGCTAACTTTCATGAATTTCCGATTTTTCATGATCAGATGCTGTATGACACTGCTATGAAATAATCTGTAAATAAAATGTTTATTCCACTGAAAACTCTTCAGGTTTGTTTCTGTGTTTGTGTTTGTGTGTGTGTGCGTGTGTTGTGTTTTGTTGTGTTTGGTGCTGGAATGTCTATAGCACTGGGTAATGTACGCTGTTTTCCGGTTTCACCCCCAGCAGTTACCTCGGCCATTGTCCAAAATCAAAATGTGCGTCTTTACAGGAAATGCATGTTACACACCGATTTCCCTTCAGCACCTCAACTGCTCCAGAGCAGTGTCTGTGTGTGTGTGTGTGTGTGCGTGTGTGTGTGTGTGTGCAAAAAACATTGTGTTTGTTTATGTGGATTTTCAAATTCCTGTCATTTTTGTCAATAGAGTGAAAGGGAAAATATAGGATACAAAATATGGTGTTACCAAAAAAGAAGCCTCATGGGTTTCATAAACCTTGTAAAGATCTTTCACTTCTGATTTATTTACAGTTTAATTCAAATTAGTGCCACAAACTGAATAAAAAGCTAATTAACAGCAATTTAAAAACATACATACATACATACATACATAAATAGATCGATCGATAGATAGATAGATAGATAGATAGAAAGATAATAAATATTACTAATATTCTTACTTATACTTATATAGTTAAAGACTGTGGACTTCTCAGGTGGTCTGTAGGGTGTTCCACAGTCTTGGGGCAGCAGCTGAAAAGGCTCGATCACCCATGCTACAAAGCTTGGTTCTGGGAACTTGAAGGGTGTTTGTGGTTGTAGAATGGAGGGTGCGTGAGGAGGTAATGAGGGGTGAGGAGCACCTGTAGGTAAGGAGGAACATGTCCATGAATACACTGGTAGGTGAGGAGGGAGACCTTGTATTCTATCCTGAGTGGGATGGGGAGCAAATAAATAACTCCCCACGACCTTAATTAGGATTAAGCGGTTCGGAAAATGAATGAATAAATTTTGTAAAATTATTGATTTCATTAGTGGATTAGGTAGATAATAATGTCCAGTGAGCATTATTGAGAAATGAACCCCTTCAGATCGACTCAGAACTGTTCTGCTATGCATCAAGGTGCATACCGTTCTGTCAGCGTTTGTTGTGTGATCAGGACGAGCTCACTGTATATGATCCCTCACATAAACAATGCTAGTGTCAGTTACATATTTGAGTAACATTTTAAATGAATAAAAGGCGCTATATGTTAACAAAATGAAGTGTTTTCCTCTCCTGATTATTATAATAATTTCAATTATAAAGTATATAAATTATAATTATATTATTACATAATTATTAACATTATATGGGTGCCAGCCTCCCCGTGACCCTAATTAGGATTAAGTGGCTAAGAAAGTGGATGAATGATGATTTATTATTATTATTATTGTTGTTGTTGTTGTTGTTGTTGTTGTTGTCTTTCTTGTTTTTAAAGACTATTGCAGTGGTGGTATTTCGCGGTTGGTGTCTGTAAGAACTCCCTAAAAATAAAAATGGGATATTTAGTGGTTGTGTGCATGTTGCCCTGTGATGGCTGACATAGGCTCCAGCCTCCCCGCTATCCAAATATAATTATGAAATATGATTAAGTGGCGAATAAATGAATGAATGAATGAATGGATATCTAGCCAAAGATATGTAAGAACACCTGCAAAGCATCACACAGTATTCTTTCTCATAAAGGTGTAAGAATATATATATATATATGTATGTTTCTTACTAAAATCTAAGAATAATACCTGGATGAATTTTTGTCTCACTGGAAAAATAAGTAGAAGAAATTTAGTCATCTAGATATTTACGTGATCAGAAATGAAGCTTAACAGCTTAAATCCTGTGTTTCTTTACTCACAGCTGGTCATCATCCTAATCAGACATTTCTAAACAAATGGTGAGTATAAAGAGATGCTGATTCTTATCTTCTTCATTAAGCAAAGTTAAGCACTAATCAGCTTTGGGCTGGATGTAATCTCATCTAACTGATCATCAGCTCCATGGGTGCGTTAGTATTTCCCCTGAATAAACACTACTGTGCCGCTTTACAGTTTAAACCCTAATTAAGAACTGCATGGAAATGGGATGGGAGTCAGATAGAATTTAAAAAAGTGGAAGAATAAATTTTTTTTGGAAAAATCACAATGATTATTATTATTATTATTATTATTAATATTAATAATAATAATAATAACTAAAATACTGCAGCTGAAAACCAGAGTTTCATCAGAAAATGTTTTTTAATCAATTATTAAAGTTAAAAAAGTGAAAACGTCACTATAGTGTATTTTTAATCCCAGTATATAATATCCCAGTATAGACAGTATGGCTGTGTGATGAAACAGTCCTGCAATAATAAGATACGTACAATGTGGAGATTGACTCTTTTACTGGACAGATAATGATAATGAGATGGAGGACAGGTTGCGTGTGTGTGTGTGTGTGTGTGTGTGTGTGTGTGTGTGTGTGTGTACAGGGTGTGTATTGGGTGGAGTGTGAGAAGTTGTTAAATGTATGATTAAAAGGCATAAAAAATAAAATGGCCGAGTGCAAATGAGGACAAATGAATTCAAGAATTTGAAAACAGATGGGACATAACGTACAATATGACTCTTAGTCTGGAAAAGTTTGCGCATCCTTTTATCTCTTTGTACTGTTTTCTACACTGATGTCTCGTATAAAACCTATCGCTTGAACCCGTGTCATTTGTAACAAGACGGATTCCGTTCTCAGGGTTCCCCACATCCTCTGGGATTTTCCACACCATCGGTCTGGAGGCAAACGCAAAATGAATCCAGTCTACTGTATAGTTAAATAATAAATTAGTAATAACAAATAAACTGTATTGCACAACAATAATACAAATATTTTTTAATATATTAATTCATTTATTTGCCTAATTGCTTAGTCCTACTAGGGTCGCAGGATCTCAGTTGACTCTAGGTGAGGGCGAGGTACACCCTAAACAGCTCGCCAGTCCATCACAGGGCCACCACTCACAACCATTCACGCTCACACACCTATTGGCAATTTGGAACAGACAGCCTAATGTGCATGTTTTTGGAATGTGGGAGGAAATTGGTGTACACAGAGGAAACCCACACACACACTGGAAGGGAAGAACATGCAAACCACACAGAAACACCCTCGCTGAGCCCGGGATTCAAACCCAGATCCTTCTTGCTGTGAGGTGGACGTGCTAACCACTACACCACCCTGCCACTGTGGTCAAAGATGTACATTATTAAGACTACTTCTATATATTTTTCCTCAATTCAAGCTTAAAATTTGTTTTCTAAGTCATTTTCACTTGTAGTGTGTCATGTGTGCACATAAAAAGACCCAGTGAGGTCATAAATGTGTGTGTGTGTGTGTGTGTGTGTGTGTGTGTGTGTGTTCTGGTCCATATGCTCCCTTAAGGCTGTGTGTGGCCCGAGAGTCACATCAGTGTTTTTTTAAGGCTTGTTTATTTGTTTATCTGTCAGTGCAGGACTGAAAAATGTGCACAGGAAACACACATGCTGTAAAGCCTCATTTACAGAACCTGTGTGTTTTCAGGGCTGCGGGTGAACCGACCCTAAGGCACGCACCCTGAATCAGGTCAGACATTTTAATTATGGCTCCAAAAACAAAACAACATTCTCCTTAACTTCATTCAAGGTCCTGCTCCGATTCCGCACTGCACATGTGGGCTGTGGTGTGTGTCATCGCACCCCCCCTCCCACTCCCACTCCCACTCCCACCACCAACCCCTGTTCAGCCTTCACTCAGCAGCAGCTGTAGAGACTTAAAGCTCAGCCGCGTAGGTGTCGGATTGTGGCCTTCAAAAGGCTCTGGTTTCATCGTGGACCCGAAATCTCCATGGATATTTTCAGGGATGTCGTAAAATGATTTGGGATGGCAATCCGATCCGACAGAATTTACACAGATTTCACGGATTTCAGGGTTCATTATACAAACGCTTCAAAGAGAGATTTATCAGTGAGAGCAGGACAGCAGGTCATGGGTTAAAGTCATGAGTCTAAAAGAACTTTCTACTCCGAAGCATAGGTTCCAAAACATACAGCAGATAAGGGCATTTTTCTGGAATTTCCTGGTTGAAATGGGGGGGGGTGTTAGTGCTTGTTTTTAGAAACATAAAAAATGAAATTTTATTTTCATCAAGGTGAAATCAAGGTTGAAATTGCAATGATTTTTATTAAAGTTATGTTAATTAAAATGTATACACAGGCTTTCTGATCACTTTCAACTCAAGTTTCCTCATTAATTGTTATACACCAGGGATATTTGTGTCAACTTGGGACCGCCATAGCCTAGTGGTTAGAACAGCGGGTTTGAGACCAAAATGGGTGGTGGCAGGGGGAGTGAGCAGCACCTTCCCTTCCTCCACCTTCATGGCTGAAGTGCCCTTGAGCAAGGCACCTAACCAACAACTGCTCTCCAGACAGACTGCAATATGTAGCAGCCCACTGCTCCGAGTGTGTGTGTGCCCACTGTTGATGTGTGTGTTCACTTTGGATGGGTTAAAAGCGGAATTATTGGCATTACCTGCCACGTAGCCGGATCCGAATACATCACAGATATTCCTCCATTGTGTAACTCAATTGCGCTTGTATTTTTTAAGGTACGATGAAGATATGAGTATAATTTACGGAATAAAAGAAGGAGAAGAGAAAAAAACTCCTTCTGGTAGATGTCGATGGTTCAGGCTCTTATACGTATCATAAATGCTGTATTAGTTCCACTGTATTTACGAACTAATATAGAATAAATAAGTGAAGATCTTTCGATGGTAGCTTGAAGCTGGGTTAAGCACACGCTCAATCGTATAAGAGCAATGATAATTCAATCACTTCTGCCATGTTGGACTTTTCCTATAGTGCTCCTAACAGCTGTTGCAAAGTGGTTTCACTGAAATCCAGTGCTTCCAACTTAAACGTTCTCTGAGATGAAGTCAGAGATGAGGAACTACGCCATTTTCAAGCTACAGAGTGCCTAAAAAACATTTGTCTTGTGATAGCAACAAGCTAGGCGGCAAAAGATTCTTTTTAGTGTGAATGGTTGTGTGTGTGTGTGTGTGTGTCCATTTTTCTTCATCTCACATTCAAGGCCTTTTATCCCAGCATGGTTTAGCCCATCTCAGGTAAACTGGTGCTCACACACTCCTCTACACACTCCTGCTGTGAGAAAGAGGAGATTGGTGATGTGTATTGGCTCTGCAGTGATTAAGCTACACAGCTCAGGTCATGTTTAACACCAACATGGATTTCTTTCATCTGCTTCCTCTGCAGCTTTCACCACCAAACAGTGAACACCACGGCACGTCATAAACAAACTCCATGCCACATCACGTCTAGCGGTGGTGTGTTAGGTCGTAGTAAGAGTTGTCATGTTTTCCGTTTTCTACAATTTTCTCATACCGTGTCCTGGGTTTGAGTCCCTGTCTGCATGTTCTCCCCGTGCTCGCATGGGTTTCCTCCAGGTAATCTGGTTTCCTCCGACAGTCCATAGACATGCACATTAGGCGAACTGGCTATTCCAAATTGCCCCTAAGTGTGAGTGTGTTGGCCCTGCGATGGACTGACAAGCTGTTCGCTTCCATCAGCTGTCCGCCTTCGCTCAGAGTGGGCTATCATAGAATCCAGCCTCTTACACTGATGCAAGTGTTTAAAAAATTCCAACAACTCCACTGTGGAGCGATGTGCGGTATTACAGCACGCCGCCTGCTCCACTCCACTGAGGTAATTAACTGGGCTCTTCATTAAGCTAATAGCGGAACACAGCTGACAAATGAACACTACAGGACTTTAAAGCTGGTGAGGCTGAGTCAACACAACACACTTCATCTGATAATCACTATACATACATACAAATACACAAACACACACACACATACACACACACACACACACACACACTTGCCACTTCCTGACACAATCAGGTTCAAGTGTGGTGTAATTAATTTAATGGGACAACTTTAATTGAATTTTGTTATAAAAGCAACACATTAGTTTGTTTGGTTTCTTTTTGTTGTTGTTGTTCTTTTCTGTAATCAGATTTGATAATAAAAATAATATCCACTTTCTTAAATGCTTTTAAACGTGTTTTGACGCTTTCTGTTATCACTGAATCCAGCACATTTCCAATGACGTCGTAAAGATGATTATTGTTTATTATTTATTCATTTTTGTTTTGAGAACTGTTTAATTGCCTTTTAAACACACACACACACACACACACACACACACACACACACACACACACACACACACACACAGCAAGAACAGATAACTTTCCAACAAATTACTTTTATAACCCATAACATTTATTTATTAATTAAAATTTTTTTTATTTATTATTTACGCACTCACACATTCATTTATTTCTTTATTTACTTATTTATTATTTAAGAATGCATACATTTATTTATTTATTGTTCGTTTATTTACTTAGTTATTTATTATTTTAGAACTCATACATTAATTTATTTATTTATTCATTGTTTATTTGCTTATTTATTTATTATTTTAGAACTCACACTTTCATTTATTTATTTATCTATATATTTATCGGTTCTTTGTTTGCTTATTTATTTATTATTTTAGAACGCATACTTTCGTTTATTTGTTTATTTATTTATTGTTTCTTTATTTGCTTATTTATTTATTATTTAAGAACTTATACTTTCATTTATTTATTTATCAATCCGCTTATTCCTACTAGGGCCACAGGGAGGCTGGAGCATCTCTCAGCCATCTCCATCCGAGGACGGGATACACCTTGAACCGCTCCCCAGTTCATTGCAGGGCCAATACGTACACAACCATTCACACTCACAGTCCCACCTAGGGGCAATTTGGAACAGACAATGAGCATACTATACATATTTTTGGATTGTAGGAGGAAGCTGATTACCCAGAGGAAACCCAGGCAAGCACATGGAGAATATGCAAACTCCACACAGAAACTCCATCGCTGGACCCTCTACAAACTGTCCATCAACATGTCAAGGACGAGCCGTTTTGTGTGTGTGTGTGTGTGTGTGTGTGTGTGTGTGTGTGTGTGTGTGTTTCTAATGGATTAGAATGAGGCTTTAGCAGCAGCAGCTTTCGTCACACCACTGAATGGTTCAAGGTGTGTTCTGATGGCCCAGGTGTGGCCGCTGCCCCCTTTCATCTGTTCGGATGAATAGAGGTGTGTGTTGCTCCTGAATGAAGTGTGAAACACACCCTGAACGTCTGAGCCGTGGATGGAAAGTGTATCTTTCTGATTTTTTTTGCACTGTGCAAATTTCTGTCACACTTTTAAACGTGTTTATAATCAACAGGGACAGAAATAAGTTCCCATGTTCCAGTCACTGAAGATCGAAGAGAGAGCCTTACTCGGACCTTCACTAGCCGTGCGATCCGTTATAAGAAGGTAACTCTAAATAACCTCACAGCTCCAGGGTTGAGGCAGTAACCCTGAGGGTGCTCTGGCTTTGACACGAGCTCCTGTGAGTAGAGCTAAATGCTCTGGCACACATGCGTTTGCGTGTCGGCCCTCTAGCTTGCCACTGATTTGAGAATGGCTCTGTAAACACATAGGAAAGTGGGTCCGTCTTGTTCCGGGTGCAAGTTGTCCCAGTTGCCCGTGTAAAAGCAGCTTTACTCTCTGTGCAGGATTTCACACGTCCGCCACAGGGTTTCCTCTGGGTTCTCCAGTTGACTCGCACTTTCCAAAAACACAGTGGTAAGTGGATTAGCTTGGGTAGGTGTGAATGAGTGTGTGAACGGTGTCCTGTAATGAACTAGCGTCCTGTCCAGGGGCAGGTTCTAGAGCCACAATGACCCTGACCGGCACTTACAGAAGTGAATCAAGGTTAATAGAACTTACGGGATCGGTATTGGGTGATACTAGCAAAGACTGGTGGAAACTTGATTATGAAACTTTTTAGGAAGCTTGACTGAAGCTTTTGTTGTTGTTGTTACTGCTGTTTTTATTTTAACAGGCTAATGGATGGGTTATGAGGTTCCAGTGGGGATACTGTTCAGATAGGATGGGATTTGCACGTGCAGCTCACAGCATGAATGTCCTGGGTTTGAGTCCTGGGATCACCGAGGGTGTATGCATGTTGTCCCCATTTCAATATGTTTCCTCCGGGGACTCCGATTACCTCTCACAGTCAAAACATTAAACTAACTGGCTGTTCCAAAATGCCCCTAGGTGTGTGCAATTGTGTCTGTCGGCCATGCAATGAACTGGTGAGCTGGTAAGGGTGCACTCCGCCTTTGCCCAGACTTGGCTGAGTTAGATTCCAGCCTCCTTGCGACCCTAGTAGGGTTAAGTGGTTTCGAAAATGGCTGGATGCATGGAGTAATGGATAATGTTATATGCACTAAACAAAGGAAACATCTACCTCCAAACCCTTTAGACTGAACCTGGGGAAGAATTTATTATTATTGTTATACTGAGATCTAAAACCTGCAGCGATCAATGAAAGTTTAGAAACCTGAGATGGCTTTGCAGCAGATACACTACAGTAATGGACATGTTGTTCTGCTTATTCCTCTGGGAGATTGAGGAAAAACCCAGACACAATCGCTTGGCCAACGCTGGAGAAAAGCGGGACGGGTCAGGAATAGCTTCTGAGGAAACGTGCGCTCTGGATATTAACAATGGCCAACAACGAGGGGACGGAAACGTGTGCTGACCCTCCAGAAGATCTTGGAGGACCTTTCAGTTTCCTGTTGGGAGTCTCAGCCTCCACCTCGGCGCTTCCTCCATCTTCCCTCCCCTGCTGAGGGTGAGGCTGAGAAGGAAAACCTTCCTGTTTGGGGAAATCCTGCTTTTCAGCATCATCACGGCTCTTCGGGTCTTCAGCACAGAAGCTCTTTGGCCTGCTTCACCCCCTGAAGGGCTGCCAGCGGTGTGGGTTAGCCATGATGAAGTCCATACAAACACACATCCTCATCATATAACAGTCACACACAGGGAAAAGGGAAAAGCTGTAATGCTGATTTACCACCATGCAAGTAACCAGAACAGTCTAATAAGACTTTTATTATACAAAAATGGTCAAATTCACGGATTTTAGTAGTGTATTTACCAGAGGCTGTGCTTTATTACTTTTTTCTTGTGAAGTACCACATTTATATCTTATTTGATGATGAAACTAACGACTGTCTCCTTGTGGAATAAAACACACACAAATTCTGCTAACAAGCTAGCAAGCTAAAATTAACTCTGTAGCTGCTCTATAAGAATTAATTCTCAACTCGCAACAATGTAAACTGACATCTGACTGGCAGTGAAATTTGTCGCCAGAGACTCTGGCGATACCCCGGAGGATGTACATCACTGGCCGTTTCAGACCCGGCGAAGACCCGTTACATCTTCATATCTTGAAGTCATCGGTTTTGTCCTGTGGACCCCGTCCCATGCGCTCCTTATCAGTAATCGTCCACTGAACATCATCCATGGTTTATGTCCAGCACGCTTAACAGGTTCACCAGTTGCATGTCAGTAAGGAGTCCGGCCACGAGTCGGGTCCACCGGATATCAACAGATGCAAACTGACAAGTGCAGAAACAGGAACGCATGATTCCGAACAAAACCTATGCCCAGCACTTAGCAACCGTACAACCAGACACCTTTTCTCACTGGACTACGTTACAAGTTCTGTGTATGGAGGAAAAAAAAACATCTGCCGGATTGAACGGACCTTGCCTGACAAGGAACGCATTCGCTGACTGTTTTTGGCCGGGCATATGCATCAGTCCTTTCTGTTGTAGCTCAGCTAGATTTTCGCAACAACAAAAACAACAATAGTGAGCACACATACACTAGGAGCAGTGGGTTGCCACACACACTTGGGCGCCAGGAGAGCAGTTGGGGGTTAGGTGCATTGCTCAAAGGCACTTTAGCCATGAAGGTGGAGGAAGAGAAGGTGCAGCTCACTCCCCCCCTGGAATCGAACCAGCAACCTTTCAGTCCCAAAGCCACTTCTGTAACCATTAGGCCACGGCTGACCCCTGTTGGGCCTAGCTGGCAATGGCTCCTGCTCCAGAGCTCGAGCTGTAAAGCCCTTTAGGAGAATCGATGGAATGATGATCACATGATTTTTAAGTGTGTTTCCATGTTTTTAAAGATAGACAGCAGTAGATGAAGCGCTTCTCTAAGCTCATGTTCTTGTACATCCTGGCTGCTTGGCTCAAAAGGACTTTCTCCGACACGATGTTCAGAAAGACCTGAAGGATTAATTAATGAACATCTGCACCTGGAGAGACCATTAAAGACTGAAGCTGATAGAAAGAGACAGCAGTCTCCAGGTCGTCCTTTGAGGAACAGAGTATTATTAAAAGGAGCACGTTCGTGGCGGTCCACGACTCGTGGGTGGAAAAGCGAAGAACCTTCCGGATCTGAGGGTGCAGGAGACCGAGAGCAGGAGTTCTCATCCTCGGAAAAAACCCACAAAGGCTCCCTTCATAGCCTCCTCTATCCTCTCCATTGTAAGAGCTCGCTCCATCTCCTTCTCTCTCACCGGTGCTAAATGAGGGGCCTGTGAGAGACGGAGCACACACCCGGCTCAGCTGTGCATATTCAAGCCATTCACACACACACACACACACACACACACAAACACACTCACACACAGACACACACACACACACACACACACAGACACACTGCTCTCTTCTCATCACACAGAGAGCGAGATCAGTGATCTTAATGATCTCGTGCTACGTTCTCATGCCATAAAGACACCAGTGTCACAGTAAGTGGACTTCAATCATTCAAGTGACCAGAAGGTTGTGAGATCAAACCTCAGGACTGCCTTTCATAACTGCTTTTACATGATTATGCTAAATTAGTATATCCACACCCACTGGATATGAGCAATCCTGCATTCTGATTGGCTCCTCTACTGCTATGTTTCATCATTCATTCATTTTCTAAGCCGCCTAATCCTAATTATGGTCACAGGGAGGCTGGCGCCCATCTCAGCCGACTCTGGGCGAGGGCAAGGTACACCCTGGACAGCTCACCAGGCCATTGCAGGGCCAACACACACAACTATCCACACTGATACTTACAGACAATTTGGAACCAATTAGCCTCCATTGCATGTTTTAGAACTGTGGGAGGAAACCTGAGTACCTGGAAGAAACCCACGTAAGCACGTGGAGAGCACAGTTCACACAGAAATGCCCGAGCCCAGGAATCAATTTTTTTTTTCAAGAATTATTATTATTAGATTTTTTCATCAAAGACATTGATGCTGGCAGTTTGCAGATGCTGCGGCATCGTGAATGTAAGAAAATATGCCGTGCTGGCCTCCAGTAGTACAACCATTTCATCCACTCGACGACAACTCACTGGCCAAGAAGGCTCATAAAGTGATCACATGGGGGAGAGCTTAATCCCACTAGGGTTGTAGGGAGACTGGAGCCTATCTCAGCCGACTCTGGGTGAAGGCAGGGTACACCCTGAACAGCTCCCCAGACCACTGCAGAGCAAAAACAAAACCATTCACACTCACAAATTGGGGCAATTTGGAACAACCAATTATCCAAATTTGCATGTCTTTGGACTGTGGGAGGAAACCAGAGTTCCCAGATGAAACCCTTGCAAGCATGGAGAAAAGTGCAAACTCCACACAGAAACACCCTCGCTGAGCCCGAACGTGCTAACCACTATGCCACCATAACGGATTTTGCAGCTGTTTATAAAATAGAAGAAGCTGAATGAAGTGGATCAGAGTCCTTCAACCACAAGCAGCATGGTGGCGTAATGCTTAGTATGTCCGCCTCACAGCAAGAAGGTCCTGGGTTCGAGTCCCACAACCCCACAACCCTAGTATGAGTATGTGGTTTAGAAAATGAATGAATGAATGAATGAAGAAGTAACTATAGTGGCACCCAATTCACCTTCATCACAATTCCACCTTCATGGTCCAGAAATCTGAACACTGGACCTCTTTAACTTTACAAATGTGATTCATTAAAACTCTTTACACGGGTAGCGTTCCACAAGACCTACGCGACAACAGCTGAACTCTGAGCAGCTCTTTCTTTGGCTTTGTGTTGCATTTCTACTTTTGGTGTGATGTGTTGATACAGCTACTTCTCATGTCTGCAGTAACAACCCACACACACACACACACACACACACACACACACACACACACACACTTCCATCCCACACACACGGTTGCTGAAACAAACACTCTCACTCTGACAGCCTCTTCCACTGAACAGGTGTTTCACTCCGGAGACCTCCTGTGTGGCCCTCTGTAATAGCATCAGCACTGCAGCAAAACATCGACACGTACAACAAGGGAAGAGTGTGTGACCTGCTGGAACTGTGTGTGTGTGTGTGTGTGTGTGTGTGTGTGTGTGTGTGTGTGTGTGTGTGTGTGTGTGTGTGTGTGTGGTACAACTGAACAATTGTACTTCCTATACAACAGAAATTCCAACTTTTTTGTGGGTAGAATCTTATTCCTCATATTTAAAGATCAACAGAGTGGATGAATACAATCATATTCCTAAAGATCATCCATCCATCCATTCATTTATTTATCCATTTATCAATTTATCTATCTATCCATCCATCCATCCATCCATTCATCCATTCATTCACCCATTCATCCATTCATCCATCCATCCATTTATTTATCCATTTATCAATTTATCTATCTATCCGTCCATCCATCCATCCATCCATCCATTCACCCATTCATCCATCCATCCATCCATCCATTCATCCATCCATTTATTCATCCATCCGTTTATTTATTTATCCATTTATAAATTTATCTATCTATCTGTCCATCCATTCATCCATCCATTCATCCATTCATTCATCCATTCATCCACCCATCCATCCATCCATTCATTTAGCCATTTATCAATTTATCTATCCGTCCATCCATCCATCCATTCATTCATCCATCCATTCATCCATCCATTCATCCATCCATCCATTCATCCAGCCATTCATTATTTATCCATTTATCAATTTATCTATCAATCCGTCCATCCATCTATCCATTCAAGCATTCATTCATTCATTCATTCATCCATCCGTCCATTCATTTATTCATTTATCTATTTAATAATTTATCTATCCATCTATCCATTCATTCCTTTATTTATCCATTTATCAATTTATCTATCCATCCATCCATCCATCCAATCATTCATTCATTCATTCCTTCATTTATTCATTCACCAAACCACTTCCTCCTACTCGGGTCGTGGGGAGGCTGTAGCCTATCTCAGCCAACTCCAGGCGAAAGAGGGAACTGAACTGCTTGCCAGACCATCACAAGGCCAACGCACACTAAAACATTCACACTCACACCTTGAGGTTATTAGGAACAGTCAATGTGCACGTCTTTGGACTGTTGGAGGAAACCAGAGTACCCTAAGGAAACTCATGCAAACACCCTGAACGTCTACTGGTTCGTCGCAGAGCAAACTCCACTTACACCTTAGGAGCAATTTGGAACATCCGAATTAGTTTCAGACTGTGGGAGGAAACCGTGTGTAGAGGGAGTAGAGGAAGCTATTATGACGTCACACTAAGAAGCAGTAGAACTAGACACGAGGTCACATGATGAAAACACTAGAGGGCAGCAGGCAGGACCAGTGTGTGCCCCTGTTTAGTCTCAGGCTGTATGCCTGGTGCCTTGTGATGGACTGGCATCCCAGGTAGGGTGTATTTTCCAGTCTGTTCCCAGGTCTGATTCCAGTGGGACCCTGATCAGGATTAAGCAGCTTCTGAAAATAAGCGAATGAATTCCGTTTTGCTTATATAATATTTATGTCATGACGTGTGACCTCTACTGGCACAAAGAAGGTACTACAGCCGGAACTAATCACCCGGAACGATCATGTGCGTTCGAACGACGCTGGGAACTATTTTACAGTCGTACGGGATTGTGTAACGTTTATTTATGTTCGTGCTGAATTGACAGTTTATGTGGTGCGGGCTGGATGGGTAGTTTATTTGATTTAGCTTTTAATAACCTTTTGATTTATTGTATTAATAACAAAAATTTCACTCATGTATCTTTTTATTTATTAGCACCCGCGTGAATGTTGTCCGGCCACGCTTCATGATGGTGTCCGTGAAGCAGAAGAAGGTTTGGCGCTATGTGGAAGAAGGAAAGCTGCTGAAACTGAAGTCGTATCTGCGAAAACACTCAGACGTGGAGGTGAATTTCACTCGGGGGAAGAGGAGGAGAGGTGTGCTGCACCTGGCCTGTTCTCAAGCAGATGACGGGCTGCTCAGAGTGCTGTTAAAACACAGAGCTGATCCGCTTCTGAAGGACCGAAACGGGGACACACCGCTGCACCTGGCCGCCAGAAAAGCCCAGAAACACGGCTGGAAAGGTGAGCAGACACGGGGCAGTGCTGGCAACTCGGTTCAGGGGGAAGTAGCAGCCAAAGAGTGTGTTCAAGAAGCTCTCTCACTCACTCACTCGCTGAACCGCCTAATCCTGCTGTTGTTTATCTCGACCGACACTGGGCGAAGGCGGAGTACACCCTGAACAGCTTGCCAGGCCATCACAGGGCCAACACACAACCATTCACACACACACACACCTACGTTCACTGGGAGGTTGGAGCTTGTCTCGAATTTGAGTCGCGGGCTCGGTGAGGGTTCAATTCAGTTAAGTTTTTTGTGTAGCGCTTTTTACAGTTGACATTGTCGCAAAGCAGCGTTACACAGTAAAAGGAATTTAAACATTTTTCTACAACCCCCGGCGCATCCCTAATGACAAGCCCACGGCGGCAGTGGTGAGGAAAAACTCCCTCAGTTGACACGAGGAAGAGACCTTGAGAGGAACCAGGCTCAGACGGGAAACCCATCCGCATTTGGGTGAAAACCACATAAGAGAAACTTCATTACAGTCCAACTTGTAGTCCGGTTGGTTAAACCACAACTGTAAGTCCTGAATAATTGCAGTAAAAGAATTTATATCACCAGCAGTGAAAGGACGTCTTCACAGTCTGAGTACAGAAATAAGTCCATATGGATCTTCATCAGCAGGAGCGAGGGGCTTCCGAGATGAGAACTCCAGCCAGCATCAGCACACCAGG
>JAOUQZ010000008.1:22487644-22499068 GCA_028564935.1 Neosilurus hyrtlii | reverse complement strand
GAGAGAGAGAGAGAGAGAGAGAGAGAGAGAGAGAGAGAGAGAGAGAGAGAGAGAGAGAGAATAGCAAGCTAAGGATTTCCTGAATGTAAATAATTGGTGCGATGTGTTAAGGAGTAAATTTCAGCTGACTGAAAATGTCAAGCTCACATGGATGTTTCTAAAGATGTTCCTCTTGAAGGGGATAAGTATGTTTTTTCTTTTTTTACTGCTAAAATTAGAGGATTTGATTAAACATCTCTGGATTGCCTCAATTTAAAAAGTAACTACATTAGTTTGTCTTAGGAAATATGTACACCACATGAGTTTTGGCTGATAAGGATTATAAATGTTTGTACCTTGGCACTTTCCTGGCATCCTGGATATTCTCAAATGTCTGTGAGATTCACGCTTTAGATGAAAATCCACCCTGACCCCACCATGAAAATCAAATCGATCATTTTAAACTGATCACCAATGGGACATTATTCATTTTATAATTTTCTTCTGAAAAGACTTAAATTTTTCTTTAACTGTTATAAAACTGGGGCGGCACGGTGGTGAAATGGTGAGCACCTCCGCCTCGCAGGAAAAAGGTCCTGGGTTCAAGTCCTGGGCTTGTCAAGAGCGTTTCTGTGTGTCGTTTCCATGTTCAACCTGGGCTTTTCCCAGGTACTTTGGTTTGCTCCGACAGCCCAAAAACATGCATACATTAGGGTAACTGGCTGTTCCAAATTGCCCCTAGGTGCGAGTGTGAGTGTGAATGGTTGAGCGTGTTAGCCATGAGATGGACTGGTGAACTGTCCAAGGTGCCTTCACCCAGAGTCTGCCGAGATAGTCTTCAGCCTCTCTTTGACCCTGTACTCTATTAAACGGTTCATCCATCAATGGATGGATGGATTGTTACAAACTTGACTGGCACGGCGGATTCATTCTTGTCATGTCCGCTTCACACCCGAAAGGTCTTGGGTTCAAGTCCCGGACTCGGTGAGGGCATCTCATCTCTGTTGAGTTTGTAAGCTTTTCCGTGCTTGCATGGGGGGTTACCTTTGGGTGCTTTGGTTTCGGCACATTAGGCTAATTGGGTGTTCCAGTTGTGTGTGTGTGTGTATGTGTGTATGTGTGTGTGTGTGTGTGTGTTGGCCCTGTGATGGTCTGGTAAGCTGTTCATGGTGCACCCCACCTTCACCCCCCTTCCTGTGCACTTAATGAAGGATAAACCGCTTCAGGAAAAGACCACGTTTAATGTTTCCTTTAAGACACACCCACTTAATTATCCACTCCGGCATAGTGCCACGCCCACATTATCGTGAAGACGGAGTCATTGTGGTGCACCTGGCAACCGGAGGCGCTGCCGCTGAGCTCCAGCTCTTTACAGGAGGCAGGTTTGCGTTTAAAACGCTCAGCATCCTCAGCACCGGGGATCCTCGGCTTTCCTTCTCGGATTGGTGGAACCCAGACGCGGTTGTGGACGGATCTGTGCTCGCCTGTCTCCGTGGCTGGAATGGCGAGGCTGAGATTGAAGCTGCAGGCGGATGAATCGGTGCAGCTCTGAAGAGGTGAGCGCCACTGCAGCGGCTCTCAGTCGGGCCTCATGCTGATGCCACGGTTTTCAGATCCAGTTTTATGTTCAGGTGCTTAAAGATTAAGATCAGACCGCCTTCAGGCTAGAACCCTGCAGCCGGATTCACACAGACAACAATCAAACACATCATCACTTACAGGCTGATGAGGGGTTTATTAAACACCTCCAGGACTGTTTATTATAAGGGATTTATTTCTGATTGAATTAATTCATATTCTGACACATTGCATGTGAAGTGTCATTTTAAAAACATCAGAATCAGCTGAAAACCTTACTCTTTATTTTGTAATAGAATTTATATATATATGTATATGTATATATATACATTTACTTTTATTTCTATTGCCTGTTTATGCAAATGAGGCATCATGCAGCCTAATTAAGAACGACTGAAGTCTGTTGTTGTTGTTTTTGTTGTTGTAGTTGTTGTTGGTGATGATGATGATGTAGCATTTAAAATGACATTCTCAAGTGAATTTTTTAGAACCGTAAGTGTGTGTGTGTGTGTATGTGTGTGTGTGTGTGTGTGGCACAGTGCTGTAGTGGTCTGCATGTCCACCTCACAGCAAAAAGGTCCTGGGTTCAAGTCCTGGGCCCGGGCGTTTCTGTCTGTATTGTTCCTGTGCTGGCATGTATTTCCTCCGGGTACTCTGGTTTCCTCCCACAGTCCAAAGACATGCACATTAGGCAAATTGGCTGTTTCAGATTGCCACTAGGTGTGAGTATGCGTGTGAATTATTGTGTGATATTTATAATATAATCTGCCCAGCTGTTCAGGGTGTACATTGCCTTTGCCACATGTAGGCTGAGAAAGTCTTCAGCCACCCTGAGACCTTGTTGTAAGTGTGTAGGGCTTGAAATCTTCATTAAAGTTGTGAATAATGTGGCGGTCTCAATTAGACAAATCTTTTGGAAAGTTCTGTTAAGGTTCTGATAGTTTTATTGGTAAAGTTTGCAAGAACACGTGATTGACAGTTAAATCAGAAATCTTAAAATGATGAACACAACTGTAATTTCTACCTGTGATTATTATTTAAATAATAAAACCAATAGCAAAGGTTAATTGATTATCGTAGTAATGCAACAGTATTGCAACAATTTATTACTTCCGCTTGTGTAAAGTTCTGTAAACTGGTAGGTATGCTGCATTATGTTATGCCTCATTTGTAGGTTAAATTATTTAACATGGAGGTTATAATGTGCTGGTAAAAGCTCCACAATTGGTCCCTGAGGTCTTCAGTGAATCGTTTACAGTGAATCAAACTTAAAATTAAAATTGAACTGCAAACGAATCTTCTGTTTCATGAAGACATGAAAAATAGATGAAGCTTTATAATATATATATATATTCATGAATATACATTAGGATATATTGCATATATAATACATTTTATTATATTATTCTGTGTTATATTAAACAGGATTGTGAATAAAATTAAACTATGCACAGTACTGTAGACTGGGTATGACATCACATCAAATTAGGGAAATATTCAGAATTCTAATAATAAAAGAATAAATAAATCAATAGACAAATAAATAATTAGACAAACAAAAAAGAGAAATATGATATACTCTTCTTTTTAAAATGGTCAGTTATCAGTCTCAGGTGGACTTTAAATTTCTGAAGTTCATATTCATCTGATTACGGTTTACTTTATCAGTATGTTGGAGCTCAGTGGAGACTTTTTGATCTAGTTTTTTTGATGAAAAGTAGGCTAGCCATGTCTGTGACAAGAAGCTTTGGCACCACGCCGTGTAACATTACTGCTGGAGAAAACAGAAGTATTTCTGGCTGCTTAAAGATTGGGTTTTAAGACAGGTCCTAATTTCCTTTACATTTTGGCGTTTGTTGCTTGATATCCCCAAAAAATGAAAAAAAAATAACTTGCTGCTGTGAATTGTTGCTCATTTTTGACATCCATGATTTCACAAGAATACTTTGAATTCTCACTGTTGATGTTCAGTTATGACCTCATGACATCACTATAACATTTATGTGACTGTGTCATTAATGATCTGTAGTTTTTGCCTATGTTTAAAATATCAATGTGAACTGGCAACCCTGCAGGAAACAGTGACCCCAATCTGGCAACCCTTATTCTGGTGTAGAACGTGTTTCGTTTCACCCCCCCCCCCATCACCACCACCGGCTGCAGTAAGATGGGTTCGAGCTTCAGGAGTGAGGAGATGTGCCTGGCACAGCTCTTCCTGCAGTCTGCTTCAGCATACGACTGCATCAGCGAGCTCGGGGAGATGGGCCTCGTCCAATTCCGAGATGTGAGTGCAAACTTTCTTCTTCTTAGGCTGCATACTAGGGTGTGCTTTGCACAAGAGGGGAGATATATATATATATATATACTTCTGGGTCAGGCGTATTCAGGGTTAGCTTCATGGGCATAGTGTATGCAAATTGTTGCACCCATAGGGTTGTTGTGTGGGTGCTTTGCATTGTGGGCTACAACGCCATGTCTGGATAAGCAACCAGTTTGTTCATCAATTGATCAGCAGAAAGTGGCACAAATCTGTTTAAAAGCCTATGTTTTCTAGGATGCCTGCGGTGCTTTGGCACAGATTAATACCCTTCTGTGGTTTCCCTGTAGGTCACTGTGTGTGTGTGTGTGTGTGTGTGTGTGTGTGTGTGTGTGTGTGTGTGTGTGTGTGTGTGTGTTTTTGTATCCCGTGCTCCTATACACTTTATTTGAGAGTGAATAATCAAGTCTAATATCATGGCTATCAGTTCATCTTCGCATCTCGTTCCATTTTCGAAGCGAATCTATTTTCTTGTGTTTAATCCCAGCTCTTAATCAGTGTTCCATGTACTGTGTGATGCTGTTCAAACGTAACCATGACAATGATCATATAAATATCATTTTATGCCAGGCTTTGTTGTTTCCTTCACTACTGAATAAAATTATTGCACATCGATAAGATACATAACATCAACATCAACATGCTTTTTTTAAATTAAAAAGCAATAAGAATAGATGTGTCGTCTAATCATTACCATAGCAACAGTACATTATGGTAGTCTGTTAATACATGTAAAGTTAGCTTGATCACGATGATATTATGTTTATGAGAAACTTAGCCGGGGATGATTGAGCATAGGATTACTAAAAAGTGGGCGAGGTGTTTGAGTGATGCATGCTGGGTATTTTACTGTTGTACAAGTGCCAACACTGCCCCACTGAAAGCTTGAATCTGACTGGTAAGAAGATGGTGATCTAAGAATCTTCGTAAAAAATTGTACACATACTTTATTGCCATGGTTACCTTATAATTAAATTGTAGTATTTCACATGGCTGTGAAACAGTCTGAAATATTCTAATAGCTGTTATAGCGAGTTTTGTTTAGTGGCGGTGAGGTCGTCCTGGTGTGTCTGTGAGATATTGATTAAACGCAGACGTGAGGAACTGAGACGTGAGGTGACGGCTAATGTCTGATTTCAGCTCAACCCCAACGTCAGCCCCTTCCAGCGCCGCTTTGTCAGCGAGATCAAGAGGTGTGAAGAGATGGAGAGAATTCTGGGTAAGAAGGGTTACTCTCACACTTTTTATTGACCTCTAAAGCAAACCCACGTCCCACTGTTCCCTGAAGTGCTTGTCAGCTAATTAGCGTTTCAGCCGAGTGCTCTAATAATGTATTGTTTTTTCTGTAATATGAATTATTGGTAGTGAATAACGATGAAATCTTGTGGTGTGTGTTTGTGTGTGTGTGTCTGTGTGTGTGTGTGTGTGTGTGTGTGTGTGTGTGTGTGTACAGGATACCTCTTAAGGGAAATCAAAAAGTCCAAAATCGCCATTCCAGAACCTGAAGTCAGTCCTTCAGCTCCTGCACCCAAACATGTGCTGGAGATCATGGTAATAATTATTCTTTCACTATGATGGGTACATTCTGTCTGTCTGTCTGTCTGTCTGTCTGCATTTGTCGATCTATCTATCTATCTATCTATCTATCTATCTATCTATCTATCTATCTATCTATCTATCTATCTATGTGTCTGTCTATCTATCTATCTGTCTATCTATCTATCTGTCTGTCTGCCTGGCTGCCTGTCTGTCTGTCTGGTTGGCTGGCTAGCTACTGGTCTTTGAAAATGTATTTACCCCTTTCTGATTTCCTTTATTTTTGTTTATTCATAACATTTAATTGTTTCTGTTTGCCAAATACTCTCACCATCAGCACTCATTTGCAGGAATATTAAATCCCATTAGGACTGCTGGGAGGCTGGAGCCTGTCTCAGGGAAGGCAGGGTCCAACCTGAACAGCTCGCAAGAACAATGCAGAGCCAACACAACCAACTATTTATGCATACTCTCACCTATGGGCAATTTGGTAGAGCCAGTTAGAATAATGTGTATGTCTTTGGACTGTGGGAGGAAACCAGAGAACCTCATGCAAGCATATGGAAAACATGCAAACTCCACACAGAAACACTCGAACCCAGGATCTTCTTGCAGTGAGGTGGATGTGCTAACCACTACGTAATCACCCCTTACAGATTCTGTGTCAGTGTGGAGAGACATTTTATAAATAATTATTATGCATAGCATAATAGTATATAATAAATACCACAAATCAATGATAATTACAGACAGACATGCTGATTATCATATTCACTTCTCTCTCACTCACTCTCTCTCTGTTTCTCTCTCTCTCTATGTCTCTCTTTCTCTTTTCTGTCTCTTTCTTTCTCTCTCTCTCTCTCTCTCTCTCTCTCTCTCTCTCTCTCTCTCTGTCTCTCTCTCCCTCACTCCCTCTCTCCTGAGACCAGACGAGGATACTACATATCGTATGTCTGATCAAAACATACACATTAACCAGATTAATTTCCCTTTAGGCCCTGCAACGGTCTGGCGAGCTTTTCAGGGTGCACCTTGCCTGCGGTTCGGAAAATGAAATGTAATGAAATTTTCCTCCACTCGCTTACTCGCCACAGATGTAGATAAAATACGATCACCTGTAACACTATTACACAAACAACCTGATGACCTCATTTCATGAATCTGCTTGACAGATAGACAGCCAGCCAGCCAGCCTGACGGATAGATAGATAGACACATAGATAGATAGATAGATAGATAGATAGATAGATAGATAGATAGAAGGATACTATTAGCATGTCTGTAATTATCTTTGGCTTCATGGTATTTTTTATTATCTATATTATATACTTTGTTATTCATTTATAAACGTCTCTCAGCCTGGCGCCCATCTACGCCGACTCTGGGCGAGGGCAGGGTACACCCTGGACAGCTCGCCAGGCCATCGCAGGGCCAACAGTCACACAATCATTCACACTCACACCTAGGGACGATTTGGAACAGCCAATTAGCCTACTGTGCATGTTTTCTGAGTGTGGGAGGAAACCGGAGCACCCAGAGGAAACTTCACACAGAAATGCCCGAGCTGAGAATCGAACCCGGGCCTTCTTGCTGTGAAGCCACCGTGCCACCTTATATATATATATATATGTGTGTGTGTGTGTGTGTGTGTGTGTGTGTGTTGGTGTGTGTAGGAGCAGCTGCAGCGTTTGGAAGTGGAGATAAGTGAGGTGGCTAAGAACAAGGAGACACTCCAGCGGAACCTTCTGGAGCTCACTGAGTACACACACATGCTAAGGATCACACACACCTTCATGCACAGCCGCTCCAGGGTAAGCCACACAGACACACACCTCGTACAAGTCACCCTCACTATAAACCTGAATCAAATCTACTGTGTGTGTGTGTGTGTGTTCAGCATGAGGCTCTGGGCCCACAGTACGAGGAGTTCCCCTCTCTGGAGCCCGAATCTGTGGCTGGCTGCACCGGCATGCAGAGACTGGGAGCCAAGCTGGGGTGAGTGAAGATGGAGCCTCACTTCCTCCTTACAGCTGCGTACCAAACACCAGGGTTTCATTCACGAGTGTTTACACTCAGCAGTTGTAGTCTATTCACTGTAGAAAAAGAGGCTTAAGATAATGTAGCTAAGTGTATTTCGTTGCACTGAATTATGGGTAATATACACAAAAAAGTTTAAATGTCTGGTGTTTAAGACTTATTTTCTGCTATTTGCTCTTTATTTTAAGAAGAAAGGGTCAAATGACACCTTTAATAAAATCTAAATATTATGTATAATTTAAAATTGTGTGTGTGTGTTAGGTTTATCTCAGGGCTGATCCAGCGGGTGAAAATGGAGGCATTTGAGCGTATGCTGTGGCGAGTGTGTAAAGGTTACACGATCCTCAGCTATGCCGAGGTGGATGAGAATTTGGTTGATCTCGACACTGTGAGTGAAAATACACACACACACGCACACACACACGCACACACTCTGAGTGCTTTTTGATGGTCAAGTCCAGGTGCACAGCTAGAGCTTGACCTCTTCGAGACCTGCTGTGTTGATTTGGACATTTTGAAATGTGACCCCACCCCATTTGTGTGTTTTTATGGCAACTGTAATTGTTTCACACACACACGCACGCACGCACGCACACACACACACTCACACACACATGCAAGCACATTGTGTGTTACTGTTGGTTTTTCTCCATTTCCTCATGTAGGGAGAGATCAGTAAGAGCGTGGTGTTCCTCATCTCCTTCTGGGGCGACCAGATTGGACAGAAAGTTCAGAAGATCTGTGACTGGTGAGGGATTTATGGCTCTCATAAAACATTTAAGAAAGATCACACACACATGCACAAACACACACACAATTGGTCTACGCATATATAGCTTTTTGTGTTTTTCTTCTTCTTATTTTTTTTTTTACGTGTGGGTGTGTGTGTGTTTCAGTTACCACTGCCATGTGTATCCCCACCCAGAAACAGACGAGGAGCGAGCAGATGTAATGGACAGCTTAAGGACACGTATTCAGGATCTTAAGAATGTACATACCTTACATTCACTTTCTTCATCATGTGTTGGAGTTTTACAAACATTAAAGCACTCAGTGACGAAAGGCCTCAGAATGACGGTGAAACGTTGTTTCGTCTCACTATGTACTGTGTATATGGCTGAGACGACAATAAAGACCTACAACTACTAGTCTGTTACTACTAATGTTAATACAACTACTAGTACTGTTCTAACTAGCACTACTACTTCAACTACTACTGAAACATATATTAAAACTAGTAATTGACAGGCTCCCAGGTAGTGCATCAAGAAAACTATAAACTGGGAAATCGTATGTTTGAAACCAGGTTGTTGCCGCAGCCATCAACAATGTGAGTTCTCCCGGGAGGGAGTGATGGCATGCACTCGCCTGCCTGTCACTCACAGCGATTACCAGACAATCATGGACGTCTGTAAGCTCATTCATACAAAATGGTGGATCGCGCTTTAGTGTGTTAGGCCTCCCCCAAATGCACATAGAAAGCAGTTTGTAAAGATGTCGGAGACAGCATCGTGTGTCACAGAGGGGTCATGTGCATGCTTATGCCCCTCCCTGGTTGGTGGTGATTGTATGTAATAGGGAGGCAATATTTGACAGGTGGGAAAAGCTAAAAACGTCTAAATTGGGGACAAAAATGGGGAAAAAAAAAACTAGTAGTTGAATGGGGCCACATCTATAGGTGCCTGTCACTTGTGTGACCTTTGTGAAGCCCATTAAAGCTCAGTAAAAAGACAATTCTGCTTCTTTTACAAGTGAGTGTGCTGCTACTACAGAACATGAACTTGTTAAAGGGACACTTAAACTAACAAAATGTTATAAAATGACGTGATATAGGGCGGAATGGTGGCGCAGTGGTTAGCACATTTGCTTCACAGCAAGTGGGTCCTGGGTTCAATTCCCTGGCTCGGCATTTCTGTGTGGAGTTTGCATGTTCTCCCTGTGCTTACATTGGTTCCCTCCAGGTACTCCGGTTTCCTCCCACAGTCCAAAAACATGCACAGTAGGCTAATTGGCTGTTATCGTAGGTAAATCGCCCCTAGGTGTGAGTGGGAGTGTGAATGGTTGTATGTGTTTTGGCCCTGCAATGACCTGGCGAGCTTTTCAGGGTGTACCCTGCCCTTGCCCAGAGTCTTGATATTATTGCACTGTGAGGTTAACTGTCACTGTGTGTGTGTGTGTGTGTGTGTGTGTGTGTGTTTTTTCAGGTGCTTCACCGGACTGATGATTACCTGAAGCAGGTGCTCCATAAAGCCTCAGAGTCAGCACATTCTTGGGTTCTGCAGGTGAAGAAGATGAAGGCCATCTATCACATCCTCAACCTGTGTAGCTTCGACGTCACCAACAAGTGTCTCATAGCCGAGGTGTGGTGTCCCGTTAATGACTTGGCCAACCTGCGGAGAGCTCTGGAGGAGGGCTCGGTGAGACCAATCCCCAAATATACTGTTATTATACACACTGCTTGTGTCCTTGTATGTTGATGAAACTAACCTTGGAGTTCACAACAGAATCCTTAACTAAGCACTAAAATAATGTGTGTGAGGATTATTTCCTTTTTGTAGAAGTGTTGGCATGTTTAGATCCGGGTCAGTCTGCTTTAGCGTAACCATTTCGGTGTGTGACTCTGAATAAAGACATGAATCAAATTCCCTTAGTGTAAAATATATAGATTGTCATTACTACCTTTATTGTCCTAATACTCTTGTTTAATAAAGAAGATAACGAGGTAATTTTGTACTGAATAGAAGATTAGCGCTAACTAATCTCTTCAAATGTGGATAGAGGAAAGGCGATGCCACCGTGCCATCATTCGTGAATCGGATCCCAAGCAAAGACACACCGCCTACACTGCTGAGGAGCAACAAGTTTACACGCGGCTTTCAAAGCATCGTAGAGGCGTACGGAGTCGGAGATTACCGAGAGGTCAGTCCAGGTGAGTGCTAGGAATGATTACCGAGGGTTCTAATTCTTTTATACCACACAGGGACTATGCACTATACTTTAGTATAAGCTACACAGGAGTGGTGAGATCTGATTGGTTCGCTTTCTCGTGATAGTATGCATTTATCGAATGATTCGAAGAAGAGAATTATGTAGTTGAGGGATCATTATCTGCTGAGGCCAAAGACATGAGGTAGATACCATCCTCTGAGACCGAATAATTCTCCATATCATACAAAAGCCAAATTCTGTAATTCGTATTTTTAAAGTGGCACTGTGTTGTGTTTGCCAGTCATACAATAATCATTCAACTTATCTGATGGCAACGATGCAATAATTCAGTTATCCCATGACAATGAAGCAATACCAATAATTATTTGATGGCTTTCCACCAATCAGAATTGAGAAAATCCCTTGAATCAATGATAATAATAAATATTATCTATATCCGCAAACTCAGAATAATACATGAACCTATTAAAAACGTAGAAGTTACGTTCCTGTGTAGTAAATACTACTGCAGAGCTATAAAGCGATATTGTTCATGCATTATTGAGTAATGATTTATTTCCATCCAGTGCACAGATCCTTTATATAAACTGTAACGCTTAACCTGCATTTCAGTAATGCAGCACTTTAACTGAAGTATATTAAAAAAATACATATAAAAAGAAATGCATTCTGTCCACAGCACCCTTTACTATCATCACATTTCCCTTCCTGTTCGCGGTGATGTTTGGCGATCTGGGACACGGAACCGTCATGGCGCTCTTTGCCCTGTGGATGGTGTTGAACGAAAAAAACTACAAACGAAGGCACTCAGGAAATGAGGTCAGAGCTGGAAACTAAATTGAACCTGCACTGAAGATCCTTTATACATCAGAAAGGACAGTTAGGACACTCACTGTTTTAATTTCATGTGTCATTATATGCATATTGTTTTATTTATATGATTTATAATTACGTTTATATATATATATATATATATATATATATATATATATATATATATATATATATATATATATATATATATATAT
>JAOUQZ010000008.1:22468049-22487544 GCA_028564935.1 Neosilurus hyrtlii | reverse complement strand
ATATATATATATATATATATATATATATATATATATATATATATATATATAATACCATCTGCACTGGTGTTAAACGGTTTATTTGAAAGATAGTCCTGCAGTGGCCTGGCAAGCTGTCCCGGGTGTACTCTGCCCTCACCAAGAGTCCGCTGAGATGGACACCAGCCTTCCTGTGACCCTAATTAGGATTAAGCAGTTCAGAAAATGAATGAATGAAAGATGGTCAAATAAATATATAGGGAAATATAAGAAACTGTATTTCATTCATTTTCTGAACCGCTTAATACTAATTAGGGTCACGGGGAGGCTGGCGCCCATTTCATTACACCCTGGACAGGCCATCGAAGGACAGAAACACGCTGACGACTATGCAGCCGACTCTTGATGAAAATCAGCAATGGTCTTTTACATGCCTCACTGCAGACAGTGAGAGACATGGCTGGCATTTGTTAATCCAGTTAGCTGCAGTGGGGGGACAGCAGTGACAACCCGGTGATAGTGGGGCTTGAACCCCTGACCTACCACCCTACCTGCACCCTACCACCAGGCCACCACTGCCCAATAAAAACTGTATGCCACAAAAAAAAAAAGTAATTTTTCAGCAATGGTGTTTCTGTGTGGAGATTGCATATTCGTGCTTGCATGGGTTTCCTCCGGGTACTCCGGTTTTCTCCCACAGTCCTAAGACATGCACTTTAGGCTAACTGGGTGTTGGTATGCCAGTGACAGGACAAGGAAGGGGGTATAGAGACTAAAATGAAAACCACAAAAACAAACTGTATGACATGGCTGTGTGTTGTATGGGAACTTCAATGCAAAGGACATACATGTGACACCCAGACGGATATGGGGAACCTACACAGAAGCACAGACAGGAACCTGAGTGCAGGATTAAACTACTGCATTTAGATGTACAGTAATGAGACGTGTGTGAAATATTTAAATGTACATTAATGAATAGTGTGTGAACATTTTGCTATTGAGTCTGCACAAATGCACCCGCTAGGAAAAAAAACCCTCTTGGATAGATCAGAGATGTGTTTTTGTCCGTGTGTAGATATGGAGGATGTTTTTCGAGGGCCGATACATCATCCTGACGATGGGTGTCTTCTCCGTCTACACGGGACTCATCTATAACGACTGCTTTTCTAAATCGTTCAACATCTTCGGCTCGGGCTGGAGTGTCAAGGCCATGTTCACGGAACAGCAATGGACGTGAGACAGACACACATACACACACACATACACACACATTATAGGCAAGTACAAAAAGCCACAGTGGGAATCACCTTTTTTTTTTTTTTTTTTTTTTTTAATCACTTATTTTATATTCCTCTTGTTTGTTTGTGCAGTTTAGTCAGAATTTAAAACAAATCCCAGTAACCTTTGTGAAAATCAAAATAAATGGGCCATTTCACCACAAAATGGCTCCAGTACAGCAAAACCTTTGAGATGATGAAATATAGCGATGTGAAAGGGGACTGCATTAAAAAATTACACACTTGTCATTTTTCTAATTCTTTCATTCATTTGCTAAGCTGTTTAATCCTAATTAGGGTTGCAGGTGGGCTGGCACCCATCTCAGCCGACCCCAAGCAAAGGTACAACTCACCAGGCCATTGGAGGGCCAACACGCACACAACCATTCACACTCACACCTAGGGGCAGTTTGGAACTGCCAATCAGCCTACACTGCATGTTTTTGGACTGTGGGAGGGAACCAGAGTACCTGGAGGAAACCTATGCAGGTACAGGGAGAACATGCAAACCCCACACAGAAACGCCTCTAGCCCGGGAATCGAACCCAGGACCTTCTTGCTGTGAGGCAAACAAACTAACCAGAGAGCCACCAAATAATGTTCGTTGGACTGTAATTAAGTTTTTTTAACAGTTTTACTTACAGTTGTGGTATAACCAACCGGACTACAAATAAAACTGAATTGAATTGAATTTCCGTTACAATTTTGGCACCAAACACTTCGTTGACATGTTACCTAAACTCTATGAGTATATGTTCTACTGTGAAGATGCTAATACTAATTAAAAACATACTGAAATCAACAGTGTAGTGAGGCGGGGAAAAAATACTGTATCCGATACTAAACTCTATTATTTTTTTTTTTCATTTTTTTATTATGTAGAAATGAAACTTTACAGTCGAATGCATTCCTGACACTTGATCCCAACGTGTCTGGGGTTTTCACCGGACCCTATCCACTGGGCATTGATCCGGTATGAGATAAAACATTTCTAAAGATCTTTGTAAACGTTTCTAAATGGAGATTTAGGTCTTTTGGGGAACTTATAACTAAATTAATCTGTGAAACTCCCAAGCATATTAATATTTATATCTAGCATATCTATAAAGCACATTAAAGCTGGGGTTGGTAATCTGGAAAGCTAGCAAGGGAAAGTATTGTACCGTAAATATAATAGCATTGTTCGTGTTGTATTGTAAATATCATAATGTTATTAACTTTATATTGTAAATGTGTTTAGTAGCAGATTTGATTGGTTAAAATCTTTGTTTCACTTTATGGGACATTATAGATTTTGATGCCATGCGAATGACCGTGTGTGTGTGTGTGTGTATAGATTTGGAACATGGCAGTGAATCGGCTGACTTTTCTGAACTCGTATAAGATGAAGATGTCAGTGATCATCGGGGTCTTGCACATGACCTTCGGCGTGGTGCTCAGCGTCTTTAACCACCTGTGAGTCCTTATCTAAACTTTGGACTGAGTGGTTTAAAACACTGAAAATAAAATGCAAAAGAAAACATCTTTCACTTACAGCAGCAAGACATTCGGTTACTTCGGTGATATAAATTTAAACCTCATTTACTTTATCTTTTTTATGTTACTAACAGGATCGATGATACATCAGAAAAAAAAGCTTTAAAATCTAGGCTTTCACCCAGAAACCGAACTTTCTCTCTATCTATATAGCTATTTATTTATCTATATACAATTATGCTCTGTCTGTGTGTCTGTCTGCCTGCCTGTTTTATGTCTGTTTGTCTGCAGGTCTATCTGGCTGTTTTCCTTTCTGTGTGTCTATATGTACATGTGTCTATATTTTTGTCTGCTAATTATCTGTCTGTGTCTGTCTGTTATATGTACATTTGTCTGTGTGTCTCTCTGTTTTATGATTATCTGTCTGTATATCTGGTTGTGTGCCTGTCTGTCTATAATATGTATATTTATGTCTGTTTTTATGTTTATCTATTGGTCTGTGTGTCTATTATATGTTTTTTCTGTCTGTGTGTCTGTCTGTCTGTTATTTGTCTATCTGTCTGTGTGTGTCTGTCTGTTATACAGTTATGCATATCTATCTGTGTGTCTGACTGTTACATATATATATATATCTGTGTGTGTGTGTGTGTGTGTGTCTGTTATACAGTAATGCATATTTATCTGTGTGCCCATATGTCTGTTATTATGTGTATATCTGTTTGTGTGTCTGTCTGTCTGTTGCATATCTCATTCCCTACATTTTATTTTATTTGGTTGTACATGCTCTGTCTGTCTGTCTCTCTGAGTGTACATGTTCCTCACTTGTATTTTCTATTTTTTCAGACACTTCCGCCAGCGTTTTAAGCTCTACCTGCTCTTCCTGCCTGAGCTGCTCTTCCTGCTGTCTCTTTTCGGGTATCTGCTGTGTCTGATCGTGTATAAGTGGCTGTGTTTTTCAGCGTCCGAGTCTCGCTCTGCTCCCAGTGTCCTCCTGCACTTTATCAGCATGTTTCTCATGCAGTCCAACTCGACCACGCCCCTTTACCCTGGGCAGGTGTGTAGATGCATGTGTGCATGTGTGTGATCATGGTGTATCTGTGTATACTGACCTAAATGTGGGTTATATTCTCGTGTATGTGTGTTTGTCAGACGGCACTGCAGGTGTTCCTTCTGGTCATAGCTTTGCTATGTGTGCCCGTGCTGTTGCTAGGGAAACCACTATACCTGTACTGGCTGTATCACGGCACCAAGGGCCTGGGAGTACGCAGGGTAAGTGTGTGGGTGTGTGTGTGTGTGTGTGTGTGTGTGTGTGTACATGTACTTTCTGTTATAACAACTGTGGTTCACAGATGGTATGCTTTATATTTGAATAATGCTGTGGGATTATATTACATCTTATAATTTGCATTATATAATACACACTCCTATATGGCGTCCCTTATACTTTGTTATTGCTGTGTGTGCGTGCGTGCGTGTGTGCACAGGGTTATGAGAGAGTTCGGCGTGTGAGCGAGGAAGATATGTCCCCATCTGTGGTCCATGATGAGGAGGAGGGACTGGAGGATCACACAGGACGGGAGAGCAACACACACCAGGTTACATACACTGAACACTGCACTACTTACTCATTCATCATATTATGAGTGACACTTACACACTTATTAATTTACACCTCTGGCCCCCCTTTTTTGGCTCCTCACGCTTTCTCCCTCTCTTTCTCTCTGGGTTTCTGTCTTTTGATTTCTTTTTCTTTTTTTCTATCTCTCTAGGTGGTTATCTTTCTAACTCTTTCTATTTATCTCTCTCAGTTTCTCTCTAGGTTTCTTTATGTCTATGACTTTTTTCTATTTCTATCATACTCTCTCTCCCTCTCTCCTCCTCCTCCTCCTCCTCCTTCTCCCCCTCTCTTGCTCCCTCTTTCAATATCTTCTCTCTCTCTCTGGGTTTTTGTCTTTCTAACTCTTCCTCTCCAGGTTTCTCTCTGTCTATCACTTCTTTCTATTGCTCTCATATTATCTCTTTCTCTCTCTCTCTCGCTCTCTCTCTCTCTATCTATCCCTTCATCTCTCTTGCTCTCTATTCCCTCTTCTGTGGGTTTCGGCAGAAAATACCACCATTATGCTCGAAGTATGGTCTCTTCGAAAACCTTTGAATAATCTCGAATATCTAATAATTATATCTATTAATTTTTCACCCAGACTGTGAATACAGATAATTTACCTCGAATTCGACCAACTACTTTCGAAAATATGCAACTACCAGTGCGAATTTATTTAGTTCTTTCTAAATAAAATTCGCGTGTACTTTCGAATAAGATCGCTTACGTGCGAGTCAGATCTAAAGTGTATTAAAAGAAGCATGCCTTCTCTCTTGCTCTCTCTCTTGCTTTCACTTTTTTACTGTCTCTCACTGAATAAAACAAGCATTTAAGTGTTCTGTTACACTGTTAAATAAATTTCGGGCTTTAAACTGTATTGTTTTATTGATTCTTTCTAGGAATAAATGTATATATAAAAGAAATCTAATTATAGGCTTAATAATATGATATTTAAGTATTATATATACAGTGCATTTACATTTCCATAAAAGGATTTATAGCCAAAGTATCTGGCTTTTACATTTCTGTGTGTGTGTGTGTGTGTGTGTGTGTGTGTGTGTGTGTGTGTGTGTGTGTGTGTGTGTGTGTGTGCAGTTTGATTTCGGAGATGTCCTCTTACACCAGGCCATACACACTATCGAGTACTGTCTGGGCTGTATCTCAAATACAGCATCATATCTGCGTCTGTGGGCCCTGAGTCTGGCTCATGCACGTTAGTATACACACACAGACACACACAAACACACGTGCGAACAAAAATATGGTTGTTATATATTAATAGTGTTATTATTAACAATATACAGCATTAAACATGAGGTATTGCTTCACTATAAAATATATCTAAGCATTTTGCTGGTAGCTGATATTAACTGTGTGATATATTGTGTTTTGTTATGTGTGTGTGTGTTAGAGCTGTCTGAGGTTCTGTGGACGATGGTTCTGCGTGTAGCTCTGAGAATAAGTTCACGTCTTGGCGTGCTCTTCCTCGTTCCCGTCTTCAGCGTCTTCACCGTCCTCACCGTCTCCATCCTGCTGCTGATGGAGGGACTGTCAGCCTTCCTGCATGCGCTGCGCTTGCACTGGTACACACACACACACACACACACACACACACAATAAGGTTCTTTACTACAGTGTTTTTTTATGAATGAAAGTGACATTAATGAATGCAGAACATAAACAGAACACTTTTGCTAAGCTCTCTCTCTCTCTCTCTTTCTGCAGGGTGGAGTTTCAGAATAAATTCTACAGCGCCACAGGTGTCAAATTCGCCCCGTTTGACTTTTCCATCCTACCCTCAGTCTTCGAACAGGATGGATTACTGTGACAGGAGCAGTTTGCTTATCCGTTGGTCTGCCATGATGTACTGTTGCTCACAGACATCCTCGTTACAGACCTCAGCTCAGCCGGAGAGATAAGACAGTCCGGACAGTTTATCATGTCTCCTTCACCCTTTTTAAATCCTACACACAAGTCCGCCTTCAAGCTGTGCCATCCATATCAGCCGTACATTAACGCCGGCTCCATGTGAAACCTCAACATTCAGTTCACCACCAGTTCCGTCATATCAGAGTGTAAAAGTGCCATCAAGTATTTTGCAATAGACAGTTTTATATGTCACACCTACTGAAGATTTCAAACACACACAAACACACACACACACACACACACACACACACACGGAGCTTACAGGAAAACTTGTGAAAACTTTTGTAAGTAAAAAAGGGTCATACGTAATCGAATGTATGGCGTTCACTTCTTGTTTCCAATGTGTACAATTTTTGTCTAAAGATGAACATTTTAATTTTTAAATATGCTAATAGGACTGTTCTCACAAACTTTCTACAAGCCACAGTTGCATATTTACAAATCTGATAAATCTCACTGTTTAATTTATGTACAAATCATTTTGAAAGGAAAATAACTACATACCAGTGTCATCCATTCATTTTGCAACTTTTTCATTCATTGAGTACACTATTAAAGCTAAATCTCCCCTCCCCCAATTTTATTTATTTATTTATTTGTTTGTTTTAAAGTTTTAAAAAATTCTATCTTGTGTTCTGTATGAAGGATGAACTGAGATGCTAATTCAGATTTCCTTCACATAAGGGAAATTAGCATCCAGATGCTTTTCTTTGTTAAATGCTGCTTCTAAGTTAGAAGTCTTCATCTTAGGAGTATAAAGGAAATGCTTAGGAGTATAAAGGAAAATAATGGTCATACAGTATGATATAGAGTATAATATTGTATAAAAATATGGAGCAGTATATTGTATGGTCTTGTATTATATAAGATTTTGTCTTTATGTGTGTATTTTACCCAGATGTGAGGACAAGTAATGGTAGTTGTTGCATATGGCTTTTTTTAAGATTTTTTAACTTTATAAAATAGACTAGGAAAGAAAAGCTTGATGAATGTGCTAGAAGGGAGGCTTTGCAAGATGAATATAGATGGATATAAATTTAATTTATTCATCTGATTAACGGAGCAGCATGGTGATGTAGTGGTTAGCACATCCACCTTACAGCAAGAAGGTCCTGGGTTCAAGTTTTGGGTTGGGCTTGCATGTTAGGCTAATTAGCTATTCCAAATTGCCCCTAAATGTGAGTGCGAATGGTTGTATTTGTGTGTGTTGGCTCTGCGATGGACGGGCGAGCTGTTCAGGGTGTACCCTCCTTCACTCCAGCCTCCATCCTCCCAGTGGACTTAGTAGGATTAAGCAGTTTGGGGAATGAATGAAGGATTGTTGGCTACATTCATCTTGTAGGTCCAATGCAAAATTAGGGACATAAAAGTCAAACATGTCTTAGCTATCTGAGTAAAGTTTATGTAAGGAGGAGATTGTGTGAATTCAACAGTTTGTTTGAAATATTCTCCTAATCATTCATTTGGCATTCATTTTCTGAACCGCTTAATATTAGAGTCACAGGGAGGCTGGCAGCCATCTCAGCTGACTCTGGGCGAGGGCAGGGTACACCCTGGACAGCTCGCCAGGCCATCGCTGTCTTCTAATCATGTTCAGGTTTATAAGTGAAAAGTTTATATATTTGTTATAACATATGTATGTGTACATATGGTTATCATTTAAGATTTCAGCAGTCATCCAGAATGTTAGGCTTAGGAAAAATTATATTCTCACTAGCTTATATTGTCTTTTAATTTAAGCTTTGCAAATCTGTTGCCGTTTAAAATCACAAAAATAACGGATTCAGAAGTAAATGAAGCGTGGCATAGGGGCGTAGTGGTTAGCACGTCCGCCACACTGCAACTGGGCCCTGGGTTCAAGTCCTGGGCTCGGACGTTTCTGTGCGGAGTTTGCATGTTCTCCCTGCGCTTGCGTGGTTTTCCTTCTGGGTACTCCGGTCTCCTTCCGCAGTCCAAAGACATGTACATTAGATTAATTGGCTGTTCCAAATTGTGTGGATGTCAGTGTGAATGGTTGTGTGTGCACGCCCTGTGATGATTTAGCGGGCTGTTCAGGGTGTACCCCACCTTCGCCCAGTGTCGGCAGAGATAGGCTCCAGCCTCCCTGCGACCCGAGTAGGATTTAGTGGTCCGGCAAAAGAATGAGTGGGAATTAAACGCAATGTTATTGCAATGTGTTATTACCTGTAATAACACTATAATTATATCTGAATAACACAGTTTCACTTTGCACTATGCTTTCTAAAGAAAATAATTTTACTATAATGCATATCTGTATGGCCATCTTATAATGTTATCTATGAATTTCAAATAATAAATTCATACATTATAATACAAATAGAAGAATAAAGCTATTTGAGGCTGGAACAGCCACGTTCCTTTATTCCCGCCTAATGGAGCTCATACTTATAAACTAAATAGTGTACAGTAATGAGAGGGAATACGTATTATTGTTACACATTCCTCTTGTGGCGTACTACTTAGTACACCAGTGTGCGTGTTTAGCGTTGAATTGTGACGTCACAACGGGCGGGTCCATTCGTTATTTTTAAAACGGGACATATTCATCAAAATCCTCACCGAAACGTGTATAAAAAGCGCCTGAGTGTAAACTTTAAAGCAACTCTAATCTTTTAAAGTGGGGAAAAAAGTTTCTCGTCAGCGAATGAAAACAGATTGTGTCGAGCTTTGCGTATTTTTGAATTGTGTGGAAATAGTATCGCCCGAGCGCCATCTTCACGCATGCGCAGTGGGTTTGCTAGCCAGAAAACGCAAGTTGCACGAAATGGCGTCCTCAGCAGGTAATTCAACATTTTTATGGACAAAAGATTTTTTAAAAATAGCATTTTTCATTTATAAAAGAGGCGCCATGTCGATAGTAATTGCATTCGCAGTTATATTTTATTGTAGTTTTTAATAATGGCGTAATAATGTATGTATATCTCGCTAAGCTAACGTTGTTAGCTTGTGAGATTAGTAAAGCAGGTTGCGGTTGGTTAAATCCCAAATGGATCCCTGCTTCCTTCACTAGTACTCTGTGTAGAATTTAAAATAATTGTTTTTTCACCATTGTTATGAACATGTTTTTGGCACTGGGTTATTGTTTGATCGGGTCGGTTGCTTAGCAATTCTGTAATTATAGCGAAATAGCGTTAAAATGGTCACTGAATATTTAATCACGGTGAATATAGAGAGAAAAACCTTTCAGTGCTGTATTTAACTTGCCATCTAAGTGGTTAGCGTTTTTCTTGGTGATTGGGTATCATAAATGCTTATCTTATTAACACATTTTTCATTTGCTTATGAAGTAGCTAGCGAGTTCATCGGTTAAATCGGTTAGCTTTGTTTTTTTTAACCGTTCACGTGCTTAAGCAGGCCGTGGGTAGAATATTTTACCTCAGCTTATCAGATTAAACAGTAATTCGTGACGTAATTAGCTATATAAACATCTATCTCTATGTTTATTGCCACGTATGTCCAATAATTTAGCCATGCATGTGTGAAATCGTCTGTGCTTTATACACAAAGGCTTATAGGGGTGTTAGCCGAAGCCATTTTTTTCTAAAGCTTTTATCCAGATCTGAGTTTAAAATCCTATTAAATGTTGTTTAAAATGAAAAGGAATATCTGAATAAGGCCACGCATTTATGTGTTTCCTTTTTTCTGTACAATAAACATGTTTCTGGGTCTCAATCATTGGGATTACTGAGATTAGAGGCGTTTATCCTTTCATATAATCCTTCGTATTCATGGCTCTGTTTATATGGGATAATGTTTATGCACCGGGAAAACCCTTGATGTGAAGGACACAGTGATTTACTGGATCTGGTAAAGATGAACCAGAATCTCGCTGCGAGCACGAGCGTTACCGCGGCCGCCATCTTGAACAACATGAACAGGCTTAGTCCTTTTCTCCCCTTCTTTTTCCCATTAACATCAAAACACCAGGACTGCAGGAGTATTGATGAATACAGTTCTACTTATTCGTGAGGGATATGACAGGAAAAAAAACGTGTGTATCATAGCATGCACGGTTGTGAAGAAAAAATACATCAGGATATAGCCAAAATTTGAATGTGTCCTTTCTTCATTCTGATTGGTTAGAATCAAGGCGTTGGATGTTTATGTTGTCAGGGTTTATTATTGTAAAACAGTATGCAGTCTTTTTTCCCCCTCTTCATTTTGGTTAGTGTTGACAACTATTTAGATGACAAGAAGACTAATTTCTAACATTGAGAAGAGTTTAGGAGAATACAGACAGTGAATATTTGCTGTTTGGTCCCTTTACAAATCCTCTGACATGGCAAGTGTTTCTTAAGAAAATGATTAAAGAGCTCTTTCTTCTTTGCTGCAGATTATAACACTTATGGACAGGCCGGCAGCCAGCAAGGGTAAGAGAATTTTTTCCTGGCTTGTAATGTGTTTAATAATCATTTGTTTGTAACCCGTATCTGCTGGAAGCTTCTTTTGCGTTTACCTCTGTAGTAGTTTTGTTAATGTGCGTGTCGTTGTCATCCCCTTCCTTACAGGTATGGCTCTTATGCTGCCCAGCCTGCTCAGGCCTATCAGCAAGGCACCCAGGTAAATCACTCAGCAGTACACACATTAATCTTCAGGTCTGTGATGATGTAAACAATTCAGGTGTGTGGGATACAGCTGTCTTAGTCTATATTTAATGTATTTTTTATTGTTGTTGTTAAAATGTTGCTTTCAGCCTTGATTTCAGAAGTAAAATTCTCACTCGTTCCCTCCACAGACTAAAGTTATTCTGTAAAAAATGTATGCATCAAAACAAGCAACTATGAGATGACTATTTATTTTAAAGCAAATACTTCAAAAAATAAATTTGTTTAAAAAAAAGCAAGTATAATACAGTGTATTTATTTAAAAAATAAAATAGGTAATACCTACAGTTCCCATAATGCGTTCTGGGTGCTAACATCTGCCTTATAATGGGACCTGACAATTTGTTAATATCTTTGAATATTTTGTAGCTTAAGTAAATTGATAAATTTTAGTTATCTCTCCAGAAAGAGCCCTTTAGTAAGACGTTCTTAATGTGTGCACTTCTTGTTGTGTTTAGCCATCCTATGGCCAGCAACAGGGCTATGGCTCCTACACCCAGCCTGCTGATTCAACCTACTCCCAGAGTAGCAGTGCTTCTGGAGGCTACAGCCAGCAGACTTATGGCTCTTCATACGGACAACAACCACCAGCCAGTAGTGAGTTTTTATAATACGCATTGCACTAGTTCACCTGTTTTGTACTTATTATGCTGCTTATGCATCAAGGATATTGTAAATGTAAAGATTGAGAAATCTAGAGTATTACACAGTACACATGTAGACACCCTGGTGTGATGGGATTTTCTCTGGCAGTTTAAATGAAGTTCTTCCACTGTAATGAATATCTTCCCCTGTCTACAGGTGGCTATAATGCTACTCCGACCACCCCTCAGGGTTACTCCCAGCCTGTCCAGGGCTACGGCAGCAGCAGTTACGATGCCTCATCTGCCACCTCCAGCACTAATCAGGCCTCATATGGCAGCCAAGCTGCATATGGAACCCAGCCTGCTTACAGTGGGTATGGACAGCAGGCTGCTGCTTCCTCAGCTCCTCCCAGGTACTCCTATGGCAATTTGTTTCCCCTTTTTCTATTTTATTTATTTTTTATCTGTTTTATTTTTGAACAGCCATTATGGCTTACTAATTTCTAGGCAACTTATTTATGTCTCTTTTTTGTTAACTGCAGCTCTTTATTCTGTGTCAGTTACAGCTCTGGTGGTCAGCAGACACCGGGGTATGACCAGAACTCATATTCCCAGCAGCAGCAGACCAGCTATCAGAGCCAGCAGGGTGCCTATGGACAACAAAGCTCCTACAGCCAGCAGGGTGGATATCAGCAGCAAGCTCCGCCCCCTCAACAGCCTCCACCTTCCAGTTATCCCCCACCTTCTGGGTCCTATGGCCAGCCTCCTGCCAGTCAGTATGGGCAGCAAAGCAGTGGTGGAGGTGCTTATGGACAAAATGACTACAAACCACCCAGTCAGTATGGTAGGGTGGGGCATGCATGGTCATGGTTTCAGCTTAAATCAGCTGCTGCCACGTGGCCTGATCGTTTTTGATTTGTTTTATTTTTTTTTCTTCTTTGTTTTGTTTGTACAGGTAATTACAGACAGGACCATCAGAACGGCAGTTACCCTGAGTCCGGTGGTTATGGCGGAGGAATGGGAGGGGGGGAGAACCGTGGGCGTGGCAGAGGGGGGTTTGATCGGGGCATGATGAGAGGAGGAATGCGCGGGGGAATGAACCGTGGAGGCATGGGGTAAGTGTGTATGTGTTTGTGTGTCACAGTCACTTTCATTCCCTTGTACAGGAGCTTTGAGTGGCCATGAAGGGGCTGAGAGCTATGTTAAATATCTCTGAAAATGGTTTCTACTGTGGCTCACTTATTCGGAGCACAACATTAAACATTGGGTTAAAGCAGATGGTTGGATCAGCATCGTTGTAAAACTGCTGTTGGAGCAGCAGCGATCAACATGGTTGGAGTTCACATTTTTCATTTATATTAAGTTGGGTCTAAAATGCAAAATGTAGCCGAGTTGAATAGCTCTCAGCCCTTACGTACGTGGCCGAAGGTAAGAAGTTACAAAACTGTTTTGATCAATAATCTTTTCCAAATAAGTGTTTTTATTGTTAAGAAAAATGTGTGTCAGAGTCTAAGCTTTAGTGTGAAAAGAAACCTGAATAGCTTTGGCTTTAATTTACCACATAAAGAGGGAATTAATTATAATCAGGGTTTAATGGTATTTATTAAAAAAAAAAAAAAAAAAAAGAGGTAGTCAATAATCCTAAATTTGAGGCACTTTCTCAACATCATTGGATCATACTGTTTTACTTTGTCGGTTAGTCTGCTATTAACCACCATTACAATTGGCTCTGGAAGTGCCACAAGTAAAGCGTTAAAAATCCTGGGGTGTTTTGAAATTTTTAGGTGTCTTTAACGAGAGAGAGAGTGAGTTGCATCTGTTTTTATAAATAAGTTGACTTAAGATGGTGTCTAAAATATTTTCGCAAATAGATAATCTTTCATTCATTGTGTTAACAAAAACAATTGATGTATCTTTTTTATTCCCCTCCAGATTAAGGGTGTATAATGGTCTTGGTGGGCATTTCAGCCAATGTTTTGATCAAAAAAAGAAGCCCTGACATGTTTCCGAAGGGTTTTATGTGATTTTCGTTTTCAAAAGTTTTGCTGATAATCCAGTGATGAACAGGTGGTATTTGAATTTTGAAAGTGAATGCAGTGTTTCAAATATTGAATATTTTTTCTGGTTTCTGGGTTGCCAAATTGTGGCACTGAATACAAACGAAGATGGTCATGGAAAAAAGACTTTATACACCAGGTCTGTAAAAGGTCTCTCCTTACTGAAGTGGTTCTACTTACACAAGTGTGTAACAGTGGAAAAAATGCTTCAAGTAATATTTTTGTATGAAGTGTAAAAAAGGTCTTTTTAATTAGAGTAAAGAAAAAAATATAACTATAGATATAATGTACAGCTCTGCACCAATATCCTTGATAATGAGTGAAATAAATCTGTTTTCTTTTTTTTAACCTGTATGCAAATTATATATGTTTGCTCTTAATAATGGGAGAAATTCCTGCCTTTTCAGGTGGTGTTTGTTTTACTGCCAGCAATTTGCCCAAATACACTGCATCCATTTTCCTTTTTTTTTTTTCTTTGCCCTTAATGAGTTTTGGGAAAATATTTTTGCCAGTAATTTTCATATAGTTATTGCATTTTGTTTCTTCTGATTGAATGAATATGAGCAATTCTGCTTTAACATGCTTTGTCACATTTATACGCTGCAGGTAACAAAGTGAGAGCCATGTTAACACAGCAATACATTTACAGTACCGCTACTCAGTTCAGTGTGGTCCGGCAGCCTTTTCAAATGGGGACATAAAGAGTTGGTGGCGTCATTTAAAGCGGAGCGATTCAAGCGTGGTTTAACCCTCATGTGGGGGAATTGCAATGAAAAGAGGCTTGTGTGTTTATTAACCAGTAATCATAATAATAAGAACTGTAATGCTATATTTGAATGTTTGATAGCATTTTTACTTTGTATAATTTTCTTAAACATTTGTAACAGAAACAAATGGTGTGTATTTTAGTTTAAATGCTTTATTTTATTTATTTGACTGAAAGTGCATGTACCAGCTTTGTGTAAGCCGATTGTTTCAGATGCAGTCGGAAATAGGGATCTTTTTATGGTGGAGGTGGGTGATGCAACACCAAAAAAAAAAAATCTCAGAGTTTAGTGCTGCTGCATAAGGCTGCTTTAAGAATTCTCCGATGTGTAAGGTTGCTTTTACCATTATGTGTGTTTGTGTGTATACATAGAACAACTCCAGCTTTCTTTTTCCTTTTAGAAGGAACCAGAAGTGACATCAGTCCATATTCAAGTCATCATTCTTAGATTTTACTAATAGAGAACTTTCTTTCTTTTATCTGTTGTAGAAGCCACTTAAAAAGAAATTTATTTTTTACCCCAAGCAATGTTTCCTTTCTATTTGGGACCAGATATGTAATAGGGGCCGAAATGATTGCAATTGGTTCAGCACTAGCATATTGGCCATGGTCCGCAAAATGGCTATATGCTGTTACCTTTTGGGGCAAACAAACCAAGCCACTGACAAGTTATTATTGGTGTGTGACAATATGAAAGTATACATGCATGCCTGTTTACCTCAGTAACTGGAAAAAACCCCGATATCTGAATTTCCTTTGAAATAGAGTTGAATTCTTGTCCACTTAACCACATCCCGGTGAAGAGCAAGGTAAAAACAATGAGTGTAGAGGGTCAATTTCTTTGGTTTCTTTACCGGGATTGCTTTGATGCAGTTGTTTTTACAGCATGAAGCTGTTTTGGGGTTGTTGATTATAGTGGCTTTACCGTACAACTCAGTGTTGATTTGGGTTTGATCACTTCTTTTGTCCCTGATAAAAACACGGACCCAAAAAAAAGGGGGGGTGATATTGAACAGGGTTTTGTTTTTTTAAATGTAATCCTTAATATCCCCCCATGGGTATGATGGCAGCTGGAACCATCTTTGGGTGGAGTTTTATATGTATGAACAGTGGAGTTGTTTAGGGATCCTCTCAATCCCTGTCTGGATGTTGTATCGCCTGCCTGTTTTTGCCCTAAATTAATTTCACATACAAGATGTTACTCGGGTTTTGCTTCTGTTTGTTTGATTCTTTAAAAAAAAGTTCTGATGGTTTACATTATCTCTTAAACAAACCCAGCTGTTAGGCTGCATCTGAAACAATTAATTTCTTGTTTTGTGTATTTAAAATATTTATATATCCAAATCTGTGGTAGTAAAAAAAAAAAAGCTCGCTGTTTTATTTAACCTTTCCTAACATTGTTCAGCCACAAATATGTAAAGTACTTTACGGCATTTCAACACCCTCCCCCTCCCGCAAACAAGTGTTGTAACTAGTAACTCATTTGGGGGTGTTTATGGTACATTGTTTGGGGGGGGAGGGGGTGTAGAGCCAGACATGTCCTTTCCCCCATAACCCCACCATTTTGTGGTACTGAAGTGGCTGTTTAAAGGGAAAATCGCCTTCATATCTTCGCTTATTCCCCCAGCATCACTGGAGACAGAGGTGGCTTCATTAAGCCTGGTGGTAAGTTTGAATGAGAATTACCAGAGCATACACAAACTTGCTTTTGTTCCACCATTTTCATGGATATTTGATATTACAGAGGGGAAATATTGCTTTTTTTTCTATGCCTTGCCATGCAAAGACACAAGTCTGCCGGCTAGAGTTTTAAGGGTTCTTATGGACAATTTATCTATTGGTTGAAGACAGGGTTGGTTCAGTTAAATAACAAATCTGGGTTTAAAAATTACAGACTCCTTCAGAGTTTTGACATTTTTAGGGTTTATTGGTGACTGTGCATCAAACACACTCAGGTTTACTGCATTTGTTTATGAAATTAAGGTATGGAGTCCAATTTGTGGTTTGGCACATTTTTGCTATTCATGGCACACTTGCAGAAACAGTTAAGTACAGGTTAAATTACATAGTTTTAAAATAATTTCCCCACAATATTGAATCAGAACGGTATGTTCTCTCCTTACTATGTTTTGAATGCTCAGAAGAGCAAGTGTGCCTGGGAAAACTTTACCTGGTTGGTCATGTCAGTGTCCACGAGGTGACGTATGTAGACTAACTTGCTGTTTTTTTCTCTTCCTCTCTGTCATCACCTTATTACCAGGACCAGATGGAGAAATGGGTAAGTGCTGATTTTCAGGAGGGCTTTATATCCTGAGTGTAAAATTATATTTCAAAGTGTACAACCCCAAGGCCTGTATGGTGGATTTTAATAAGTGTGTGTGTGTAGGTCGCCCAGAGGAGCAGGATGACTCTGAGAACAGCACCATTTACATCACTGGCCTAACTGAAAATGCTACAGTGGAAGAAATGGCAGAGTTCTTCAAGCAGAGCGGGATAATCAGGGTGAGGGAACAGAGTGGTGGTTGATGAGGTCACTAAGCAAGAAAGGAATCGCCTGAGTAAATGGATGTGATGAAGTGCTAAACTGAATTGAATTATTCACTGTTCTCCCATGGTCTGTGTGTATCTTTTAGATTAATAAACGAACCAGCCTCCCAGCTATTAACATCTACACAGACAAGGACACGGGCAAACCAAAGGGCGACGCAACCCTATCCTACGAGGAGCCCCCGTCCGCCAAGGCAGCAGTGGAGTGGTTCGATGGTGCGTCTGATTAGTTATTACATGGAAAGGCCAGACCTATGTGTGGCATGGTGTTCTTGCAGACCTGAGAACTACAAGGTTTAAAACTAACTTTTTTTTCACTGTATCACTTGAGGAAAATGATCACTGATGCAGTGACAAGTGCAGATGAGGGTAATCAGATTTGGGACTTAGGCAGCCCTGTTTTTATATTATTGTTTTTGCAGTGATGCGGGTGTATGATAGACCAGTGTGCATAAAGCAGTCTTTTTTTTCTTTCAAACGAAGAATGGTTTGTTTAAAAAAGATGCAAGGAGGAGCCATGGCCCAGTGATTAGAAAAATGGTTTGGAACTTAACGGTTGCTGCTTTGATTCCCTCCCACGTTCATCGCAGAAGTGTCCTTGAGCAAAGTAGCCGAACCCCAACTGCTCTTCGGGCACTGCAGTGTGGCTGCTCACTGCTTCTGTGTGTGTGTGTGCTCACCTTGGATGGGTTCAATAAAGAGCCAAAATTTCCTTGCTGGACTAAGAAAGGAAGAAAAATTCAGGAACAAATTGAGATTTTATTCCTAGAAACCTGTAACCACGTTTTATTTGTTTATTTATTTTAAATGTATTTGTTTTTTAAATTCTTCCTCTGTTTCATTCTGCACAGGTAAAGACTTCCAGGGGAAGAAGCTAAAGGTGTCGATGGCCCGGCGGAAGCCCATGATGATGAGGGGCGGAATGCTAATGAGGGGAGAACGTGGTGGCATGATGGGAAGAGGAGGTGGGTAACTCAAAAGGCTTTAATGAGAGCCATCAAGCAAATAGTGAACGGTGCAATATCGGCATGTCTGACGTTACCTCAAAGCTGTTTTTGTGCCAACAGGAATGATGGGTCGAGGAGCTATGGGCCGTGGTGGAGAACGTGGGGGTTTCATGCCTCGCGGAGGGCCCAGGGGAATGGGCCGTGGACTGCCGACTGGTGGAAACATGCAGCAGCGAGCTGGAGACTGGCAGTGTCCTAATGCGTAAGATTTTACTTTTTCCCGTCTTCTGTCTTTAAAATCTTAAGACCTGTTGTGTGTAGTTATGCCTTGGCTTCCTTGTTGATTGTTTCCTGCTTGTTTCATGTTGCAGGGGTTGTGGGAATCAGAACTTTGCTTGGAGGATGGAGTGTAATCAGTGCAAAGCACCCAGACCTGAAGGTTTTGGTCCACCTCCCTTCCCTCCAGGTAACGTTGTGTTCAGAGATTATTCTAAAAAGGATTTTTCTGACCCATTTGCAGACGTGATTTAAAACCCCTCTTATAAAGATCGAAGTTGATTTTGAAGGAGTTGTTCGTGGTTTTCAGCTGGTGAGCGAGGCCGTGGCGGTCCTGGAGGCATGCGCGGTGGGCGGGGCATGGACAGAGGTGCACCAGGAGGCCCCGGAGGTCCTGGAGGATTCCGCGGGGGCAGAGGTGGCGACCGTGGTGGTGGATTCCGTGGCGGCAGGGGAATGGACAGGGGCGGATTTGGTGGGCGGGGCCGAGGTGGACCTCCGATGGATGATATGCGTGGAAGGGGTCGCGGAATGGGACCTCCAGGAAAGATGGACATAAAGTGAGTCTGAGTTTCATTGAAGTTGAAATACGTTAATAAGAAATATATTACAGAAACCTGATCAGCGTAGTACATGGTGTCAGAGTTAAATACCCTGCTGCTCAGTGAGGTGTGCTGGAGCAAAAGATATGAAGTAGAGCAGAATAAGAGAGGCGGGACGGGTTAAACGATCACTTTCAAATTCAAATGCATGTTTCAGTGTAGACGATGCAAATTCAAATGCATGTTTCAGTGTAGACGATGCACACTCAGTGATGGTTGTGTAATTTTTTTTCCTTCCTCTTCTTTCTCAGGGGAGATCATCGCCAGGAACGGCGGGACAGACCTTACTAAACTGGTTTTCATTCAGATTTTAAACTTGTAATTCCATATTTATAATGGCTAGTGTTGAAAGATCGGTAGTCCTTTTTATTTTATTTTTTTAGGTTTTTAGTTTTTGTGCTTTGTATTTTTCGCTCATAAATCCAGATGCCATGCATGCTGTTCAGTGTATAGACAGTCTGTACAAAACAATTGTGGAAAAGAAAAATTCTTTTTTTTTTTAAGCTGATGCTGTTTTTCTTTAGCTTCACCCCCTTTCTGTGTAAACTGTATTAAATATGTAAAAAGAAAAAAAAAAACACCTTATTTTTATGTAATGACTCGTTTTGATCACTCCTGGATAAAAGGTGACCTGTCACAGCAAAGTGGGTATTAAAGGCAAAATTATTAAATGCTTTGTTGAACTTTTAAACGGAATTTTCTCCAAAGCTAGCAACATGTGTTAGAAAATTTGGCATCAGCTTCGGATTATCAACTACAAAATTATACCGATGACTGTGTGTGTGTGTGTGTGTATGTATGTGTGTGTATATATATATATATATATATAT
>JAOUQZ010000008.1:22433406-22443764 GCA_028564935.1 Neosilurus hyrtlii | reverse complement strand
ATGTTTTTATATATGTTTTTATATATGTGTGTATATATATATATATATATATATATATATATATATATATATATATGCACCTTGCAGCGACTACAGAACCGCTAAGGCTCCGTGACGTCATTATTGCCTTTTGGTCTGAGAACTAACAGATGTTGGATGTGATGTGTCAGAGCCCGGTCTCACACACACACACACACACACGCTCTCGCTTCTCTCTCTCTCTCTCTCTCCTTCACGGTTCTCCTTTAAGGAGTGCAGTCCCTGTCCTACGCGGGGGATAAAACGCATCCACCACCAAGGACAGGAGAGCAGAGCAGAGGCGAGGTGAGGACAGTACAGGTGAGGAATCCACAGCATCCATCATCACATCGTACATCACAGGTTCGCGCGTGCTTTGTTTTCGTCCGTTATCGGTCACGTGACGCATCTGTCCTCGCGCGCATCTCCCTGACCCCCCTCATCTACTTTATGTGTAAACTGATGTGTTGTGCTAATTCGGCAAGACTTCAGGCTTCACAACTTTGGAAACACACACACCACACACACACACACACACACACACACACGCACAACCTTTTTCTTCGACCTGTTACTGCGGGATGAATTTGGTTTGTTTCTGTGAGCAGCTCGCTGAGGCGGCTCGACATTTCACCTTGTGAAGAAAAGGTAAGCTAAGCTACATTTCATCGCGTCAGCAGTAAGTGTAAATGAGTAAATTCGTCAGTGTTGTGTCTCATATTGTTTATTTCTTTTATATTATCAGAATAAACAGCTGTTGAGACTCTCTGTAGAGGTTAAACATCACAGTGAAATCCATTCAACTTTGTCTTGTCCAGTGCGCATGCGCGGTGGCTGAGTTACCTGCTCAATATGAGTTTCCAAATATGAATCTTATTTAAATGTTATTTAAGAGGGAAAAATGTACAAATTAAAAAAAAAAAAAGGTGGGCAGTAGTAGGTTTCTGGATTACTGATCCAAAGGTCGGGGGTTCGTGCCCCACTATCAACAGGATGTCACTGTTGTCCTTCCAGTGCAGCTAACTGGGTTAACAAATGCTGGCCATGTCTCTCACTGTCTATGGTGAGAGGTATGTAAAAGAACCATTGCTGATTTTTGTAAAGTGTAGGCCGCATAGCCATCAGCGTGTTTCTGCCCTGTGATGGCCTGGCGAGCTGTCCAGGATGTACTCTGCCCACGTCCAGAGTTGGCTGAGATGGTCGCCAGCCTTCCCGCGACCCTGATTAGGATTAAGCGGCTCAGAAAATGAACAATGAACTAAAAAAAGTTTAGAACACAGTGCATTGCAGTTTGGCTTCCCAGCCAACAAATTTGCGTTCCCAGAGCATTCTCTGAATTAGTTAGTTAGTAAAACTGTTAGTTTTGGTTATGAGGATTTTCGCAGAGCGTTATTTTTGGAAGGTTTTCTCAGTGTTATGGGAACATTATCAGGGAATGTTACTCGAAATCCTTTAGATGACCTTCTCAGAAATGTCATTTTCATTAAAAAAACAAAAATAAAAATCACTTTCCTGTCTATATAATTATGAGTGAGACAAAGATCATTGCATGCAGTTATTTGCATCTTTTATTGATTGCAGTCAATTATTGGTTATATGCATCTTTCATTGATTAAATATTGACATATCAGACAGTGTACAGACAATAGCAATATCAAAATTACATGACTGATTTTTTACAGATTGAAATGTGTCTCTGAAATCTCAAGTCTATTTTCCTGTGTGTAGTGTTTTTCATTACATTACACTTAAAAAAAATTCATGCTAAAATATATACGTATATATACATGTATTCACTGATACACCCATAAATGTGGCCAAAGTATGCTACTAAATACAATTAATTTTTGTGAGTCTGGGAGGGTTTTATTAGGAAAAATTATAAAATTCTAAGAACGTTATAAACTAACCTTTAAATAACCCCTAGGAAATGTTATGGGAACGTTCTGTGTTTGCTGGGTTCCTAGCTGCAGACCAGTTGTTGTTAATGTTATGACTGTGATATATATGTGTGTGTGTGTGTGTGTGTGTGTGTGTATAGTAAGGAAAAGCTGAGTTAGCATAATTAAAATGTATGTGCTCCCATTTAGTTGATTAAAATGCCGATGTGTCTGGTGTAAATGCTGAGTAAGTGTGGAGTGAGGTGTGGAGTGTGTTGTGGAGCTCAGTGTGGAGTGGGGTGCGCAGCATGTGTCTGGATAGTTATTTACATCCCTGCATCGCGAGCTGTGCAAGCGTTAGATATACACCTTCTTTTCTTATCGCTCCGTTATTCAGTTTAAAGCACACTACCCAACACCACCTGATCGCTGTTATTCAGTGTTCGAAGGTTACCGTTCATTGCATGGGTTTATGAAGTTCACACTGAGTGTAGGTGAGTTCTTTGGCCTTAAACTTTCTTCCTTGATTGCTGCCATAGCAACAGCTCGCAATGCAAACAGAGACATCCTTAACGTGATGTCCATCTCTGATAATGTCTCATCAATCCTTCACTCTGATGGCATGAAGCCACTCAGTGAAACAGGAGCTTGATCTTTCTGTTTCGTCGTTGTACAGATGATCTCTTCAGGGAAAGACAATAAAGAACTTGAAGGAGTGATGGGGATTAAATATGCAGTTATAATCTGAAAGTTTATTTGTTTTCTGTTCTGACAAGCAAGTGTTGTTGATATCTGTTGACAATTTGTAGGTTGTTTAAAATATGTGTATTTATCTATAAGCATATAACAGTAGAAATCAATCAGAAAGTGAGAGCGTAGCTACACTATAGACATAAATAAGGAGGTTCAGTATGGAGGTTTTGTTTTGTGCAGTGTTCCTGTGTGACAGACTGTATTGTTGCAAAGAGGTTATTGTGTTTTTACCTTGTGACGTTGTGATGTTACTGCCCAGTAAACACCCACACTCAGAAAAAAAGGTACCAAAGTGTAACTGGGATGATAATATTAGGGATATACATCTTTTACAGATTTAGTATGGACGTTTTTTTTCAAAGATGTTCACATACACTTTAAGAAAATAGCTTGTCCCGGGGTTATACTGTCTACCGTACTTATTTGTATCCTTGATATGACCATTTTACTGCTTAGGGATATACATGCACAGTAATTAGTCCTATGGGGTACATTAGTGTAGATCGTAGCTTCGGAGACAGAAATTGGTTCTGATGCCTTTAATTACATGACAAAGATCACTCCACCTGCTTCGATCACAGTGTTCACATGTGCTTCATGATGGCGTCTTCTGAAACTCATTCAAAGTTTGAGTAAAGTGCTTTTTAACCTAAAAAAGTGGAATATTTAGAGGCGAGGAAATTTCACGACTGGACTTGTTGCACAGGTGGCATCCTATCACGGTACCACGCTGGAATTCTCCTGAGAGCGACCCATTCTTTCACAAATGTTTGTAGAAGCAGTCTGAATGCCTGGTGCTTATTTAATGCTTAACTATTAGTGATTAGCTATAAATAAGACAATTAAAAGTGGTTATGTCACCACTATTGATTAGCACCATTGGCTATGATCGTCTGAGATGTCTCCAAAATCTTGAAGAGTCTCCACTTTATGTGCTGCTTTATGTTCAGCTAAACTGTGTGCAGTGAAATAATTTGTAATTTAGATAAATGCTTGTGATTACAATAGAGGATCTGCACAAGAAGTGTACAGGAGCACAGGGTGACAGATTTGTAATTTAGCCTTAATGTTCTCACATTAATAAATGTAGTCAATAATAAGTGGCTAATCATTAAACAGGGAACAGTTAGACCCCGAGCCAACAGCTTTGTGTTCTTATTCCTTTTATATACAGTGTACGAGAGGTTAAGTACAGATCATCAGTCAAAGTGTCATACATTTTATTAAACACCAAACACGAACAGAAACCTGTGAAGACAGCTAATATTAGAATAAAGTGACAGCCTTGTTACAGTTTTCTATCCTAGAAGTGTAGAAAGAATATCAAGTTATTTATGTTTATCAGTCAAGTGGTCATTGAGACTTTGTGATTTGTGAACCCTGACCAGGCTACAGTTTAGACAGAAATATTAACCACAGTATTTACAAATAATCAATGATAATAATATAGATTATTTGTAAATGCTATGGTTAATATTTCTGTGTAAACTCTTTTTCTGCTACAGCATATTGATATATATGAAAGACAGTGATTAGTTGACTCGTCTTGTTATTGGAGAGAATAAACAGCACTGTAATATCTTCCACACTTGACTTCACACAATTCTTTTCCTCATCAAACACAGCAGTACATGTGATCTCACTTGGTCTGTTGGTGAAAATCTGTCCCAAAACGCAACTGCGCAAACTCACCGATCTGTCCACGGTCGAGCAGATGGAGCCAGAGCGAGGCTCACTTTTCTACACAAAGAACAAATCCACAGTGGAAGTAAATTACAATTAGAAATCATAATGAGGATTGTTTACAGGTTTTATTTACTTATTTATTTATTTGTTTGTTTTACAGTTTTAATCAGTTTAGTCTGACCTTTTAATGATGGGTCAGTGAGCGTCACTCAGTCAGAGAAAAGTGTGTCATCTTTGATGAGGAATTATGGGATTGCAAAATTCCTTTGAAGGTTGTTGGGCCATGGAAGTTGTTGCCAGGCAACATGAAAGTGGAGCAGGATAGATGAGGGAGGGAAGGAGGGAACGAGGGAGTGTCTGTCATCTGCAGGGAGAAAGATGATCCTCACTGAGCGATAGTTCTGAAAGCCTGCTGATGTCAGACGTGACGTCCCAACCAGGACAGAGATGGGACATGAAACCTAAACCCCTCTCTCTCTCTCTCTCTCTCTCTCTCTCTCTCTTTTTCAATCTCGCACACACAGATACACACAGTTCTGCAGAGAGCATCAGACGAAGGAAGGAGGAGGTGTGAAGAGCATACTAACTCAGCTCGCCCTCATTTCACCCTTCACACTTTCATTACTTATTCTGTATCCCTTCATCAACATCAATGCAAACACTTATTATTATATATTTTTTTTACAGCTAACATTTCATTTCCATTTCATTTTCTAACATTACCACTCATAAAAATAAATGAAAACACTGATTAAAAGGTTGAAATTACACAGTGATCACAGGTATGCCTTTAAACCTGTTTTTTACAGTGATAAATATTAAACGATTGTTCATTTGCTTCTCAGCTTCTACAACACGGTTGCATGGTACCCGTGAGGGTCGAATTCCCCGAGAAATGTTGACGCTTGCTTACAGGCAACTTAATCATACTTTAATCATACCTCAACAAATCTCTTGTTTAATACTGTTTGACTTTAAAATCCAGCTTCGGTTGATCAGCCTAGCATTGAAGCTAACAGTGCAAAACATTCACCTGAAAAGCTTTGTGATTAATAAGAGCTTTGCAGCTTATCAGCTCTTTTTTGCAAAAGTATATCAGCACACTAGAGAAGACTAAATATTAAATTCTAATAGATCCCAAAACTCCTCGTTTTCTTGGCAAGTCATTAATTAGCCCAGAACTGGACAGCACTGACAGCTAGTGTCATGCTAAACCCATGTAACCATATTAGTTCTTGTTCTCTTTTTAAGAATGTATGCCATATCTTTTTAAGTAGTTTAAATGCAAATATATATCTACATTTGTTCCTTTTCGGATGGGAGAAGTACTTAAAAATATGAATATATATTGCTGAGCCTGTATCCTACCTATGTGTTTCTGAATAGCTAGGATGAAAAATTTAAAGGCAACATATCAATCCTGGGATGTTGTGGCTCAGATGAGGACACAGAGTAGATATGTCTTTTAATTAGGTGAGAATGTGAGCAATGTTGCTTGTGTTGGCTCTGGGTCCTCATTTTGAGACATAACACACATAACCCAGGGCTATCATGGCAAGCTAACTAACTCATAGCTAGTTGCATAAGATTTAATGTTGCGATGTTACAGAGCAAAGTTGAAGTGTGGCATGTCTTATGGAGGAATTTCTCTCCCTTTTGCGTTGAGATATCTTGTGCTTCTTGCCTCCTTTTGTTTTATTTTAGTTTAATATCAAGAATTTTTTTTTTCTGTAACCCCTCTGAAGGTTGATGGATCCAGTACAGTCCAGCCAAAACTGCTCGTCCCTCATGCAATCCACAGGAGCACCAAGACTTAGCCCATCTTCAGTTCCCATCCTGCCCCCTCCAGCTTCAACTTGCCCTACCGCAAAGACATTAAATCCTCCAGCACTCAGCACTACCAAGACATCACATACATCTCTGCAGGAACAAGGAGGCCAAGCGTCCACCTCTTCAGGGTCCAGCACTGTTAGCATCAGTCGACCCAGGCCTTGTGCCAGATCTGGGGTAAAACCCTCCAGGGTTGTGGACCCTCCTGCCATTATACCCATTATTCCAGCGACAAGCTCAACATCTCAGTCCACTACAGAGCCACTACAAGGACGCTGTAGCCCGCAGAGTTCACGCAATTCTCAACCCAGCAACAAAGACGCTCAGCTCAGTCCAAATGCTACTCTTAGTCCAATTAATACCCAGCTTAACCCCAGCGCCAATCACAACCCGTTAGCTTTCCCCAATCCTTCTGTACACCCTGGTCGAAGTACAAATACACACTCGGGTCTTCTCCCTAAACCAGCCCCTAACACTCAATCCATCCATCTTCCACAAGCCCATCTTCAGAGCCAAATTCCAGAACCGATCATTATAAGTCCTGGCACTGCAGAAAAAGCTCAATGCAAGAAACCCTCAGAGGATGATGGAGATTTTAGGTAAGAATGCTTCCCTTCACAACTCATTAATGTACAGTATATCAGTCTTAGAACAGCTTTGGCTCGTTTTTTCTGTGGTGCTCGCGAATGTTACCATAGCAATTATACAGCAGCTTATTTCCTGGAAGGTGAAGCATTAGGCCTACTAAAGATTAATGTTGTGCATCATTTGTCTCTCCTTCTGAAGAGTGTTCATCACAGTTCTGCTTTCAATCAGCCAGCAATCCAAAAATGATCCATGCAATAAGATTTAAATAATTAGATATATTATCTATCTATCTATCTATCTATCTATCTATCTATTTTCACATGCAAAATCTAAGTCCCCAACTCTAGAAGCACATAACTATTTTGCCTAGTCCTGCTAACAAACAAACAGACTGAGGGTAAAACATACCCACCACCATGGTGTGAGTGCTATACTTGTAACTAAGTACACTATGGTGTAAGTGATATACTTTCTGCTCAGGTTCAGTCAAGTGCTGCAAAAATGATAGGATGAGGACACTACACAATACAGAAGGAAAAAGACCCAAAATGAGGTAAAAATATGGAATGTTCTTGGATAACCAAGACACTCACTTGACCTCAACTCATCTGATTTTTGTGAAAAGATCCACAAACAAGCAACACCTAAAGGTGGCTGCAGTAAAGACCTGGTAAAGCATCCTATAGGATGAAACTCAGCATTTGGTGATTTCTGGGTTCCAGACTACAAAGGATTTACATCCAAAATTTAAAATAATACTAGTAATTATGCTACATTGTCCAGTTCCAAAAAAATTTCAAGCAGTATTTTTGTTAAATGCGTCATATTAAAGTCGAATGTTTACATTTCAGAAATATTTGATTGCTTCATGTCAAATCCATTACGGTGGAGTACAGATCAAAAGCTATGAAAAAATGTGTCACTGTCTAGATACTTATAAACCCGAGTGTAGGTCATGTCACATCAAGACCTTCTACTCTTAGACTGACAGATACACAGGCCACACCTCCTTGATTGTGACTGACAGGTGACTAACAGGCTACATCCCCTTCAGTAAAGCTAAGTATTATGCTGGAAGATGTTCCAGTAAAAAAAACCACAAGCTTCAACTTGAAATTTTATACCTAATTGGAGCCTCTGAGGATTAGAACAGAGCTGTTTTGGGACACCGTCTCCCTCGAGTCTGTGACTCCACAGAGGGTAAAACAATTAGAGCGGCGACGGTCTGATTTCTCTGATCTGTGTCTTCGTCATGGTTACTAGGCTGTCAGTGACAGAATGAGCTCAGCGAGCTTTACTTGCCACGTTCCTTCTCACAGATATCACCCAGCAGCTTGTGCCAGATAATCCTGAGCTGCTGTGCCAGGCACATGATGACAAAACATGACAAAACATTTCGATATTACGTAATACTCTGGGAGATGATCCAGCCTGGATTAACCATTTTACAAAACACAGATCAAGTTGGTGAAATGGAAGATTTAATGGAATTTTGATGTGTTTTTAAATCATCACCATTAGAGCAACATCACTGACCAACAACAGCACTGTAGTAAAGAGCATGAGCAAAGCTCAGTATCACGCATTTGTGAAGCTGGAAAATAACTAACCCGGGCTTGATTTATTAGCTTGATAGGACATCAGCATGTGTCGTATACATTTTAATGTTTCTCAACAGGGACACGTTATGATGTTTGATTGAACATTGGGCAGTAAATTAATCGTGACTATGTAGGTTTTAGCTTTCATACTGACATGAACCTCGTCACTTAAATCTCCTGACGAATAGATAAAACTTTTGATATGATCAGATTTGAAGTTGTTTTATTGCCACGGTTATTAGATCTTTGCTCTCCGGAGAAGAAAGACGCAGAGACATGATATAAAGTAAAGCCATTTGGATCGATCAGAATTGGGTTTTTTTAATGACTGAGAATTTTGCTGTCATGGCAACGTGATGTCATTATTGCACTACTGACTAAAAGTTCACTGATTGATTAGGATTTTTGTTCTTACATTTCTCCAGTAGATCTGTTAGAAAATCTGTGACAGTTGTGCAACCCTATAAAAATACTTTCAAAAAACATTCGTTGTGTTAAATCCAGCCTCTTTTGGCCTAAACATTCAGAACACATGGCATTTCTGTAACACTCCAGACAGCTCAGTGCTTTGGCTCAGTTTGCGCCTCGTGGCTTAGTTTCTCAGCTCATGCTTATAAAAAATGGTGCAACCCAAAACACACGGCATGCTTGGTAGATATTCTGCAGCCAGGTCAATTCAGGGTCGAATCACTTTCTCACTGCAGTTGAACTACGCTACAGTTCACTTCAAAACAGATTGAAACAACTTCACTTATACACTCTTGGACTGGCTGTTAATAACAAAGGCTGTGTAAGTTTATAGACTAGTACTTACTGAACACTTTCCAGTATTAGGTCTTGGTTTGATTTGCCAGCTGTGATACTTAAGTGATGCAAAAGTAGGGAAATGTTACAGGAACATATACAGGATGTGGTATCTATCTACGGCCGCATTTTATTGTACAGAAAAAAGCAGACTTGGTCACAGAGGAAACAATAATCAGGAACCACTAAAAGCTCAGTTTAGTACATATTTTGATGCTGCCATTGAAGTCAGTATGTGCAGTGCTATAACGTTCATTTATTTTTTTATCCATAGCCATATCAATGTTTTCTGGGCAGTCCTAATTTAGTTACACAACACACTGTAGGACTGATGGACTGTAATGGCTGTAATGACCTGCTTCTGTCATTAATTATTCATTCCTTTATTGACGAACTAATTTATTATTAAGTAGAAAAGCACTGCAGACTGGGGTCTCATTTTCAGATAGACACTACAGGCTAGCCACAAGGTAATTAAAACTTCCTGTAAAATTGGAGCCCAGGGAACACCCAAAGGTTGCTTGTTTGATTCCTGGAATCGAAGGAAAATGTGTGGCGAATGCAGGGAGGGGTTGAGCAGCACCTTCTTCTTCCTCCACCTTAGCGATTGAAGTGCTCTTAAGCAAGGCACCTAACCTCCTACTGCTCCCTGGGTGATGCAGTGTGGCTACTATTCTGAGTGTTTGTTTGCACACTTTGGATGGGTTAAATGCAGAACCAAATTTCCTTTGTGGGATTCATATAGTATAAAAAAAATTTCGTTTTCTAATTAAGAGACAGAATCTCTATTAACAGTGTAGTTCTCCATAACGATAATATTCGCTAGTTGGTTTATGTGTGTATTTTTATTAATGGTATGTTTACCAATTATCAGTGTGGTTCTCCATTAAAGGCTCTTGTTCTCTAATTATCAGTGTGGTTCTCCATTAAAGGCTCGTGTTCTCTAATTATCAGTGTGGTTCTCCATTATAGGCTCGTGTTCTCTAATTATCAGTGTGGTTCTCCATTAAAGGCTCGTGTTCTCTAATTATCAGTGTGGTTCTCCATTAAAGGCTCGAGTTCACTAATTATCAGTGTGGTTCTCCATTAAAGGCTCGTGTTCTCTAATTATCAGTGTGGTTCTCCATTAAAGGCTCGAGTTCACTAATTATCAGTGTGGTTCTCCATTAAAGGCTCGTGTTCTCTAATTATCAGTGTG
>JAOUQZ010000008.1:22422784-22433306 GCA_028564935.1 Neosilurus hyrtlii | reverse complement strand
TATCAGTGTGGTTCTCCATTAAAGGCTCGAGTTCACTAATTATCAGTGTGGTTCTCCATTAAAGGCTCGTGTTCTCTTATTATCAGTGTGGTTCTCCATTAAAGTCTCTTGTTCTCTAATTATCAGTGTGGTTCTCCATTATAGGCTCGTGTTCTCTAATTATCAGTGTGGTTCTCCATTAAACGCTTGAGTTCACTAATTATCAGTGTGGTTCTCCATTAATGGCTTGTGTTCTCTAATTATCAGTGTGGTTCTCCATTAAAGGCTTGAGTTCTCTAATTATCACTGTGGTTCTCCATTAAAGGCTCGAGTTCACTAATTATGAGTGTGGTTCTTCATTAAAGGCTCGAGTTCTCTAATTATCACTGTGGTTCTCCATTAAAGGCTTTTGTTTTATTAGTGCTATTATTCCCCCTAATTAAGATGTTGAATGGATTATATAACACAATTATGTTCTTTACATAATAAAATATAATGTGTTATATTTGGGTTCTTAGTAAGTAGTAAGTGCGATTCTCTCAGTAATGGTATTGTTTCTGTTAACCACACGTTATTTTCTAGTTCTCCGTATGAATAAAGAATAATGTTGTTCTCATACTGAAGGCATGTTTCACTTGTTAATTGCATTATTCACCATGTTACTGGTATCCTCCTTTCATTATTCAAGTTCCTCCTTTAATGGCAGGGTTTTCCTATTTGTAGAGTTCACATCGTCACATGGAACGTTGGCTCAGCGATGCCACCCGATGACATCAGCAGTCTGTTTGGCCCAGGAGTCAGTAATGGCAGCACAGACATGTTTGTCGTTGGGTGAGACATTTTGTTTTTCCCCCTGTCATTTCATGCTACAGGTCCAAACCTGTAATTGTAAACATGTGATTCATTTCCCCGTGCTGATCTGATATGCTTTTAAAATATAACACCCTCTACAGAGCTCTAAATGAGCGGGTGCAGGTGCATTCGCCTGAAGGGTTAGAGAGAAATTCTCCAGAGTAGTGAAGTCCTGCCAGATCAGGGTTTGTTGACATTGCTCTTTGCCATTGCTCTGATGTCTTTCTTTATCACATTATCTGTCTTTTTTTCTCCTCTTTCAGGCTGCAGGAGGTGAACTGTATGATCAATAAAAGGCTGAAAGATGCTCTCTTCATAGACCAGTGGAGTGAGCTGTGCATGGACACACTCGGCCACTTTGGTTACGTGCTGGTCTGTACACGATGCTTCTAGTAAAAACTCTGCAGTCAGGTCTAAAAATCTCACCTCACTTCCAAGCAGTTTTTTAACACTGAAAACAAAGACAGACTGCTTTTTGTCGCCTTTTTTGTAGCAGTACGGACACCTAGGGATTACTTTGTCAGTATCTGTCAGCATCTCACTTTCCTTTTATCCGCGACTCCTCCTGAACCATTCAGTGGAATAAAACCAAAATTGGACAGGGCCGTTAATATAACCAGTAAATGGTGTACCATGTATTTAGCTAAAAAAAAAACTATTTTTTGTATTAAATTCATCTTTTGGGGCTTCCATAGCAATCTAAGTTTTGTCTTTATTTTTTGTGTTTATTTATTTATTTATTTAGAAACTGCTGACGTCCTGGGTTCAAGTCCCAGGCACAGAGAGCTGATTTAGCCGTATTTTATTTGTGAACTGTTATGAAGTCATGTCTGAGAAATGCAGTTTGGTCAAACTACTCCAGCTACTTAATAACTGTTGAAGTGAATATTAGGAATGTGCTAAATATTTCTACAGAGATTAATGCAAGCATTACCGATCTGGAAGAACAGGATGGCATTTAACGCTCTAGTAGGAGGTTGAGGTTAGCTAGCTAAAGTCAGTTTGGGAGCTTCTCTTCAAGGGGGACAACTGGGATTTAGGAAGCGACACAAAGGTTCTAATTCTTAATAAGAATAATTTTAGAATAAAGTCTAAAATTTATTGCATGTGTTTTGCGAATGTATGAGCTCTGAGTGCAGCTCCTGATTCGGTCTGTAGGTGGCATCTCAGAGGATGCAGGGGGTTTTGCTGCTGGTTTTCTCCAAGTTTTGCCACCTGCCATTCCTGCGTGGGATTCAGACTCAGCGCACTCGAACCGGCCTCGGCGGCTGCTGGGTGAGTCAGTAAACATGGATATCAGTGTATTATACAGTATTATAACAGTCTGGTTAGTTAATGACATTCCAATGTCTGTGCACTTCAAGATTTTCTGCCGTCTCTGTTAAATGGGTAGAGCTAATGTTGGGTAAAACTTAGGTCAACTTCATCCTCAAGTGTTTTATTACATTTGTATTTTGAGTCATACCTTAAAACTTTAATTATAATATAAAATCATGATTTAAAATATACAAACATCTGAACAATGTAACACTACAACCCTACAAATTAAAGAAAAAGAAAACCGTTCAAAAAGTTTCACATTTTACCATGAAATTATATAGGTTATAACATCATTCATTCATTCATTCATTTTCTGAACCGTGTAATCCTAATTAGGGTCGCGGGGAGGCTGGCGCCCATCTCAGCCAACTCTGGACAGTTCACCCTGGACAGCTAGCTGTCATTCTAACAACATGTAAAATGTATAATGTGATGAGTTTCTATGCCAGAAAATCTCCACATTCTAACATTCGTTCATTCATTAATTTGCTGAACTGCCCAGTCCTATCAGGGTTACACGGGAGCTGGAGCCTATCTTAGCCATCTCTGGGTGAATGCAGAGTATGCCCTGAACAGCTCACCAATCCATTGCAAGGCAACACACACACAACCGTTCATGCTTATACTCATGCCAATGGGTTAACTTGGAACAGCCAGTTAGCCTAATGTGCATGTCTGGACTGTGGGAGGAAACCAAAGTACCCAGAGAAAACTCACACAACTATGTGAAGAACATGCAAATTCCACACAGAAACGCCCTCATTGAGCGCAGCACTCGAACCCAGGACTTTTTTACTATGAGGCGGACGTGCTAACCACTACAACGACGTGTGGCCCCACATTCTAACATGATAAATATTATATTACTATAACATTAATTTTTTATTGTTTATGTTAGAGGGAACGGTCACTGCCAGTCAATACAAAGTTCTTCTGACTGATCTTTTTCTTCTATTAATGAAATATTTATATCCTGATGGGCGTGGCCTCATAGGATAACTCCACCCTAATTCAGGGCTCATTGGATTGTGTGATAAGGATGAATAATTTTTAACCATCTGTTGTATTAAACAGAAGTGAACACAATAAACAATTAGCACGATGAACATGTTGCTTTTCAGCATGTTCATTTAGGTCCACAAGTCACCACTAACTGTTATTGTTTACCTATTAAAGACAACACAGTCTTTTTCAAATGATGGTTTTTATTTCTTTAAAAAATCTCTGGTAAAATGAGATCCAGTGTTAAGCTGGATGAGAAATCTTCCCCTGGATGAAATGGGGAAAAAATACTGATTGTAAGTGATGTCGCTCTGGGAATACAGCTGTCCTCTGTGCTCTTCCACTCCATTAGTGCTGCATCACGCCGGCCGGGACATCACAACACATCACAGCGTCTGATTATTAACAGCAGCCCATTACATGCTAATTCATATGAAACCTTGTTAATGCTGCTTTTCGAGAAGGAATTTTCTGTCACTGTGACAGAAAAAACCAGAGAAAACTCACACAACTATGTGGAGAACATGGAAATTCCACACAGAAACGTCCTCACTGAGCCCAGCACTCGAACCCAGGACTTTTTTACTATGAGGCGGACATGCTAACCACTACAACGACGTGTGGCCCCACATTCTAACACGATAAATATTATATTACTATAACAATAATTTTTTATTGTTTATGTTAGAGGGAACGGTCACTGCCAGTCAATACAAAGTTCTCCTGACTGATCTTTTTCTTCTATTAATGAAATATTTATATCCTGATGGGCGTGGCCTCATAGGATAACTCCACCCTAGTCCAGGGCTCATTGGATTGTATGATGAGGATGAAAATAAAGAAGATTCTATCTCACAGCCTTCACATTGGGATCACTGTGTTTTCATCCAAGGAATATTTATGGGAGATTTTGGAAGGATGTGATGCTGAGTGAAATATTTTGCTGTATTTATGACTCCAGTACAGAGACGCGTACAATCTATTCCAGGGTTCACCGATGCTGTTCTGGCAGCTCCACGTATCCTGAAACCGGAACACATTTTATGTTGACTTTTTATTGAATCTGTCACGGCTCATTTTGATGATTTCTACAATATTATATAACTTAGAAACTGCTGAAAACCCCACTATGACAGCGTCTCTGCTCTCATATGTTTGATGTTTAACATCAGAGATGTGTGAGGCTTTGACCCTGGGGTTTTAGTGGATCTTTGATCAGTGCTAGCCTCAGAAAGAGCAAGGTTAGCTTGGGTTTGTGTGTGTGTAAGTAGACGTCACAGAGCTCGTGTATTGATAGCGTCATGGCTCCAAGGTTGTGCTGCAGTCTCCTTTGAGCAGTGTGCAGCAGGACACAGCAGTTTGTCTGCACACACACACACACACACACACGCAATAATTTTTAACCATCTATTGTATTAAACAGAAGTGAACACAATAAACAATTAGCACGATGAATATGTTGCTTTTCAGCATGTTCACTCAGGTCCACAAGTCACCACTAACTGTTATTGTTTACCTATTAAAGACAACACAGTCTTTTTCAAATGATGGTTTTCATTAAAAAAAATCTCTGGTAAAATGAGATCCAGTGTTAAGCTGGATGAGAAATCTTCCTCTGAAATTGAAATGGGGAAAAAAATACTGATTGTAATTGATGTCGCTCTGGGAATACAGCTGTCCTCTGTGCTCTTCCACTCCATTAGTGCTGCATCACGCCGGCCGGGACATCACAACACATCACAGCGTCTGATTACTAACAGCAGCCCATTACATGCTAATTCATAAGAAACCTTGTTAATGCTGCTTTTCGAGCAGGAATTTTCTGTCACTTTGACAGAAAAAAGCACTTGAGGAAAGGGAAGGTGGCACTTTCTGAACTATCTGAACGATTCATCCACCTCCACAGTCATTGCAAAGTAGTGACATGAACAGGGCTGGAAGAATGTTGAGCATCAAAGTCACTACAGGTGACAGATGCACTAGTTTATTGCTAACACTTTAAACCATTATTTCTATGCCTTGAAATGAGTGTGGGAGGTTGTACCAGGCAGGTATGAGCTACATATATTCTGAATGCTTTGCAGAAGGGATTTATATGAAATATGAAGAAAGATAATCAAGAAAAGAGTTGCAGTAGACACATCTAGATATTAATAGAGCTCATATGAGCATTCGAGCAGGAAATCTGCAGGATCTGATGATGGATGTAATATAATGTGAGAAGATAGGTTTGTCATTTAAAAGCACTCCAAGATTTTAATGATAAGGGGGAGGGGGGCACTGGTAAGTATTTCAGTTTAATTTAGTCAAGGTTGAGTTGCAAGTGGAGGGTCTTTCATCCAGATATCAGAAAAGCAGATCGTTGCCTTCGGCTGAATGAAAAGAGAACTAACATCGTGTGCTATCGGTGTAGCAGTGATAAAACAAGTACTCGGAGAGCGCAAATCTCCACCAAGCCAAAAAAATAACGGAAAATACACAGCGCCTTCTGCTGGGCCTGCTGTAATACCATAACATATCGCAATGTTAATGAATCCTTAAAAAATTCCAGGATCCAGAATTTGATCTGGATCATCTCCAAATTTTAGTCCGCTTTGTCCAGAAAACCCACCTATGGTAGAAATGTCATGAACTGCACCTACGTTTTTTGCGCAATCCCGGTAACAATCGAACACACAAACCAAAGATAAAATATAACCTCCTTAACTGAGAGAATAGTTAGTACCAATCATTTCATGGATTTAGTATAAATGAGGAATAAGATTGGAGCAAGTATTGACCCCTGAGGTACTACAGCAGAAAGACTGTAAAGTAATGGGACTTAAATTCCCATTACTTTGTGGTAAAATTTATTCGAAATTCAGGCAGGAATAGTGATAGGAATAGAAATGAGGATTTGGTGAATGAGCGTAAAAAGTATCAGAAAGGTCAAGTAGAATGAAAACGGTTTAGTTCTGAAAATCTGCTGTACAAAGACCAATCTCTGTCAAATACAAGCCTTGTAACCAGACCACTTACCATCCTGGAGGTCATTTAGATGTAAGGAGAGATCAAACTCACAGATCATATTCACTCTCACGGATTACTCACACCAGTTTCGTGTTTCACTAATGGTATGTATTATACCACATAGTTATTATTTCTTCATGATCCATGGATCTGCATCGTTCCATTGGTTTTGTTTTCCTTAAAAAATACCCGCATTCAAACCTGTATATTTCATGATTCTGGTGTTTCGCTTCACTAAGATACACAATAAATTCCCATAAATCACTCCAGAGATTTTAAATTCTCTCAGTTAATCAGGAATCTCTCTCTCTCTTTCTCTCTCTCTCTCTCTCTCTCTCTCTCTCTCTCTCTGTTTTTCCTAGGGAAATAAGGGTGGAGTGAGTGCGAGAATGATGATGTTCGGTAACCCTGTGTGCTTTCTTAACTGCCACCTGCCGGCTCACATGCGAAACCTGGAGCAACGCATCGAGGACTTCGAAAGCATCCTGCAGCAGCAACAGTTTGAAGGCGGAGCAGCCGTAGGCGTGCTGGACCACGAGTGGGTGGGGACAGGGGTGTAGAAAAGATATTTTTCAGTTCTTTATAAACTTTTATTTCAGAACTTTAAAAAAAAAAAAAATATCAGAATAAATCACTGAGCTCATATGAATCAATAATTAAAAAATAATTTTTGTTTTTAAAATCCACTTTAAATTAGTACATGAATATTTACCACTGCTGACATCAGTCTAGCTAGGACCATTGGACAAGAATGGTTTTACATCATCTATACTACAGTATAGTGACTCTAAATGGTTCTAATAAAATATATGGCAACATGATGGCATATTTATTAGAATTCTTTTTTTTTTTTTTGGAGATTTTTATCTTGGGATATATTTGGGTTTAACTATATTACATACTAGAGTATGCCAGTCACAGCTTACTCCCACCAAGCATGATTTAACCACATAAACATGTATTTAAATAGTTAGAATAAAAAAATGTGTGTGTGTGTGTGTGTGTGTGTGTGGGGATGCCCTGGATCAAAATCCAGGTCTAACATTAGGATCATAATGTGTGTCACCTCTGTCCGCAGTGTCGTGTTCTGGTTTGGTGACCTGAACTTTCGCATAGATGACTTCGATATCCACGTGGTGAAAAGTGCAATAGAGAACAATAAACTCTCTGTTCTCTGGGAGAAAGATCAGGTGAGGCATCTGTGACGAGTGATTTCAGCCCCTCAGAGAGCGTGTACTGTTACAGAGGTTTCTTTGTGGACCGGGGACATGTAATACTTATCCTGCACATCATTGATGAGATGGAAAATCTGATACAATCCCCATAATAAGAACATTTTGTAAAGTAATAGAAAATACTATTATAGTAATTTCATATAATATAATCATCCTTTTTGTAATAGATTTTGAACTTCATTGCAATTCCTTTTATATCCACAAGAGTGCGCTTGATCACCATGTCTGGTTTTAAAAGTTTGCATACCCAAAGTTTTAGTGTAATGTTTATTCAGTGTGATTTTAGTTTCAGTTTAAATGTAACTGAGGTTAACTCGACAGTTTCTTTATTCATGAGCTCAAAAGTAAGGCTTTCAGGGGGGGGTTGGTACTTTTTGGCATTTTATTTAGCTTTGTTTGATGTTGGTTGTTTCCAAGTGCTGCTAGCAACTTATCCTGAGATTAGATCACACATAGGTGGAACTCAATTTACCAGTTAGGTGACTTCCACAGGCAGTTGGTTGCACTGGATTTTATTTAAGGGCATAAAAGTCAAGGGGGCTATATTAGAATGCATGCTTCACCTTATGGATTTATATTTGTATAAAATTTTGAAAACTAGGCATCATTTTACTTCCATTTCACAATTATGTGCCACTATGTGTTGGTCTATCACATAAAATCCCAATAAAATACATTTACATTTGTGGTTGTAACTTGTTTAAAAGATATGGATAAGTTCAAGGGGTTTGAATACTTTTGTAAACTATTTGTAAATTGGGGAGAAAATCTATGGAAAAAAAACAGCAATTTACCTGTTTAACGTGGACATAACCAAGTTACTTAGCTACCATATAGATATATGCCATACATACTTTCCAGTTGCCTAACAACAGCATTGTTTTGGCTGTAGCCACATTAGTAACCAGTATTTTTTACCAATCTACATCTTCTTTTCAACGTTTTCCCATCTTTCAGCTGAATATAGCGAAGAAGAGCGAGTCCGTAATGGATGAGTTCATGGAAGGAACTCTGAGTTTTCCACCGACCTACAAGTTTGATGTGGGAACGCACACGTATGACACAAGGTGTGTATATTTCTGTGAGAACTAAAGTGATTTTGAAGACTTTGTTGTTATTTACACCAGTTTTACTTCCTCGTTTGTCAGTGCAAAAAAGAGGAAACCTGCATGGACCGACCGAATCCTGTGGCGTCTCCGCAGGACAGGTTCCCCTGTGCCGTCCCATAATGCCGCGCTTCAGCGGGGTCTTACCTCATGGCTTGGTGGAGCCACACGGGTCACGCAGTGCTTTTACCGCAGTCACATGGGCTACACCGTTAGCGACCACAAACCTGTCTCCGCCCTTTTCACTCTGCATGTGAGATAAAGCTAAGATGTTCAGTACAATCCAGATTATACAGCTGTGTACCTTTATACAGCTGCCCTGAAACATGTGTTTCTGTAGTTTCCCTTTAAGCTGGATCTGCCATTAGTCGTACTGGAAGTAGAAAAGGAGTGGACCAAAGTGTCGGATGCGACAGCCAGGTTTACGATAGCGTCAGGTTTCCAGAGAAGCTCCTGGGACTGGGTAGGATTGTATAAGGTAAGAAAGTATGCAATTCCTTAGGGATCACTGAACTCCTAATAAACCATGGCGGTATAGTGTGGACAAAGCATCAACAGTTCTGGGCTTTAACAGGGTTTTTACTGTTACGTTCCTAGCAAAATTTTAAATAATAAAATGTAATCACTGAGTAGAATTCCTTTTACTCACATACAAAGCTACACATTGATCTCCCTTGGCAGCAGAAGCATTCAGTAGTATAAATTACACAGCGGTCCATGGATGGGAGTCAAGAAAGCTGCGCAGTCTCCTTGTAGCAACATTAGTGAAGTGTTTGATTGGGAAGAGTGTTGTGTGGTAGCTAGTGAGTAGGAGATGGCACTAAACCAAATATTTAGAAAATGAGCTGGAAATAAGTATTTATAGCATCTCTCTCTCTCTCTCTGTCTTTGTCTCTCTCTCTGTCTCTCTCTCTCTCTCCAACCCAGGCTTTGAATTTTTCACTAATTAAACTGCATCACCTGTACAGTACATTATATCTCCATTTTTACGGTACATTATATCTCCCCTCATATTTGTCAGTTAACTTTGGTGATGTGACCTTAACGCATCAGCAGTTGTACAGACACAGTCGCAGGTGTGATGAAAGTGGACTGTTTACTTCATCATCATGTCTTCGTCAAAATACATTTGGAGGAGAAAGTACAGCAGAGATTACACTCATAAAAGGACAGATGACTGACATAAAACATCATTCATCCTGCTCACACCGGGTACGATGCACTCTGTCCCGGATACCAGCATCAGGTCACCCTGACGACTTGAAGGCCTGTTCCTCACAGCAAAGTCGCTAGCGTTTGGCGGGGGAAGAAAAACATTTAATCCTTTAAAATGCAAAGTCTGTTTTCACCATCAGATACTTTCATTCGTATCAGCTAGGAGCTGAAATCCTAGAAGTGGATTAGCCAATCAGAACAGGTGATTGCTAATATCTAATGAACGAGGATAGAATAATTATAGATATTAGGCTTTAGATGTCTTGTTTGATATTACCGCCATTAGCACACAAATGTGCCTTCTTGCCAAGACAAGAAGGTGTTCAATATCCTATCAGTTGCCTATTAGAACAAGCCTATTGTTTGTCTATTATAATGGAATGTGCGCTTTTAAAACAGGAAGTAGGGTTGAAACCATAAGTTTGTTACCAAGCATTTGAGAAATGTGAATACCAAAAAACTGCAGCTGTTAGCTATAAAGGTAATTAATAAAATAGGTGACACTTAAATAATAAGGAGGTGCAGCAGAGTTAAATGTGGAGGTTTTTTTGTTGTTGCTTTTTAAATGGTGTTAAGTCATTCTACAGTAACTACTGGAGTAGTGACAGAACTGACAATTCAGCCACCATGTAGCAAGTCTGAAAGAAATGAGTAAATGTCTCAATCTGTTGATATTGTTTCAGATTTAATATAAGCTTCACATTCAGCTAAGTGGCAGGTTGATTTTATAAGAAGTATTTTATGGTTTCGTGTGTGTGTTTGGGGGGGGGGGGGGGGGGGGTGTTACACCCATAGATGTGTTTG
>JAOUQZ010000008.1:22379802-22399825 GCA_028564935.1 Neosilurus hyrtlii | reverse complement strand
GTCTGCCTCTGTCTCTGTGTCTCTCAATTTCTCACATTTTTTCTTTCCATCCCTAGTTTCTTTGCCTATCTTTCCCTTCTCTCTGTCTGTTTTTCTGTCTATCTCTCCTTTCTCTCGGTCTGTCTCTCTGTCTATCTTCCCCTTCTCTCTGTCTGTTTTTCTGTCTCTCTCTCTCCCTTCTCTCTGTCTGTCTCTCTGTCTATCTCCCCCTTCTCTCTGTCTGTTTTTCTGTCTCTCTCTCCCTTCTCTCTGTCTGTCTCTCTAACTCTTCCTTCTCTCTGTCTGCCTCTCTGTCTGTCTATCTCTCTGTTCCCCCTGTCTGTCTATCTCTCCATTCTCATTGTCTGTCTCTGTCTACCTCTCCCCTCCCTCTGTCTGTCTATCTGTCTCTCTCCCCCCTTCTTTCTGTCTGTCTCTATCTCTCCCTTCTCTCTGTCTGTTTTTTTGTCTCTCTCCATTCACTCTGTCTGTCTCTGTTTATCTCTCCCTTCTTTCTGTCTGTCTCTCTGTCTATCTCTCCCTTCTCTCTGTCTGTTTTTCTGTCTCTCTCTCTCCCTTCTCTCTGTCTGTCTCTTTGTCTATCTCTCTGTTCCCTGTCTGTCTTTCTCTCTAACTGTGTAAGATCTGTCTCTATCTGTCTATTTCTCCCTTCTCTCTGACTGTCGGTTTCTCTGGCTCACTCTCTCTCTCACTCTCTCTCTATGTCTCTCAGTATGACTCTGTTTGGCTTTTTCTCTCCTCATCTCCGGTGTGTGTCATTCCGGGTGTGTTTACGGGAAGTGTGTGTGTGTGTGTGTGTGTGTGTATATAAGTGTATCTTTCCTGTAATAGGCAAAAACATGTGTCTTGTATGTGTCTTGCATGTGTATGCAACAGAGAGATGGACTGTTCTCCGTGTGTGTGTGAAGTCACTGCAGTGTGTGTGTGTGTGTGTTTGTGTGTGTGTTTGTGTGTGTGCACACAGTCACCGCAATGTGTCCAGTGAGAACCTGTATGTGTGTATGTGTGTGAAGTCACTGCAGTGTGTGTGTGTGTGTGTGTGTGTGTGTTAAATGATGAGTGTATAAGATTGGTCAGGGTTTCCATGTGCTGATGCCAGTGAGATCATTGACACATGACTTTAACATTAACTTGCTGTTTTTATATTAATGCACATAAACACCTGAAGTCATGAAAACGGTTGTAATGCTGTGTGTTCTGCATTGTTTCCTGTGGCTGCGACTAACTTCTGCAAAATGAGAAGTAAAAACCAAGTTGATCAGGTACTGAAGTACAGAACACAGACCTGAATAACTCAGACGCTCAATAAAAAACGCCAGCCGAGGAAAAATCCTGCATCATTTCCTGTGTGTGTTACAAAGCCAGCAGGACTGGAGTCGAGAGAATAATGAGACTGGGATGAATTAGCTGTATTTGCTAACTGGACAGTTCCTGAACACATCCGCAGGCTTTTAGTGTAATTAACCCTATCTGCATGGGCGTGTTGAGTAGCGCACGATCTGTACGATAAAGAGATGAGGATGTTAAGTAACTAAAGAGACATTCCATGGAGTCCAGAAGCTTGCTTTTTACTTAATTGGTCATCAAAAGCCAGTATATAATCCAGTGTGAGTTGTACTTTAGTGTATAATCATCTGTACTGCCTTCGGCCAGCGTGGATCCGATTTAAAGAGTATTAGAGAAAAGACGTATAACAGTTTAATTTGTGAGGCTAATGAATAAAACCATTGGGGATGTGTTTTGTTTCAGGAAAATAATCAAGACAGGGTGGCGTGATGTAGCCTGACATGAAGCCGAGTTACACGAAAATTGAGCTATTTAATCATTACATATCTTTTTAACATTCGTGGGACGGCTCTGAAACTCTGAAAAGTTATTCTCTGTCATCACTTCCTCTATAAAACCTATAAATAGTCGTCCTCTGACAAGCCTCTCTATTTTCTCTTTTAAAAAATTGAGAGGAATTTCCAAGTTTTTCCAATACCAGCATTTCTAAAAATCCAGTTATTATCAGATTACAGGGAGTGTCCACCCCAGTCCCTGAGAGCCAGCTGTTACACCACAGAAGCTCTTATTTCAGATCATTGTTTGTGATCATATTTCAGGAAATACAGTGAAGATCATTCTTGTTATTCAGAGCATGTATACAGTCAACCTGTTGCCTTTACTTTCTCTATATCTGAACATCTGATATAGTGTCTGTCAACCAACCACTTCATTCATATGAAATCCAGTCACATCGTCGTTACTGTGGAAAAGAGAAGCAGAAGGAGTTCACCCAACTCACCAGGACATCAAATCCTGATGATGAGTGGGAGGAGCATACTTGCTGTCTTGCCTGTCAATCGTATCAGCACTAGCCAATCGCTGGTATCTGTGAGCTCATGTATGTAGAATTGGGTAGATAGGGTATTTCTTGTATGTGTGCTTCCCTGCCTGGTGATGCAGCTTGAAAAGGTCCAGATTTAAAGATTCACGTGGCTTAGAGGAGTCATGTGTCAGCCTTGTCCTTCCCTGGGTTTGTAGTTGTCATAGGATGAGGAGAGTTTTTTACCATAGACCAAAAAAGATTTGACAAAAAATGTGTTTTTAAAACAATTATTTTATTTAAGTTTACCAAAGTGGTCTCAATAAATTATAAGATAATAAAAAATAACTCTACAAGGGCACTTACAAACTTATTTGAAAGTTCATATAATGTATGTTTTCCTATTACTGTTCCATAGAAATGGCATTGTCTATCGGCACTCGTTTCCAAGTTGTAAGCGCTCTCCCAAATTTTGTGGCCTTGTTCTGACCTTCACCTTTATCTTTGAATTTCCAAAATCAGATAATCAGACCCAGGAAGGGTAGTGTCCCCACCAAGTTAGGCAAAAATCTGGGCAAGGGTGTGGTCAGGATTTTGCTTGGCAAAAATAAAAAATAAAAATAAATCCATTTTGTGTGGACGTAACGAACAATTATATAATGACGTCTTGTACGATTATATCAGAGTCAAAATAAACAATAAGAACTTTCTCAAATAACAAGCAAACAAGGAATTGAAAAGATTCCAAAGTAAATAATGAGAAAGAGCAGGAAAAAAACACATTTCTGAACACACACACACACACACACACACACACACACACACACACACACAAAATATGACTTGCATTTAATTCTAACTACATAGCAAATATTAGCCACTGAGCGAAGCTAACTTTAGCAAATGTTGCTGTTTCAGTGCAAACATTACATCCAATCATTATTTAAAATAAAAATATGTAGGATAAAAAAAAATCATTATTATTGTGGAGCTTGTAGATGACCAATTAGAGCAGAGTACACGATACAGAGAAATGAAGAAATTTATGTGGTTATTACAAGGTGTAAAAGGTGTGCAGAAGAAAAAATCAAGAATGAGAGGAGTAGATAGAGGTAAAAGGAGAGGTGTTTATTTATTTATTTTATACTGTATTACTTCTACAAGGGAAATTTTGACTTCTGCATTTAACCCATCCAAAGTGAACACACACACACACGTGTAAAACAGTGAGCACACACACCCCGAGAAGTGGGCTGCTACACATTGCAACGCCCGGAGAGCAGTTGGGGGTTAGGTGTCTTGCTGAAGGGCACTTCAGCCATGAATGTGAAGGAACGGAAGGTGCAGCTCACTCCCCTTACCATCACACATTTTTGCTGCTGATTTGGGAATCGAACCATCAACCTTCAGGTCCCAAAGCTGCTTCTCTATTCATTAGGCCACGGCTACCCCATAAGAAGACATTAGCTCTCACGCCAACATCATTTGAACACTCAACTTTCTGATCTGGAGCCAGACACGCCACCGTTGCGCCACGAGGCCCAATACATAGATGGCATATAGAAGGATAAAGAATTTGAGAAGGAAATGAAAAACACGATGAGAGGTTTGACACTGCGGAGACTCTCTATATCACTCACCTGTGTTAGAGAGATACAGAGAATGAGAAAGAGAGAGAGCATTTGGTGGGTCACGTACTCAGATGTGTGTGTGTTTTCATGATACACTCTTGCTCTCAGTGCTAACATAACTAGTCCTTTCATTAGACCCAGGCTTTACTTGTAAAAGGGCCAATTGTGTGGGAGTCATTACACGTGTGTGTGTGTGTGTGTGTGTGTGTGTGTGTGTGTGTGTGTATGATAGGTGGTCACATGCAATATACCTCCTCGCTTCCTTTTCCAACAGGGCTTTTCTGTTTGTCGATAAACCCTCCTTCTGTGGGTGTGTATGCGTATGTGTGTGTGTGTGTGTGTGTGTGTGTGTGTGTGTGTGTGTGTGTGTGTGTGTATGAATGCATCGTATTTTTCCCGTGTGTTTGCTCGCCTCACAGTACACGTCTTCTTCTTTTTCCTCTTGAGATGGTTGTTCACACTGCCCTCTCACTTTCGCGCGTTCTCAGGTCACTCTAAAACAAGAGCAGTGTGCTTTCACACTCTTACCCCGCGCTCGTTTCCACCTCAGATATATCTCATGCAGCCTGTTTTCACTTCTCTGTTTATTCAAATCTGTTTGATGAAGTCAGGATGGCTTTGCACAGACATTAATCTTTCGTTTTCTGTTTTAAGTCCAAAACTGCACAGACAGCAGAAGGATAACTACTGAAGTTTTCAGATTTTTATACCACATGTATCATTTATACAGTAATTTAATAAGATCGTGCACCCTGAACATCTCACCAGTCCTTTGTAGGGTCAACACCCACACAAGCATCCACACTCACACCTAGGGGCAATTTGAAACAACAAATTAGCCTAATGTGCATATCTTTGTCTGTAGGAGGAAACCGGAGCCCACCAAGCCTAGCACTCGAACCCAGGACATTCTTGCTGTGAGGCAGGAGTGCAAACGACTATGTCAACCTGCCACCCTTCACACTTTTTTTACAAAACAATATTTTACACTTTTATTCACTTGACTCCATGCACTTGGGCAAGTCATTCGGGACACCCTCGGCTATTTTCAGCGGTTTCCCTTTTTTAAATATCGCCTCGTGTGCTTTAAATGCCAGTTTGGTGTAGAGCTATCTTTGGCATTCGCAGAAACTGGGTTTGTATCTATTCAAAAGGGGAAGTAATAAATTATAGCACCACTTTTAGCTTCCTGTGTAAAAGTGTAGATGTTTAGCATTAAAGAAAACATTTCAGAACAAAACAGGAATCACGTTGTTTAAAGTAGCTTAATACTAAGCTAATTTATTAATTTATAAACAACAGTGATGCCGAGAAGCACCATGGCAGCCCGCTCAGCGAAACGCTCGGTGATAGTGGAAATGGCCGGAATAGCCGAGGGAGTCCTGAATTCCCCCTTGAGTTACCTTTTAGTTGGTGCTGACCCTTTTAGTTGGCTCTGTCCTCTGATCTTTGGAGTTATACACCTGTCCAAACTACTCTTGTATGTTTTGGCCATACACCTGGCCCCACCCCCTTAAGATTTTTGGAGCCATCCAAAAGGCCAAGCCCCTTTTGGTCCTTTGGAGCTATCTATCTATCTAAGCCACTTAAGCATTATTGGCCGTACACCTGGCCCCACCCCTTAAGCTCTTTGGAGCCATCCAAATAGCCCAACACCTTTTCTGGCCAGACCCACAGATTGCAAAACTTATACTCTTGTCCAGAACTACTCAGATCTCTGAGGCTACACTCCTGGTCCCACCTTCAATTCTTTCAACCCATCCACCCATTAACTGACCCTGACCCAGATCTCTGGGGCTGCATACCTACATCTCTCACTACCCTACCCCCTCAAATGGCTAATGAAAAGAGTATTTCTGTGTTACAAATTTGCCATAAAAAAACAGTTGCAATGAATATTAGTAACGCACTTTATATATATGTCCAAAAACCCAAATAATGCTGGCGTGTTCTGTATTTTAATTGGAAAATGCACAATTTGGAATGAGTATGCTGGTCACATGACCTGTATCACCTTCAGGTATTGTCATTATTCAGAATAATAATAAATTAATATTTTTTACAAATATATAACAAGCATGTATTTAATTAATAAATTAAATACATGCTTGCAAATGTATTTAATGTCAGTTGTGAAATCTACAATGTTAACTTTGTAGAAAAAAAATTATTATTTATTTTAATATGAATATAGTAAATATATTTATATACAGGTTTCTATGCAGTGAACTTACTCTTGGACCTAGCTCCAGAAAGTCTGATTTATGTGTATGAATTTATCTCTCTCGCTCTCTCTCTCTCTCTCTCTCTCTCTCTCTCTCTCTCTCTCTCTCTTTCTTTCACTCTCTCTAGGTAACACAATAGAAGATGAAATATGCAGGAGGCTTATATTAAAGACAGAAGATAGCGAGGGTACAAACTGCTGACTGAGGAAGATGAAAAGTGGCTGCTCACGGAAATGAAAATATTCTTGGTCATCGGACGTTTCTCAACATGTCTGACTTTTTTAGACTCATACAAAGGAGAAGACTGCTGACTCGTCTGATTTAGGTTCTGAGGAGCCTGACATGGACATGGGCATGTGAATGACTTGAATGAACAATTTCTCAAAAGGTGTCATTACTGAAGATTTAACGGTGTGAAGTAGTGTTTTGGGTCATCACAGGGAAATTGAGGTGTTTGAACTAAAAACAGATCTCCACTAAATTAACCTGCTGGGTTTCTAACACTTTAAAAAAAAAAAAAAAAAAAAAAAAAAAAAAAAGCAGAGGCTTTAACATGGCGTGAAATGCAAGGAATCTGTCCTTTATTCAGCCGACTGGATCCTAACAGATACCTCCGCTTTGTTATCTGAGAGAAGTTTATCTTTGGCGGTATGAAGGTTGCCTACCAAAATGTGAGTGAAAACAAAATGCGAATGAGAATGCGTAGTCAAGGACCATCGAATCTGTTTTGGAACAAACTTATCTTCAGGGTCCTTCGGTGAGAGAGTGCTTCTCACTCAGACAAAACCTCCTCTCTTATCCATTTCATAATAAAGTCAGAATTAGCAAAGACAACAGAAACAGCTTATTTAGCATTTCATTCTCTTATAAAGTAGATATGATTATGGATGCACATCATTCATGACACATCAGACTATATTTTAGTTGACAAATGAAAACTTTTTTATTAAGGACAACTATGGCATGTTGTCCTGCCTCTCTATTTCACATCAACCAGAAACCCTTAGCTGGCAGGTTTGTGTGTGAGACCTAAGTAAGAGTAGTGTTAAATGCTTAACCAGCGTTTTGTCCGACCGTGGTGTATTTTGGTAGAAATGATGCCCAGAAGATAGCTTTAAAGAGGACAACTGGAACTACTTCACCAACTGTGCCATTTTATTTTAAGCTGGAATTACCTATGATGGTAATCCCATCTTTAATTTACTTGTGATTTAAGGTAAAAGTACGCAATGGATATGACTGCATGATACTCAGTTGTTCAAGATGTTGCGCAGAGGCTTATTTTTGTGGCTCTCGCGTGTCTGTGGAGTTTTAGTCCTCATCTGCTGCTTTCTTTCCCTCCTTTACGTCATCACTTGTAACCCACATACCGATGACCCCTTGGTGGCATCCAGGTTGGGTGCACCAGGCTCTCCAAGAGGGCCCGGGGTTCCTGGTGTTCTCAGTGGCGCCCCCTTGGGCTCATCAATCCACGAAAACTATCAAGCTTTGCTTCAGGAACATGAGGAACAGCAACGGCAACACATTTCCAGCCTGAAGAAGCAAATCGCCGAACTGAAGGAAGCCCTGCAGGACCGAGTTGAGCGGCCCAAGGAGCTTCAGGAGAAATCAGATAATAATGCCGGGACGGATCTAAACGAGTTTCTTCGTAGCCAGGTGAGCCGGGCAGAGATAAGTGCAGGTGTCCGCTTGCCAAATGAGTATGCTGTGATACCGTTCGACAGCTTCACACTGCAGCGAGTCTATCAGCTGGACACGGGTCTCACACGCCACCCTGAGGAAAAACCTGCGAGGAAAGATAGACGTGATGAGATTAATGAAGTGGTGGAGAGCGCGGTCCACACACTGAACTCGCGCAAGCACAGCATGGGAGATAAATTTAGTGCTGACAAGGTGTACAGCATGGCTGACTTCATTGAAGGTGAGTTTAGTTCAGCTGAATTGGTTCACCAGTTGATTTTCTTTGGTTATTATGGGTGGTGCTAGTGTGATATGATTTTGGGAGTGTTTTAGTTTGCTAGCTAACTTATTTGGGTTTTGGATATTATGACCAACAAATAACATTAAGAAACTCGTTCATTCATTTTCCTAACCGCTTAATCCTAATTAGAGTCACGGGGAGGATGCCCATCTCAGCCGACTCTGGGCGAGGGCAGGGTACACCCTGGAGAGCTCGCGAGGCAATCGTGCTGTCGGCAACCCAATGGCCTACTCTTTACGGACAACAACAGTGGTTCTTTTACATGCCTCTCACCACAGACAGTGTGAGACATGGCTGGAATTTGATAACCCAGTTAGCTGCATGGGGGGACAGCAGTGACCACTTGGTGATAGTGGGGCTTGAACCCCTGCCCTTTGGATCAATGAGCCAGCACCCTACCACCAGGCCACCACTGCCCCACATCAAAAAAACTGACAAGCTAAAATTTCATTATAACAAAACAATTTTACAGAAATTTCATTGTGTGCTAGAAAAGAGGTACAATTAAAATTTTAATAAAACCGCTTGTTACTAGCTAAAATATTTTATAACCAAGTAGTGGATCAGTGCTGAAAACCTGGTGTTTTTTTTCTTATTAAAAAAGTTATTTGACTGAAGTTAGTTGGTGTTTGTTAGCAAGACAAACACTTACAGTTTACAAGAACAAATAGTTTGTGTAGTGTAGCCTGTACCCTTTTTATCAGAACTTGCAAAAGTTTGGCCAAATAAACATACCACAAAGCGTAATTAAACACTAACACCATATCTCCCTTCTGCACACTTCTCGTCCCGTTCGAATCTACCTTCTTTGTTGCCAATTTTTTTTCCCAGCTTAACTGATATCAAATTAAGATAAATAACTAATAAATAAATAAATAAATAAAATTCTTTTGTGCAGCCTGAAAATCGATAGCTCTGTTTTCAGCGGGTTCCTCTCAGGAAATCCTGTGATACAGGAGGCCATGTTTTTGTGTAAACGCTAAAGGAAATAAAACCAGCTGCTTTATTGTGCACAGCTGAGTTTTGCACAGCCACACACACACACACACACACACACAGATGCACAAAGCTGCACATAAACACAGCAGGGCAAGGTTACACACGAAGGTCACACAGTGGAAATACCCGATTCATCCACTGAAAACCTCACACATCCACGTCAGAGTGTGTCATGAGTGAAGCTTTTAAGTATACCGTATTGGGAGAGTTAAATGATATAAATAATCAAATGTGGTAGATAAATATAGCACCACACTCCAGTTTGCTTAACAGAAGGATTTGGGAGGAAAGTGACAAGTCCGTGTCATTCATTTGTCCTTGTCTTGAAAAAAATATTCCACTTAAAAAAAGTTTTTTTTTCTGAATTCCTGTCTAGTTGTCTCGTGTGGTGAATCGCATTTTAGCATTTTCTCAGAAATCCTGTACAGCAATCCACTTAGAGTTAACAGTTTTTACTTTTTTAATTTTTTTTTTTTTTAATAAAAAGTTTTTTTTCCTTAAGAATCTTGTCAGTTTGATAGCATTATATTAAATATAAATTTAATCAGCCAGCTTGGCATTAAGCACCATCACTGTATTACTATTCATTCATTCATTCATTTTCTGTAACGCTTAATCCTAATCAGGGTCGCGAGGAGGCTGGCGCCCATCTCAGCCGACTCTTGGCGAGGGCAGAGTACACCCCGGACAGCTCGCCAGGCCATCACAGGGCAGAAACACGCTGATGGCTATGCAGCTACTCTTGACGAAAATCAGCAATGGTTCTTTTACATTCTTCTCACCACAGGCCGTGAGAGACATGGCCGGCATTTGATAACCCAGTTAGCTGCACTGGGGACTGGTTTACAATATTACTACAATTGCTATATGTTCATCTGTTCAGACTAGCTCCTGCTAATCACCTAGTCTCTCTAACTTTAAAAGTAAAGATTATTGTCTTTTATCATCTGCTTAGCATTATCAGTGAATATTACAAATGTTGAAATATCTTTAAAAGTTTGGAACAGCCAATTAGTCTAATTTGCATGTCTTTGGACTGTGGGAGGAAACCGGAGTACCTGGACTCCCAAAACCAGGACATTCTTGCTGGGAGGCAGACATGTTATTCAGTCTTCCTCCGTTCCACCCCCATGGCAACCTGTGAGTTTTTTTATCCACCGTTTTGATTCAAGCATTAATCCAAGTTTGCGAGCTGCATAATGTCTGTTATCTCGAAAATAATGAACTAATCAGATTGTGCCATTGCCGTGGCACATGCAAAAGAACATTTTAATGTACCCTGGCACTATTATGAAATACATATGATGCATATGCTTGATTTATGAGTTTAAAAATCTTTTCAGAAAAATTCCTGTCAAATTTGACCTGTATTTGCTGCTTGGTAATGAAACTATTCTACCTGTGATGATGTGGGTTTTTTTGGGTTTTCCGGTTTGTATATAGCTTGACTGTATATTCTAAACTGACACTTGGTACTCTGTAGTAGACAGGCTTCTTATTTATTGTATTTCCACCTCACACCCGGTGTTCCTGTGATACACAGTGACCCTGACCAAAATAAAACAGTTCCTGAAGGTGAATGAATGAAAAACATTCCTTTATGAATGCACTTCCTTTCTTTGGATTTCAAGACACCCAGATTATAGACTCAAAGCCACACCATCATTCCTTCCTAAGGTTAAAGTTATTTCAATATTTGACTCAGTGCAAAACAATTCCAAATTATTACACTTAAATGCATTCCTTCTTTGATCTGTGATTTCCAGATGCTTCCTCCTGGGTCAGAGTAATGATCTGTCACATTGTCCCAGATTGTCTCTTTAAAGTGTATAATAATGCAATTATAAGATCCCAACTCTGCCTCCAGTACATCTAACTGATAATTAGTAAAAGCAATTCTGATGGAAATGAAGCACTAACGTTGTTAAGTTGAGCCTATAAAGCTGCTTGTTTTTGTATTGTTCCCATTTCTGTGGGTGGTGTTAAGAGGAAGTGGGGCAGGGTGCAATCACAGCATGCAATATTTGTTTTATCTCATTGCTTTTTTATGTTGTTGACATCCGTTGACTGAACTTGACCTTGTTGCATGTTAGTGGTATCGTGACACTGCCCTGATGCCCTAATTTTTACGTGTTTTTAGGCAATTTTTTTTATACTTTGCCAACAAACGGCTTTGCCGAACAGGAAGCTTCTGCCCAACATAGGGCTTTGCCCAACAGGATGCTTATGCTCAACATAGGGCTTTGCTCAACCGGAGGCTTCTGTTTAACACAAGGCTTTGCTCAACTGGTCGCTTCCGCCCAACATAGGGCTTTGCCCAGCAGAAAGCTTCTCCCCAACATAGTCCTTTGCCTAACAGGAGGCTTCTGGCCAAACAGGGACTTTTCCAAGCACCAAGCTTCTCTCCAATGTGAGGCTTTTATCAAATCACAGGCTTTCTCAAAGAAGAATGTCAGAGAGTTTTTGTCCCAACACGGGGCTTTTATCCACATAAGGGTTTCTGCCCAAACAGGGACTTCTGCCCAATTTGTAGATTTGTAGAACACTGTAGATCTTAGTTTCAGGACTGTCACTGTGAACTGCTACGTAAATATGTGACATTTGATAGAGTTAATCCATTCTAATTCAATATTTTTATTGCAAGGCATTCTGGTGGAGTGTCTGGGACAAATTATGTCAGTGGAGAAAAGGATTAGAACCACAGTCATATTAGTTGGAATGAAATGTACAGAAATCATTCCTCCTTCTAGGTCCAAGACGTCTTAGGAATATTACCAACAGTGGAGGCAAAAGTGAAGGTGAACCATTAAAGTAAGTCTTTCGTGACAACCTTGGTGTGAACTGGGTTTCCTGTTTAAGCCAAGACTCAGAGTTTCTGCATTGCTACTGTGATTTCCAGTCTGAACAATAGAGCGTTTCATGCTATTCATCACAGACTTAATGAATCCATTGCTTTTGTTATGTAGCTGTGAGAAAATGACACTGGTGTTGATGGATATAAATTATGCTTATCCCATGCTTGACAGTTTTCCAGCTGTTTCTCAACTTATCACAGTTGACACAAAGCCAGGGAGAGTGATGTAGACGGTGAGGAATGATTGAGTAAACAGTTGTCATTGGTTATAATATATCGCAAGTTAATTTTTTACAGTTAAAATCAAAATATATACCTGCACTCGTTCTCATTGGGATGATCTTGTTGAAGACTCAGCACTCATCAGTTGCTTACTAGATTTCAGTTTGGATTAAAAGAATAACACTAAACATTTAATAAAATACCTTTATTCTATTAGGGTCAGTGGGAGGCTGGAACCTCTTTCAGACAACTCTGGGCGAAGACGGTGCAACCCGGATGGCTCACCAGTCCATCGCAGGGCCAACACACACACAACCATTCACATTCACTCGCACAACTAGGGGCAATTCGGAACAGCCATTTAGCCTAATGTGCATGTATTTAGACTGTGGGCAGAAACCGAAGTACCTGGAGGAATCCCAAGCAAATACAGGACCTTCTTGCCATGAGGCAGACGTACTAACCACTACACCATGGTGCCGCCAACGATAACACATATTTATATAGAAATTCAAATTCAAATTTTATTTGTCACATACAAATTATACACAGTACAATATGCAGTGAAATGCTTAGTACGACTGTCCACAATGTAAAGAATAAACTATCAAAGTAACAAGAACAAAAGAACAGTAACTAAAACTTTTAAAGGATTTTAAAGGTCAGATAAATATAAAAATGCAAAAGGATAGAAATAAAGAAAATATATAGAATAAAATAATATAGTACAGTTTGTATCACACCATAAATTTAATAGATTTCCAAAGCACTGAAGTGCAAATATGTTTTTTTATTTTAGTAAAAATTAACAAGATGCTACGACAAAAAAAAAGTACGTTTGACTTAACATGTTGTTATGTTGACTGACTTTATTTTTATTTTGACTCAGTGCCTTGTTTTTGTTACCAAGTCATTATTTTGGTGAACTAATACATTGTTTGGATTCCTCATTGTATTTGTGTTGTCATTGTACTTTCATGGAGTATCTCATTATTTTCACATGCTAAGTCATTATTTTGTCTTACCAATTCGTTATTTAGTCAAAATAACAAGGTCACAGATGAAATGTTTTGACAGCAATGAAAAAAAAAATCACATCTTGCGTTCAGGGGTTCCGTAATAGCTAAACATTTGGTTAGCTTACATCGTCAGTCACTATCTAGCTGGGCAGCCTCTCTTTTTATCTCTCTCTCTTCAATCTAAAAAAAAACAGAAAGTACAAACGCCTCTGTCCTGAAGGCTTTCCCATGTCAAAAAACTTAAAGTTACAGCTTTACCTCTGACAGCTTTTTCTTTCAAGTCTGTTGTTATAGTGTGCCTCCATTCAAATCAGCAGCAGCGCGGCGTGACAAAGTGGTCGGAAGTGATTCATTTTCATTGTAAGCTGACGTACTTGTGGTTCTTTTTGGGTACATTAAACAGTTTAAGCCTGTCAAATAGGCAGCAGAATTCGTGAGAAGCAAAACGTTGCTTCTGGCTCATTCTGACAAGATCATGATATGCTTCAGAGATGCTCTTTATGCACAAGCATCCCTCCTGAATTTGTATTTTTAGTGAGAAAATATTTGATTTTGCATCAAATGGATGGTTTTTATGTATGTTCTGTAGCTAGCTTGTGAATCCTTGGCAACTAACAGAAACTAAAGATAGGAACGCCCACTAAGGACCAGCGTGGAGCGATTTGGACGGTGTGAGGTGAAAAAACGTTGGTGGTCTGAGCACAAACAAATATGTTTCTAAAGTGTTTTCTTTTTTAGTCTCACCGAGCAGATACACACCAGTCTCATGACGCTATATGTCGATCGTCCTACTGTTTTGTTTTGTTTTTTCCACAGTTGTATTGAGTAAATTGAACACTTGTTTTGTAGACAAGATGGATATTAAGTGGACATCACAGCAGCATGTAGTTTAGCGTTATAATCTTTAAATAAAATGATATTAATTCTAGTGTAATGATCAAAGTAATAGTGCTCTCTCTTGCGCTCTCTCTCTCTCTCTCTCATTCTCTGTAGGTTTAGCAAGAACAGAGAAGGATAAAGGAACGCTGTACGAGCTGACGTTCCATGGCGATAAGAAAAACGAATTGAGACGTCTCGTTCTGTTTCGTCCTTTTGGTCCGTTAATGAAGGTGTCGAACGAACGTGTGGCGACGTCTCACACCGTCATCAACATCATCGTACCGCTTTCACAAAGAGCCGACAAATTCAAACAATTCATGCACACCTTCAGGTAAAAGCACGCCCTTCAGACACACCACATAAGCAGGATGAGACTTTAGTACACATAGGTGTAATAAATATAGTGGTTGTATACTGTACTGTTTATGTACTGTTTCTGGTATTTTTGAAAATTTAATAAATTCAATAGAAAACAACACTCATTCTTGCTATCTCATTAGCATAAATGTGACTTTCCTCTAAATGGAATTACTATCAGGAAGTCAAATGAGAAAGAGGAAATGAAAAGAGGTGAAAAAAGGCTGCACACTGCAAGCACAAGTGACATGAATCTGACCCCCCCCTCCCTATGTGACCCATATCTGATTTTTTTCATGACAGTGTGATCACCAAAAAACACATCAAATTCGTTTTTTTTAATTGGATCTGGGCCACTTTCATATGTGGTACTTAATCGAATTATTTGAAATGCGACCTCAGTCTGAACAGTAATGCAACCCGTATCGGAATTCAATGCAACCATGACGTCACTCTTGGTCGACATTCGTCATAATAATGCGAAGGCGGGAGCCCCCGAAGACAAAAAGAATACATAAATTCAGACTTCTTTACAGAGGTAAGCAGCTATTGCTCCAAAAAAAGCCTCAGCCAGAGTTTCGGCTCTCTTTCTCTCCATTCTTCTCCTCCTCGTCATCTGCTGACACATTTTTCAGCCTCCACTGCATAATAACTTTTAAATAAAACTGTCAACACTGACATCTCTCAACTCCACGTCTGCCATCGACTTCTGTGAATTTTCAATTCCGTAAACACCGTGCTACGTCAGACTCATGTGTTTCTATTACGCATTGGGCCACATTTGGGCCCTAACCTGTCGCTCCTTGAAAATAAAAATCGTATCTGGAAAAAAATCGGATTCAGGCCACTTGGCTTGCAGTGTAAACGCAATAAAAGAGGAAGCAAAATTCTTCATTCGCTTGAAGAGTTGGTCCAAAGACATGCACAGTAGGCTAATTGGCTGTTCCAAATCACCCCTAGATGTGAGTGTGAATAGTTGTATTTGTGTTGGCCCTGCGAAGGTCTGGCGAGCAGTCCAGGGTGTACCCCGCTTTCACCCGGAGTCGGCTGAGATGGACACCATCCTCCCCGCGACCCTAATTAGGAATAAGCGGCTTAGAAAATGAATGAAAGAGTGAATGTTCTCCAAAGAGAAATCTAGGGGAAAAGGAAAAATACAGTTTTATGTGATGATATACAATATATCTGAGCATTTATGGAGATTTTTTGTAATGTAAAGGGTAAAGAAAACAGCCACAAGGATCACAAGTAGTCACTGAAATTGTTTTCATATTGCAGCCCTCAAGTAAGTCATCAAATGGGTTTTGAAGCCCTGTGAGTATCATGAGCAAACTCAGACAGTCTGGATGATGTATCCACGAACTCTAAATAATTCAAGCAGTACTAATGCAGGATGTTTTTTAAAATATCACATTAATGGGGATATTACGGTTTGTGCGCATGTCTCAGTCTATACTCATCCTACTGTTAGTAACTGGAAACTATCAGAGCTTCTACTGCATTATTTTTTCCCCTTCTCCCTAATTTAGTCATGACCAATTCCCACCCATGGGACATCTCTTCTCTGTGACCGCATATTTTCAAAATGCGTCAGGGGAAAACACTTGGCTATCCATCCCTTTCATATGCACGAGCTCACAGATGCCTATTATTGGCTAATGTCGCTCTGATTGACAGAGAAGAGCTGATATGCCATCCCTCTGTCACAGAGTGTTCTGCCAATCGTCCTCACGGATGGCCATGGGATCACCTGCGATCTCCTGATAAAATGGCGAACACTTTTCTGTTGCGCTGATTTCTTACAAGAACAGCTCCGACAGCTGTAATTCTGATCACATGTTTATATTAATGTGTTGTTTCTATAGCAACAGATCCTTGACACGGTTTTGTATAGCAGAGGCACAATAGTCTAAAAATTCTTTAAGCTGAAACGTAAAATAATTGTTATTTTCTTAAGAAGTTTTCTGTTAGGATATGTTGATACAGTAAGGGGAGGAGTCTCCAGTGTTAGCGCTTTGTGAGAATACGTTTTCCGGACAGACAAGATTGCAGTTTATCTGGTTTCATGGTAACACGAGAAGCTGGATATTTTTATCTTATCAACTTTGAGAGAGTCTTGTGACTGTTTATAGCTACTTGAAGTAATAACTTAGTCCTCGGGACACTTTATCACATTAAATGTTCCTTGATTAAATGGATAAAAATAATGACACCACCCTGTAATGGATTATTTTCCTATACCAGATCAACACATTGTGTTTTATTCCTCATGTCTTAATGTCGCCTAAAGTCTTTTATTATAGTATTATTGATTCTTATGATAATCACCCACCCATGAAAGAAAGCTAACACTGGAGATCTTTAGTAATGGAACCATTAAACCAATTTCCATTATGGAAATTCCATAATGGACACCATTTTCTTAATTTTTAGCCTCACTGTTCCTGTTCTGGCTGTTCTGGCTGCTCAGCTGAGATCATGGCCTCCTCATGACCCCAATAAAAGATAAAGTGGTTAACCCATAAATGAATGAATGAATGAATCTGTAAATGGCATGAATAAAACAAAATCCTATACTTGTAGCTCTGGATGACATCATCATTCTCTGACCCAAAAACTGAAGTTTTCGGCCTATGATTTTGCACACAGACAGAAATCAATCTAGATATTTGGAGGAGATTAAATTATAACAAATGCTGTTGTCTCATTTAATCATTTTAAAGCACCACAGATGGATTTCCAACTACATAATACGAAGAAAATTAGCTACAGGACATGCTAAGTAGCTAACAGGTTTATAGCGTCACTGGAAAATTAACATTTGACACATAATTGACTCGAAAACTGGTTTCAGATCTGGCATCAAAGCATTCATGGCTAATAGCAATTTTGGCTAATAGCAACATCATAGGAGTAGCACCAGTAGGATAATAGCAGTACTGTCTCAGATGCCAATGGCTTTATGAGATTAGAAAAAGGAATGTAGTTCACTAAAGTGTGCGTGCAGTACAGGGAGGTTTTTTTATACATGATCTGATGGGAACTGTAATCAGAAAACGTTTAAAGCCTCATCGACTCAGCACTGCATTCTCTTTAATTATGCATTTCTTCCCATTTAAAGATCGTACGCCACATTTGAGTATAAATTGAATTCTTGGTAATATATCTAGCCGTCAACAAGCTTCCTGTGAGATGACATTCCGATTATTAATGGCACAATTTTTTACCTTCACTTTGCAAAAGTATGCAGTTTACATTTTCTGTTGCGTTGAAAACGCCATGGCGTTTTTATTTGCTTTATTCCATTTAACCTGCTTTATTTGTTTTGTTTTACAATGAGCACAAGCATCTTCAACAGAAAAAAGAAGAACAAACGTTTAAATGATTGAATAATTAACAGAAGATTTTTACACTGGCCGGCCAAAAATCCTCACACACTCTAATATTTTCCTGGAGAGCATATAGCCTTGATCACAGCATGTAATCTCCATGGCATTGTTGGTCCACTTGGTCCGGTCGAGGCTCAGCAACATTAATGTGGCAATAAAATGAAGTCAGCTGATGAGATGAATGTTCTGAATGAGCAGGTTATCACATCAACAGACTTTTTCTTCCCTGATGGCACGGATATAAAATGGGGACTCAAATAATGAGTGAGTGGTTCAGGGAGCACAAGGAATCATTTTCACATATGTATCAGCCCCCCAGAGTCCGGACCTTAAACCTATTGAAAGTTTGTGCTGGAGAAGACTTTATGGAGTGAGAAATGAACCCAATACTGGATAGAAATGAATGTTATTTTGCATAAGCTCGATGAAACAATGGCATGACGTGCCAAATATTAATAAAAAAATAATAATAAATAATAATAATAATAATAATATAGAGATATTTTTGTGGAATGGTGTGGTCTGAACCACCTGCAGCTCAATGTCATGAAGACAAAGTAGCTGGTTGTGGATTTCAGAAAACAGAGGACCCGTCTGAACTCTGTTACCATCAGGGGTACAGAAGTGGACATTGTGAACAGCTATAAGTACCTGGGTGTCCACTTGGACAATAAACTGGACTGGACAATGAACACTAATGCCGTCTATAAGAAAGGTCAGAGTCAGAGGTCAGGACCATGCTGCAGAAGTTTTACCACTCGGTGGAATCTAGTGTCATCTTCTACGCTGTAGTGTGCTGGGGCAGCAGGCTGAAAACATCTGACACTAACAGACTCAACAAGCTCATCAGGAGAGCTGGATCTGTTCTGGGAGTTGAATTGGAGTCTGTGGTTGAGGTGTCCGAGAGGAGGATGCTGAGAAAGCTCCTTAGTATCATGGACAATGTCTCTCACCCCCTGCACACCACCCTGACGTCCTGTCAGAGCTCTTTCAGCCGTAGACTGAGACCACCGAGAAGCTCAACTGAACACCACAGGAGGTCTTTCCTACCTGAGGCTATCAAACTCCTCCCCCTTCAGCCGCAGGGAGACTTAAATTAAACTTAACTTAATACATTACTGTAAATATAAATGCAAGATTTATCTGTATATATCTGTAACAAACATAATATATATCTGTATATCTATTCAAAACCATAACGTGCAATATATATAAATATATTTTTATACTCTGTTATTTGTTATCTGTACACTGGCATAGTTTTATAGGTGATAGTGTATTCACACATTAGTCTGTTATTACGTGCAATATCCTCATGTGCAGCATCTGTCTTGGAAATAGTCATCATCATTGCAAATGTCTCAATCCGGTTCATTCACTTTCACAGCTTCTGTACACTCCTTATCTCCTTATCTATCTTGTTACCCAGACACTTTATGTGTATTTATTTATTCTTTTATTTACGTTATTCTCTTATTTTAAAGTTTTGACAATTTCTATTATGTTTAAACAATTATTGTTATATTTGTCTTGCACTCTGGCACAGCAATTTCCTTCAGGATGAATAAAGTTGTTCGTATTCGTGTATTTGTATTACTATTCTTTCTTAAGACCGCCCACTGTTAATTACTATTATTATTATTATTATTATTATTATTATTATTATTATTATTATTATTATTAATTCAGAAAATGAATTCTATGCCTGTAGTTCAAACCTCAGTAAAGGAGATGGGGTTACAATCTCTCTTGCCAAGTAGAGCCACACTAATCAGTCATTGGCCTCTGTGAGCCGTCTCATATATGTAAGAGGACAGACAGAGCGTTCACTTCCTCTGAGTGTTCAGATCTGAAGGAGATGTTAGCGGTTGCTTCTCCAAGCATGATTTACACTCTTCAGCGCTGATGGTTTCAGCGTCTTCCAAACGGGAGTGACTCCACAGTCGAGTTTTTGCCATTTTTCACATGTGCAGAGATAAAAGGAGGGGGAAAATACAAAGTCATCACAAACCTGGAACATTTGGCGTCTGACTATCAGAATGTATCTGTGTCCAACTGCTGGAATTTCACACCTCTATTGTATGTGTGTGTGTGTGTGTGTGTGTGTGTGTGTGTGTGTGTGTGTGAGAGAGAGAGAGAGCGAGAGAGAGAGAGAGTGC
>JAOUQZ010000008.1:22361805-22379702 GCA_028564935.1 Neosilurus hyrtlii | reverse complement strand
AAAATAGCACATATATATATATATATATATATATATATATATATATATATATATATATATATATAATGCAAATGTAATGTAGAATGTGAATGTAATATAAAAATAGAATGCAATGTACAGGCAATATAATGAGAACTTTTTGCAGTGGCGACTTTACTAGTAAAATTAAAAGTCAGTAAAGTGTCTGTGTGCAAAAAGTGACAGTGTCTATAAAGTCAGTAAAGTGGCAAAGTCTCTGTGTGTCTTTTATTTACTGTATTAATCCCACAAGGGAAATTATTGCCTCTGCATTTAACCCATCCGAAGGGAGCACACACACACTTGGAGCAGTGGGCTGCCGCACACATTGGGGGCGCCCGGAGAGCAGTTGGGGGTTAGGTGCCTTGCTCAAGGGCACTTCAGCCATGAAGGTGAAGGAAGGGAAGGCTCAGCTTTTCCTGCTGGTTCAGGAATCGAAACAGTGACCTTTTGGTTCCAAAGCCGCTTCTCTAACCATTAGGCTATGGCTGCCCCTAGTGATATTATAATCACCAGTGTTGGATTGCAGACCAAATATAATGTATATAATGTACAAAACTTTGATCACACCTCTTTGAGGATTTTTACCAAACTTGATGGGGACACTACCCGACCTGAATCCCAGACATGATTTGATTTTGTAATGTCAAGGTTAAAGGAGAAGGGCAGAGCAAGGTCACAAAGATTGGGAGATTGAGCACTTATGACTTCGAAACGTTTCCTGATAGACCCGCCATTAGTACAGAACACCAATAGGTAACCATATATGGACTTCCAAGTGAGACAGCTAAACGTGAGCTTGAGCGACCATTAAAGGACGACCTTCAGCTGTCCTGTAAATCCTTCAACCGAGAGAATTCTTTCACTGTTTTGGTCATGTCTACTGTAGAACATATCGTAAAATGAGCACATGACTAATTAGTAATAAACAATAACCTAAGGCTCACATTAGACTTTTGACTTTAACCCGTTAGTGTGAGTGTGACGTTACAATTACGCAATCAGACTGAAACAACACACCATTAAATAACATACACTTGAGATTTTAGGGTCAGAGGCTTTATTGCAGTAATAGTTCTCACACACACATTACACACACACACACACACACACACACACACACACACACACACACCACTTATCCCAGGGGACCGAGTGGAAAATATCGATGTTTATATGATACCAAAGTTCACTGTTACATTAAACCTTGAGCAACACAAATGAACCAGATCCAAAGAACATCCGAAAGTGTTCTGCCCTTCACGCTCCTGATGATGTCACTCTCTAGGGATTAAAATGATCATCAGCTATTCCAACATGACCGTGATGTCCAAACAGAGTTTCACTGCAAACAAACACTTATCTCAGTAACTGTGCTTTCCAGCAAAATGTTTTGCAAATGTTAGGTAATGACATCATCGAAAAAAGCTCAGTCCAAACACACCCACACACACACACTTCACTTAGTCCAAACAGTCCACCTCCATGCCTTTTTACCACATCCCTTTCTTACCCACACATCAAAATGATGTTATTTCTGTTTAGATTTTTTTTTTCAACCCACAAATTGAAAATATGCATAAAAACAAGTCAGCAAAAATCATAACATTTTTTTATGTGGTTTTTATTGTTCCTGAATTTTAAAACACACAGTTGTATACTTTATATTGCATACAGTTTTCCTGGGTGCAGCGCCCCGACACCCCCTCGAGGATAAAGTACCAACTTTAGTATAGATTTGAAGAGTGCAGGGGAAGAACGAGCCAAGTCTTTATTTATGCACGAACAAACCTTACTAGGTTTAAGTCTGTTGCACATGTTATTATGGTTCCTAATAAACTTTTTAATTTTCATTTTCATTTGTAATACATCCCATTCGTTTTTTTGTCCAGGTCACACATTCTTGTCCATCATTTTCAAACATTGTTTTACTTTTTTTGCACATTCAGGTGACATGGATCGTCCTTCCCCTGTACTCTTCATTCACACTATAGAATAATAGTTTTCTCTCCAGCATCACATGTAATGCACATTTCCAGGTATGCACTTTCAAATAGTTAAGGGTTCATGCTCAATAAGGTGTATTTCTTAAGGGATTCTAAATTCTAAATGGAACTGTGAAGGTTTTTAAAAATTAAATGAATTAAAGAATGTTGGCACTATTTCTAAAACAACTTTAATCAAATACTACATTTCTTCCCTATTAGGTTTAATTCTGCGTTAAAAAAAAAAAAAAAAAAAAAAAAGATAAGGTCATGTCCACTGCCTCTCCAAGCTGTTTTGATTACAATTACTGAGAAGTTTAAAACCCATGAGCGATCTCATGATCTCATGTTTTGAAGCTTGTCTGTCTTTAATAAAAGCATTTTTTTATTTTTCAGATGTTACCCACATCTCAGGCCTGTCTCAAGCCTCAGGATCGTCAACTGTGTTTAGATTTCATAGCTGCTGATCCTTTAACCTTATCGGTTACACAAAGCTGCCATTCTTATCACACAGTCCCTCGATTCTGATTGACTGAGAGTCCTGTGTTGAGATGTTAACCCTTTGTTAATCCTTCTTCCGTCCACAGCTGGCCTTCCTCTGGCTTCCTTTAAGCTGGGTAAAGTCAAGCCCTATCAGAGGGGCTTTTTCTGTAATGACGAGAGCATCGCTTACCCGTTTCACTCCAGCACCGTCACCTCCACTGTTCTCTACACAGTGGGCTTCACACTGCCCATCTGTAGTGTAAGTAACACTAGCTACCATCGCTCACATGCCCAGGGTTTCCCCTTTTTTCTAAATGGGTTTGATTGGCAACAAATTTATGGGGAGTGTGTAAGGGCACATTTTGGAATCTGGAGTCTAGAAAGCAGATTGTGTTCACAGTTGAAGCTGTATTAACTGTAATAGGTATGTGGTACATAGATCATAGCAGTTTCAGTGGAATGGCTAACCCCTAACATATGGTGAAGGATATCACTTACTGATACAAGCATGATATTTGGTAAGAAGTTTCTGCAGATGCTAGGCAGTATGTGTTCATTGGTGGACAATTTTTAAGATGGCTGCTATGAAATGAAAATGGCGGTATTTTATTGTAGTATAAATCTGGCAGACAGTCAAGTTGATTTTCAACTGATTATTTATTTATTTGTTTTTTTATTTGTTATCATTTTTAAAACTATTTTAACTAAGCAAAGAAAACTTCCCCCCAATATCCAACCGATAACCAGCCCATTCGTCCATCTGTTGATGAAAACTCCGTGCTTGCTCTGGGAATTGCCAGTGTTATCATTGTGGTTTGTAATGCCCCGCTTTATTCGGCTGTACATGCGAAGAAGGAATCGAAACGATTTACAGGCCGTCAGAAAATGTATCCATGAACCCACAGAATCATGTGCAGTGTGAAAATTGTTTATTATAAAATAACACTGTTTTTCCACAATATTAAAAACCATGATGCTAAACAGAAGTTTACATTTCACCATCATGTAATAAATTATCCTAGCAAATTTCTTGTGCTAAAGTGAGGCAATTTTTTATTTTTTTTCATTTGTGGCGGCCATTTCAGGTGGCCAGTCTGAAGAACTGAAGCAGGAAGTGCTGAACCAAATTTGGTGCTTGTATCACCATGGCAACTATTTTGTGGGTTCCTGCATTGCTGTTTTCTGTATCTGTGGCTTTTTTTGATTCCGGAGAGGACAGAGGATTTTTTTGGTTTGTTTGTTTGTTTTTTTAAATCATTAATGTTTTAGATGTAATGTTTTCCCCCTGGTGAATTTTTCTGCTCAGTCTTCTGAGGGAGGCACAGGCTTTTCTGATGTACGTGTTGTTTTCTTCTTTAGTCTTTCTTGACAATGTCACCCCCATGAATAAGTGTATAAAAGAGACTCGACTAGCAGGTGAAATGAAATGATCAAAAAGTTTCCAGTACCAGCATTCTACATAGAACTAATCCCACGAGTAAGAGACTAATGAACCCTTAAGGCTATTCAATAGAATGAGCATAATTGGATAAGTGAAGCATCAGTCACTTACTAGGTGTGGTTTTCAGTCTGTTCTCTGGTATCATATTCTTACTATGTGTCTGGTTCTGCTCTGGTCTGAAGGAAGTCACGTGCATTGATTGCATTCAGCAGAGCTCCAGAATCTTTTGCTTAATTATAAAGAAAGTAAGAAAGACAGAAGAGGAACAATCACTTCTATTCATTCTGTATCTGTGTGGATTCCCTGGGCATGTCATCTGATATTATGCACAAAAGTAGTTGCTAAGGCAGAGGATGTCAACTCAATATTAATCATTAATATTCTACAGCAATACGTACAGCTATTGGTGAATACTTACATCTTGATAATGCTCCATCTGTAGTGTTATCTCTACCCGACACTGCAGACGAAGCAGAGAGGCCATGCCTGCATGTTGGTCAGTTCCCCATTTTCATTGAAAGGAAGCTTTGGAACATATAACCCTCTCCGTACTGTGAACAGACTGCCAGAAACAATTCCATCATTAATTTGTTCACTTATCTATTTTATAAATAGGAATTGAATGCAATTAAAAGCCGGATGTTTTGGTTGCAGACATCTGGGGTATCAAGACTGAGGCAGATAAGAGTTTTGAATTAGATCACTCTTCTGGTGCACAGATGAAATATTTGATCTGTTTTTGTTTTTTTTTCTCTCTCCAAAAATAACCGAAATAGTTTCCCAGAACATATTCCATGTTCTGATTGGCCACCGTTACTGACTGTTGATTTACAGCAGCTGGTTTTCTAAGGAAGGCGTTTTAGGGACAACGTGTGGTGTGTGTGCACAAAAGTGAACACGCCCATCAGTCTTATATGCATGACCTCAAAGCATCTGTTCAAGCACCTCAACGGCAGTTTACCCATAATACACCAAGTAAATAACCATTCTGTTTTTACACAGAACCACACGTATGAGAGAGAGAGAGGCTTTATCACATGGAGTTTTATAAGACTTCTTGAACCACAATCAGTTGACGATGCAACTTTCACTTGGTGCTTTGAAAATCAAGTTAAATGTTAGGAGTCGGTTGCCACGGGTGATTCATTCTGTGGCTTCAGTTCAAACTTTGTTCGTTCAGAAATACAGTGCACTCAGTGTTTATATTAAAAGCTTTTATATAATATACAGGGAGATTACATAGTGTATCACAAGCGGTTTGGGATTTGGGCCAATTGTGTGGGTTTAAAAATAGATTGAATAGATATCCGCCTGAATTTCATGGTAAAATATAATGTTATTGATTTACCCAAGCTAACCTATACCCTACTCTCTGTGACAGGACAAATTATTGGTAACTAAATGTACGTGCAACTTGACAGCCTTGAAATGAATTTCATGGTTGTAATGAGTCGAGTTGGGAGGATATGAAAGCATGGACCAGATTTTCTGCATTGGTTTTCATCTCGTTCTGCAGGGAAAAACCAAAGTAAATAGATAGTCAGAGTAAAATATGCCAGTGGAAACAAACAAAAAACATCTACCACACCAGAAGTAGGAACCTGGAGAACAGGAAGTACAGGAGCTAGAGAAAACTCACTACAACAATGAAAACTTACGCAAGGCTCTGCAACAGTACATGTAAGAGACACGCTAAAATAATTACTGTACAAGTGAACAAATCCACAAGAAGTAATGGATCCACGAACGGTTCCAGCACATCAGAAACCTCAAAGAGAACATTAGGGGGTTCAGCTGGATGAGAAGGTCTTCACATGATGAAGACATGAAACCTAAGATCTCTTTAGCATTGATAAAAATTCATTTGATGAGAGATAATGGAAATACCAATTAATGACCTATTAAACTCTATTGAAGTCAGTGTGACGGCTGAATAAGTGAACCATGGGTAATAAAACAATGCCGAAAATATATGGACAAAAATAAAACACTCGATTTAATCAGTAAACAAACTGGAAATTTTCAACAAGTAGGACTTTGATCATTTACTTGATTGGTTTGTTGAATTGATTTTTAAATTTTTTTTTGGTAAGAGTATTTGATATAATATGCTGAGTGGGCCGGCAGGGTTGCGTGATGATTTGCACTTCCACCTCACAGCAAGGTGGTCCTGGGGTTGGGTCCTGCCCAGCGAGAGTGCTTCTGTGTGGTGCTTGCATGTTCTCAACGTGCTTGCATGAGTTACCTCCGGGTACTACAGTCTCCTCCCACAGTTCAAAGACCTGCACATTAGGCTAATTGAGTTTTCCAAATTGCCCCTAGGTGTGAATGTAATGGTTATTGGTTGTATGTGTTGCCCAGTGATGGTCTGGCAAGATGTTCATGGTGTACCCCATCTTTGCCCGAAGTTGGTTGGGACAGGCTCCAATCTCCCTGTGACTCCAATAAAGGATGAAGCGGTTCAGAAAATGACATGATGTGACATGGACGAGTGTGTAGCAGCTGGTATCAGAATTAACGCCTACAAGCCTGAAGTCATGGTTCTTGGATAGAGAAGGAAAAAAAAGCCTGGTGCAAGTGGAGGAGTTCAAGTATATCACAGTCTTGTCAAGCTTGGGGAAGAACGAAGTTAGATTGATGGGAGATCACTGCAGTATATACACTTTATGCAGAGTCTGTACTGTCCAGCCATGGCGAAGACAGAGCTAAGCCAAACAGCAAAGCTCCCAATTTTACTGGTCAATTTACATTCCTAGCCTCACCTATGACCACGAGCTGTGGGTAGTGACCAAAAGAACAAGATTGCGGGTGCAGGCGGCAGAAATCAGAATTCCTCTGTAGAATGTCTGGATTCCCCCAGAGACAGGGTGAGGAGTTCAGATATCTGGGAGGGGTTGAGAACCACGTCTAAAGGAGGCATTCATGTGGTTTCGGCATCTTGCTAGAATGCGTCTTAGGAGAGGTGTTCATTTCCGACAGGGAGGAAACCCTGGGGCAGACCTAGGAGACGCTTGAGAAATTATATCTCTTGGCTAAGCGTGGGATGTCTGTGGTATTTCCCCAAAAGAGCGCAAGGAAGTGGCTGAGGGGAAGGAGGCCTGGGCGTTTGGGCAGAAAATTGGTGGATGGATGGATAGTAACTATTAACTACCCGGCAGCACAGTGGTGTAGTGCTTAGCATGTGCACCTCAGGGCAAGAAGGCCCCAGGTTCAATTCCCTGGCTCATGCTCGTGCTTGTGTGGGTTTCCTCCGGGTACTCCGGTTTCCTCCCACAGTCTAAAGATATGTACACATGCTGTTCCAAATCGCCCCTAGGTGTGAGAGTGAGTGTGACCGGTTGTATGTGTGTTGGCCCTGCAATGGTCTGGCGAGCTGTTTAGGGTGTACGCCGCCTTCGCCCCGAGTCGGCTGAGATGGGCGCCAGCCTCCCCGCGACCCTAATTAGGATTAAGCGGCTTAGAAAATGAATGAATGGATATTAACTACCTGATTTAATTTATACAGAGAATTATATGAAGTGTTTAGTTTGGCAGTTAAAGCTCAAAAATGGGTTCGTCAGGTGGGCAGATCTGCTTCAGGCAGGACATGAAGAATAAAAGCTGTATTTTAGTGCCTCTAATTGTGTTAAAACATGAACCACTGCAGCTACTGTGGAACTCATTGACAAAGAGGAGAGTTTAGACCTTTTCCCCACATGGCTTAGATTATTCAGGTTTATTAGCTTATCCAAACCTTTGTAAGTAGGGAATTTTTATGTCACTGGACCTTCACAAATACCCCTGAGCTCAATTAGCGGTGCATTAACTCAACAGTTTCCTGTTTGCTGGATAGGAGTGGAGCCCATGGATGACTCTCAGGAATCTAGTAAAATATCTTAAATAATATATATTAATGTGAGCATCACTGCAGAATTCTGCTTTACACAGAGAAGCATCAGCTGTTTGTTGGCTAAAAGTCCCAACGCCAGTATATTTCCTTTTTAGATCCACTCATGCCTCACCGGTGAAACGCCTGTGGAGTCGTTGTCATCGTTCATGCAAATTTGCAAAAGTTTTGCATAGCAGTTTGAATGTGACGTTTCAGTGCATGATGTCTTCTGAAGGCTAACCTCTGTCTTCCTTATGTAACCCGTGTGTGTGTTGGCTTGCTGTAATCCCATAATCACTGAGGTGTTGGTGTTTGTGCCAACAGCTCACATGCTTTTCTTAGTTCTTGTGTTTATAGGGCAAAAAATGGAAAATAGAAGTAAAAAAGACCAATAAGAGGTTTGACCTGAATTCGAGTTTTTATATATGTGTAAATTACAGGTGTGCATTTAACACCCACGTGGCAGATTTACCATTCAGCCATAATTTAAGGGGAAAAAAGTCCTTTAAATGGGCTTTTTCTTGCTTTGTGTGATCACATCCTTTCAGATCTGATCCTGTATATGACTGGGGGAGTTTCCCATTCTGACCTCAAAGCCTGTAGAGCGTCAAAACAAAAGAATAAAACTATGTAAACAAGAATTTGGGGGAAAAAATTCAAACGACTTCAGACGCCAAATGGTTAAGTTGTGTAGACTGTGGCTAGATCGGAGGGAGATTATCAAAACAAAATCATATCCTGATGTTTTGCACATGCCTCTATTTACATATTCAGTATATTTCCTTTTAGGTAGCACCACATACTATTCAGTTAAATTCAGTTTTATTTGTTTAGCACTTTTAACAATGAACACTAACACAAAACCGATTCCGAGATCAAAAACTACAGCATATAAATTTATAAATATATCTTAATAAGCAAGCCTGAGGTGACGGTGGCAAGGAAAACCTTCCTAACACAACATGACGAAGAAACTTTGAGACACCAGACTCGAAATGGAACCTATAAGCTGCAGGATATCACAGTATTAACCCAGTGCTCATCACTGAGCCACAATGGTTTCTCAACAGACTATTTTAATGCTGGATATTAGGTTTCTAATATATAATATAATAAAGAAAAGGCTTTCAGCCTGTCACTAAGTTTAACCTTTTAAAACTTTTAGTCTACTTTTATAATCACTCTGCAGTTAAAGGTATTGTTGTGCCTAAAATAAAGAAGTGTGTTTATTTTGCATTATTTCCAATGGAGTTGGAACATGTTGAAGTTCCTTAATAATGAACCTGCAGATTGAATAATTAAACAAAAACACAAATTGAAATTCACACGGAAATACAGTATTATAATTACCTAATGAATTATAATTCAAGTAACTTTGTTCTTTATTCCCAGAGATACATATAGTCTTAGTACTATACTACTTACTATAAAATTATAGTGGTTACAGATTTAGAATAGTATTATTTACTACTTAACTCTGATTAAAATTTGCACAGTAGATTATTGTAACATTTATACAGCGCATTATAATTACTAATGAACTGTAACATTCTACAGTAGATTATAATTACCAATTAACTAACATTTCTACAGTAGAATATAATTACTAATTAACTAACATTTCTACAGTGTATTATAGTTACTAATGAACTGTAACATTTCTACAGTAGATTATTATTACCAATTAACTAACATTTCTACAGTAGATTATAATTACTAATTAAGTAACATTTTTACAGTGGATTATAATTACTGATTAACAAATTTCTACAGTAGAATATAATTATTAATTAACTAACATTTCTACAGTAGAATATAATTATTAATTAATTAACATTTCTACAGTAGAATATAATTATTAATGAACTAACATTTTTACAGTAGATTAAAGTTACTAAGAAACTGTAGCATTTTTACAGTAAATTCTAATATCCAAGTTACTAACATTTCTACAGTACGTTACAATTACTAATTAACTAACATTTCTACACTGTATTATTCATTCATTTTCTGAATCGCTTAATCCTAATTAGGGTCGCGGGGAGGCAGCAATGGTTCTATTACATGCCTCTCGCCACAGACCGTGAGAGACATGACTGGCATTTGATAACCCAGTTAGCTGCACTGGGGGAGTAGAATATTGCAGTTACTAAATATTTACTAAATATAGTCCATATTTGTACAATGTTTGAGTATTCTTTCTTGTATGATGTGTAATGTTATACAGTTATATGCATAATACAGAGTTGCTGCTAATCATTTTAATTATATGATCTATATTTCGGGTGGCACGGTGGCGCAGTGTTTAGCATGTTCGCCTCACAGAAAGAAGGCCTGGGTTCTGTGTGGGATTTGCATGTTCTCCCCATACTTGCTTGGGTTTCCTCTGTGTACTCCGTTTTCCTCCCACAGTCCAAAACCATGCATAGTAGGCTAATTGGCTGTTCCAAATCGCCTCCAGGTGTGAGTGACTGCGAATGGCTGTGTGTATGTGTTGGCCCTGCAATGGTCTGGCATACCTCGCCTTCGCCCAGAGACGGTTAAGATGGGCGCCAGCCTCCCCGTGACCCTATTTAGAATTAAGCGGCTTACAAAACGAATAGAATGAATGATCAATATTTCATCAGTTGATTTTTCAGTATCACAAGTCGTGTTAGCACGAACTCACATTATTTTACACATTTACATGCAATTAAGATGTAACCACATTTTACCACATTACTGCTTTGAGACTACAGAACGTCTAATACTTCATGTAGCTCACACTTCATACTAAACATCATCTGGCTCATCTCATGTCCTGGTGAACTGGGAATTAATACAACTGTCTCATGTCTGCTCTCCATCCACAGCATGTATGTTTGTGTGTTTGGTGTTGGGCTTGGGTCCCATGTCATGTGCGAACGTCTCTTTTAACCCACTGCTGTCATTGTTTTTCTCTCCCATTGCTTTGTTTGTTTCTTTTTGTTAGTTGGAATCCCCTTTGCAATACTCACAAATCTACACTCACCATTCGAACGGGGATTTTTCTGTAATGATGATTCCATCAAGTACCCTCTAAAGGAAGACACCATTTCCTATCAGTTATTAGGAGGAGTAATGATACCGGTCACACTACTTGCTGTAAGTGTACTTCGTTTTTGTTCATGCCTCGATCTTTGCCTCATCTTCATTCTCTGCTTCTAGCTTGCCTCAACGTTTTTCTTTTTTTTTTTGGCTCCAGTCCTGCACTGTTAATGTTAAAGCAAGTTGCTTAAATTTCCATAACATACCTGAAAAATAGCTGGTGCAACCTAAAGAAGCAAGTCAAGCAGAAATACTCAGTGAATAAAAATCACACAGATGAAGGCAATAATTTGTCAGTGCAGTTTGGTTTAATCCTTCTACTAAAAACATGATGTAATGCAACAAGAAGGCCTGCGTTCGATTCCCGGGCTCGGGGCGTTTCTGTGTGGAGTTTGCATGTTCTCCCCGTGCTTGCGTGGGTTTCCTCCCTTAGTCCAAAAACATGCACAGTGGGCTAATTGGCAGTTCCATGTTGCCCCTAGGTGTGAGTGTGAATGGTTGTGCATGTGTTGGCCCTGCAATGAGCTGGCGAGCTGTTCAGGGTGTTCCATGTTTACGGAAAACAAGAGATTTCAGTTTCTGTTTGATGTCCCTGATGTTATCTGGGTGCGCCTCCTACTCCTCTTTCCCTCCCTCTCTCTCAATTTCACTGTACATTTCATTAAATTTTTTCTTTTGTTCAAAATGTTCAATATTAAAAATCTTTAGCTGAATGTCTAAAATTGAGCACTTTTACCCATTCAGACCAAGGCGTTATCTTGCGCCTAATTTCAGAATCATTGATTCTAAAAATATAATAAGGCTGCAGTGTTTGGCTGTTCATTCTGAACATTCATTGCCATGTGTGTTGTTGACCTACTAAAGCATTTCTTATTAAACAAAAAAGTAGTACTAGTGCAGTAATACATTTTTTTTAAAAAGCTAGTTTAGTATAAAAACATTTTTTAAGAGCTAGTTCAGTTCAAAAAAAAATTTAAAGCTAGTTCAGTACAAAAAAATTGTTTTTAAAGCTAGCTTAGTATAAACATAATTTTTAAAAGCTAGATTACTATTAATTTTTTAAAAGCTAGTTTAATACTTAAAAGCAAGTCTAGTCCTAAAATATTTTTTTCAAAGCTAGTTTACTTCTAAAAAGTTAGTGTGATATTACAATAAAGAATAGAGCAGTACAAAAAAAACCTAGTGTACTTCTTAAAAAGCTAGTGCAGTACTATAAAGAGTACGTTTGTAGTTTTAGTATGTACACTTCTACATTGAAGGGCACATATGAGCGAAGTACACGCCAGACTAAGCCTTTAAAAAAAGTACCTCAGTGGTCTTTCATGTCTAAATATGTACCTTAAATAATTTTTAAAGGTACAATATTCACATTTAAAGCTGAAAGATTCAAGCTAAAGGTATAAATTATGTATCCTGAGTGGTCCTGCTCCAGTAAAAACAAACAAGTTCCTCAATGTTTGGTTGATTTTCTGAACTGAAACCTACAACGTGAGCTTCCTGGCTCGTCCATCTCAGGGGTGGGAAGAGGGATGTACTGGCGAAATCGGTTGACAGTGTGGTTTGGGTAAAGGGAATGTTATTGTAGGAACATGTCCTACTTAAAGAATTTAGCTTCACACAGTGCGTAATATCACCGTGCCAAGAAGGAAAAATCCGATTTCTATGAAGTAAAATTTGAGAAAATAAGAAAAATCACCTAGGAATTGAGGCTCAGAAAGCAGGCATGTAGTGTGAGAGATTTCACACCAAAGTCATATGTTTACAGAACTAGATCCCAAAGAAAACTGGGATTCCTCTTGAAGTCTTTCCAGTTATTCATTTACAGACATGTTAGTGATATGTACTTAAATACCCCCCCACCCCCCAAAAAACAAACAAACAAACAAAAAACCCAGCCCTACTATAGGAATTTACCGAAACCATGCAATGATGCAGAATGTTAGCCATGGTGCGTTCACTTCTCTGTAGTCGGGTCAGTACAGATAAGATAAAGGAAGAGAAGGAAAACAAGAAAATGAGAGCAGGAATTGGTTTTGCAGACCAGAGTTACCAGCGATTGCTGCATTGTCAACTGTCACTTCCGCTTTATCTTGCGTTCTAATTATACGAGTAGACATCCTCATCAGTATCTGGTCAAGTTATAGTGACTTCTCCCACATGAATGTGCTACTAAACTGCCTTCTGTCCTTTTCCTCCCTCGTAGATGATCATTGGCGAGTGTGTTTCAGTTTATCTAAAACGTATCAAATCAAAGTCCTGTTTCAAGAATAGCTATGTTGCCTGCATCTATAAAGCCATTGGCACCTTCCTGTTCGGTGCCGCCATGAGCCAGTCTCTCACCGACATCGGCAAGTACTCAATCGGCCGTCTGCGACCTCACTTCCTGTATGTGTGTCAGCCTGATTGGAAGTCCATCAACTGTTCGAATGGAGGTTACATCGAGGACTTCACCTGCAATGGAGACAAATGGATGGTCAATGAGGCCAGGTAAGTCACCCTAAACACCGATCCAATGAAATTAAGCTTCACTTACACAAAATAAAATGGTCTACCAATATACATACTGTAAACTTTTCCTTTTGAAATACTTTTCATGAGCTGTTTTATCAGAATCTTGATGATAAGAGTTTCCTAAATCCAAAACAAAAGCTTACAGTACAGTTTACTTCCCCATCAGTCAGGGAGTCTGCGGAACTCAGGTTTAGACTGGCCTTTTTTTGCCTCTTCAGGCATAACCCCCAGCAGGTTGCTGATCTTTAGTCAGGGATGTCTGGAGAGTTTTCTTAACAGCAACGCAAATACAGCCTTTTTCATAAGACTGGAGTTTTCATCCTTACAAACATGACCAAACCATTTAAGATATTGCACAGTGATAAAATCTCTGATGTCTCGGTTATTTTCAAGACATCATCATTTGAGAAGACAAAGTGAAAAGCTTCATCCTCTTCACCGCAGGCTTTCCGACACCAACCTCCTTTCACCATTCTTCGCAATCATTGTGTCAAGCAGACTTCAAGTTTGGCCATTTAACCCTTACCTTACTCAGTCATACCCTTTAGTACTGATGATAGCCCTCTGATGTCACTAGTACACCTACATTCCTAAATTGTAGCAAATCGAAACCAGTGGACAAACACCAGGTATACAGCGAGCACCTTAATTTGCTTTCTGTCGCTGCCTCTGTCCAGATTTCTTGGCTCCTTTTCCTAAGCTATGAGCAGGAAATTGTAAATGACCTGTGTAAACCATGGCTTGAGATTTAAGGGAGGCAGCCAGAAGTCAACCTGACTACAAGAAAGAAGATTATTGGACAATTTATCCAGCTAATGGAGAAATTCCAGCTTGTTAAAATGCACCCTGGGAATTTCTTGGATCTTAGACGCACTTAAAGTCAAATGGTGCACCATCAGCGCTGTGGTCTGCTTCACGAGTGGCTTTGAAGTGGAAATTAAGAGCATGTAAAACATTTCAGCCCTTGCACTCTACTAGAGCTACTTTCATGTGGTTCCGTCTGTCTGGGAGGCTTTTTCCAACCAAGTAAGCATGTACGATCTGTGTCTGAACCATACCCAGCTATTGCTTAAGCACACTGATATCTTGGTCGGCACCAAGGTTAAAGGCTTAATGTTCCTTCCAACACTTAGAGGACTCTGAATGGTCTAGTGGCGTTGGATCGAGCTTCATGAGGACGCCGCAGTCATAGACATACAATCCGATCAAAACGGTGTTCAAATTGCAGAGCTCCACTTGGCTCCTGAATAAGGTTTCTGATTGTTCCTGGAGGACCAGAGGGAGATCTTTTGATCATTGTGTCAGTAGTCCTTTTACTGAAATCCAGTTCCCCACAAGAGTTTGGATCTCTGTAGCTTTTGTGGTGAGACTGCGGTTCACACAATCCGCTGTGCTCCAGCCCTGTGGTGAACTGCTCGAGCCCACACATACAGAGACAAAGAGTCCAACACTCAAGGTTTCAGAGTGGTTTCTTGTGCCAGACTGAAGGCCAGTGTGCAAATTTGTTCCAGAACTTTCATTATTAACAGTAGGTGTAGCACTTGCCTCTATAGTTCAGCTCTCTGCTGGACAAAATCCACCATTTTTCCAAGGAAACGGAGCCATAAATAGAACAAGTAAAGCACGGGGTAAGTGGGATGCCAAGAGTAATCATAACTCACCCTTCATTAGGTGATACCATGCACATGGTCTCACCAAAGCAGGAGTTTGTCTGACAGATAAATCACTGGCTAATCAAACATGCCTGCTTAGTTATAAAATAACCTAGAAATACAGCAACCTTGGCCCTGATGAACTCATTTCAGCTCTAAAGATTAAAAAATAATGAAGCAATTTAAAGATTAGGGAAGGAAGGTTTTCTTCTACAAACTGGCGTATGTAGTAATCAAGTCATTTTGCTGAGTAATAAGGATCGTCTCAAATTAGATCTGTAGTATCTACTTTGTCCCTGTCCCTGAGCCGTCTGTTATAGTCCTCTGCTTCGTTTCGAGTTTTGTCGGCTGTAATTCGATCTGTTCAGAGAAACAGCGGTTCATTTAATCCATTTGAGCTCTTAAATGGCAGTAATCCAAACAGACTGTGTTTACCAAGACAAAGGGAAGACCTGCACGTTATAATTTCTTGCTACTAGTGTTTGAAGTGGTTCAGGCTTTGTGTTGCCTGGTTCTTAATATACAGAAAAGGAGTTAATGTAGAACCGATGTATAATTCATCACCATCTAGAACATCACCATTAAATAGAATGCAGTAGAACTTATAAACATTTAAGATATGCAAGCCCAACCCAAGACTGAAAATCAGTGTTAATGGACGTCTTCTTAATGTCACCATCTGCATAATTAAAAAATGTAAGAACAGTCAATACAACACCCATTTAGTCTATTTTATTCATTCACCATTTATCCACAAACCCACCCATACACCCAGTCCATCAGTGTGGCATGCTGACATCCAAAAAACCCAAAATGGGTTTACACAAAGTGTTACAGGGATTTTTGTAAAATTCACCCTTTTTGTTCGACCATCATTAACAGTATAACCATGTTATCAGGGTGTACCATCATGGTGATACATCACACTCTATAGTAAATGTGGGGTGTATTTATTTAGGCACTTGTCCTGGTATCTGAGCAGGACATTTGGTGCAGTGAGCCTCTGGCTAATATAAACAGGAAGACACAAAAGCCCTCCGGATACTCGACCCTTATTTTGCTGGTCCCTTTTACACACGCTTCCCCACAACACTCGTCAGTCTCAGCTTGCCCTTCTCACCCGGAAAAGGGTGGACACATGTCGTTCCAGCTTTTCATGTCTCTGGTGAATTACTAAAATGCATACACACCACACACACACACACACACACACACACTATTTAAACCCAGTTTGTAAAGGATTTGCAGATGCCATTCAGTCTGAGCAAACAAAAGGTCTGCGTAAAGTCAGGTATCGTAAAAACCTAATAATGAGTGTTTACTTTTCTCTAACACACCTGTTTTATCTTATCAGAGCGCCAACACACTTCAGAAGCTTATAAAATTGTTTAATAACGCCTTTAACCTTGACCTTTCCACTGCTGATGCTGAAACACTCATAAGTTTCATTACAATAAAATATAAAACTAATAATAATAACATTATATAAACAAATGGTGTATGTCTATATGTAAATCATATAACTAAGTTTATATATATATATATATACAGTGTAATCAAGGATGTACAATATCAATAATACTGCTAATTATATCTAAAAATCTATATTTGTTGTATATATATATACACATGTGAGTGTATATAGTCTAACTGGTTTACTGTTGATTGTATACTAATTTTAAATATATTTATCATTTTTCTGACAATGAACCTAAACCTCAAAGGTTTTCATATCTATTTTGCAGGTTTTATTATTAGTATTATTATTATCATCATCATTATTGTGCACATTGTCTGTATTTATGCTCTGCAAGGTCCGATAATAGTAAGCCTCCGTCAGTCAGAGATGACCATGGGAGAAGCATTCTATGTCCTATGAGTTGAAAATGAAATTTTGATCAGCAGGACAGAAAAGACTGAATCTGGTTTCAATGGAAGAGCTCACCGCCAGAGTTTTTATGTTTTATTTATTTATTTATTTATCTGTGTGTTGCAGGCTGTCCTTCTACTCCGGCCACTCCTCATTCTCCATGTACTGTATGCTGTTCCTGGCAGTAAGTTATTTATAACTAAAAAAATAAAAACAAAAACCTCATCGTACCGGTTATGCAGCACCTTAATAACACACATTCAAAACGGCTGCCTTCTACCACCTGCGAAAGATAAACCAGTAATAATATAGAGTGAAGATTCAGGGCTGCGTCCTAGTAATTAGCTTAACATTTTTAACAGCTGATTTTTAACACTAGTTAAAAATTTACAACGGAAAACTTTCTCAATGAAATGCGTGTAGATTAAAAATGGAGGAAACTGGTTCAAGCACAAGGTCTGTTTAGCTTTGCGTTATCTAAAGAATGATAATTAAAATATGCTTCCGGACCAACCCTTCGAAACACAGAGCACTGATACACACACAACTAATACGTTTAGTGAACTCTTCATATTATGTAACTTTGCTGGCGACGTAGCCGTCCTTTCTGTTCGATCCTTTCTTTATAACCTTTTCCGCAACCATCTGCAAATTCACCCTCATGCCCCATTGCTACACTTATCCTCTCACCTCTGACCTAATGAAGCAACACTCTGGTCTTCTGATCTCCAATACGCACCACATCCCATGGGGAAACATGGGTTTTATGTCATTAGCTACGATGAATGAGTCACATGTAGCAACAACAGCAAGGTTTCCATGACTGTCCTACAGGAAAGAAACAATGCCGTACACACAAAAAAAAAGATAATTGTGTTCAGCTGTTTAAGTACGACTTTCAATCCTCAAGCATTGTTAGACTAATTATATAGATATAATTATATATATATATATATATATATATATATATATATATATAGTATTTTTATATAGAACTGTGGAA
>JAOUQZ010000008.1:22333482-22360185 GCA_028564935.1 Neosilurus hyrtlii | reverse complement strand
GTTATACATTTACATCACAGCTATTATTTATTTCATTATTATTTTTAGCAAGGCCACATCATACCAGCATGTTGCTCATTGTATTACTATGACATCACTCCTACACCCTCAGCACTCTAGACCTAACGATCCCTCTGAGTCCGGTGTATTTTGGGTCAGTCTTAGTAATCTTGGTGACACCTCAAGACATTTGGATTAGCTGCCCGGCCCAGGCTGCTCTGGATCAGCAGTTAACTCGGCCTGTCTATGAGTTACATTTAAATATATGACAGTAGCATATTTCTGAGAGAGGCGGATATCGTCCTGCCCTGAGAAGCCAGACTTGCCTGTTTATTTGGCAATGATGAGTCATCCAGAATGATTTTTACACACCTCTGCTGCTTAAAAGGCAAACAGCAGACATGTCTTAGCTGATTTTGCTAATTATTTTTAAACTTTTACACTATTATGGTCAATCCGTTCCTTTAATCCCATCTCTAAAATTCAAAACAAACATTCCATACTTGTCATCATTAGCATCTAAAAAAGATTTTTTTTTCTTCCCTCCGTCAGCTCTACCTGCAGGCTCGGATGCGGGATGAATGGGCCAGACTCCTGCGACCTACAATCCAGTTCTTTCTGATTGCTGCGTCTATATACACAGGACTGTCCCGTGTCTCTGACTATAAACACCACTGGAGTGACGTCCTCACAGGCCTCATACAGGGAGCAGTCATGGCCTTACTGGTGGTAAGTGGCCTTCCTACCCTCCCCTTCCCTGGAGATGTATATGAATAGGTGTACTGGCCTCTGTAATGCTAAGAGGCAGGAAGAAAAAAGCTCTCAGATGCAGGTGTATTGAATTCCGGTGCATAAAAAAAGGCTCTAATGCACAAAATGCTGGGTTCTGAAAGGGGTTTATAAGGTGTAACCTTTTTCACCTTTTTAGGGATTTTCCACAACGCGCGATGCCTGGCAAGCTCCGTTTCAGCCTCTCCTGGTCCTGGCGTTGATTCTTGCACACACTGTTGTCTTTAAACTGAATCCAGACTTTGAGCTTTAGAAAAATCACCATATCCAATTCTAATCTCATTAATGCGAACCTCATGGGTAGAATTTACCATAAAATTATGCTAATGAGCCATTTCTTTACATTTATTAAATGCATTTGGAAAGTTCCCACATCACACAAACAAATTACTTCATCTGTTACACACCAGTAACTAACAGATCATCCCAGTGTCTTCAATCAGGTCCTCATTTACTTCTAAACACACAGCTATGAGGACCTTCCCCGGACAATCCAATTAGCCTAATGTGCATGTCTTTAGACTGTGGGAGGAAACCGGTGTACCCGGTAGAATCCAACACACACAAAGAGAGAACATGCAAACTCCACACAGAAATGGCCGAGCCTGGGAGTCAAACCCACGACCTTCTTGCTTTAAGGGAGACATGCTTACCACTGCCGCCTCCACAAGGTCTGCATTTTTCTTCTTAGCATCCTTGTGGGGACACTTTCACCAGGGTATATATTATAAAACACAAAGGTTCTAAATTTACAGATAACTAATTTCAGTGATGCTGCTTTTAGGTGTACAAACACTTATCAATAATACAAAAATAAATAGAGTATCCAGATGTGCTTTAATGTAGTCTAGCTCAGGGGCTGTAACGTTTTGTTGTCCCCTCAGAACAGATTTTCTGAACCTACTCCATTTATTTTATTTCTTCTATACAATTACAATGTAATATTTCAGGTGTTTACTGGAGCCAGAAATCTGTAGTACTGTATTCACACAACACGATAACTGTAGGCACAGCCATGACCAAGCAATTGTTTACACCCTTCTGTAAAATGCAACCATTTAAATATATGTGGGTAAGGCAGAACCTCCGGTTTTAATACCATCCCTTAAATATTAATGAACCTATCATTGTTCATATCAATTTTCTAAAGTAAGCCTCAACTAATGACTTCTGGTTGCTTGGAAACCTGGTCATTAACATTGATTAGCTAATGAATTAATTAGCATTAGCGAACTAGCTGACTGTGAGTAAGGGAAACACGTGAGTATATGAATCCCCACGGAGGGAATGACAGTAGAGGTGGAGTCTTTATCCTCTCCTAATAAGAGTTGTGACGTAGCGCATCATGTTCACAACCTCATCACACACAGTTACTGATGAAAGCCGTAGCTGTGTGCACTGGTATTCCTTCCATTCATAAATGGTTCTTTATTTTCTCCTCCTGGCAAAGCGACCACATTGGACTGCTGTAGACTGTTTTAGCTCTATCCAACCCATTTCTATTTCTGTGAAAGTTACACAATGTTTACTACTTATAAAAGATCATACTTCTAACGTGTGTGGTGCGGCAGGCGTCGGGATTCGAAAGCATGTGGTACAGTTCATACATCATTGCCCACTTTTCACGTGAAAAGCCATGGGGTTCAACTGCTTGGAGCATCTGTGTTCCTTCTTATGTAGCATGGTTCATATGGCCTGTTTATTCATTTCTAAAAGTTCCTGTAGCTTCCTCCCGCTGCTCCTCCCATCGAAGAGCACTTGCTACGGGGTGTAGTTAAACATTCCCAGACATAGAACACATTTGGTGTGCAAATATCAAAAGGAAAGAGAGTTAATTTCCTTCTGCTGGAACATCTGACGAAAAGTTAAAAAAAAAAAAAAAAAAAAAAACAAAACCAAAAACGATAACGCCTGGAAGTCCTCTCTCAAAATCGAAATGGTCTCCATCAAGCTGTTGGGTAAACAAGGTACACGGTATACTGTATATACACTTTAGAATAATCACCAGAGACGTAGTAAATTTACCTCTGATGTACACGTGACTGATCCTGTGAGGGAACCAAACCTCATTTCTATGATCAGCGTTCGCTGGCTAGACTGTTGCTAACTAAAGACATACACGGATGTTTACTTTTGCTGACTCTGTAGAAAGAACACGGAGGTTGAAAATGATGCAACTCTTAGATTTGATGAGATCAAACTTTCATTTCCGAGTTCAAGTCAAATGCAGCGCTACTCGTCTGCAGATTCACAACACGTCAAACCTGAAAAGCAGTTCGGGTTATCGATTGGTCCACGCACTTTACTCTATTTTGTGCACCTTGTACAGGTATCTCATTTTAATCCTTACATCTCTCCCTCAGGTCTTCTTCGTATCTGATTTCTTTAAGAAGCCAACGATCCTAAAGAACGAGGACGAGATGGTACACACCACGCTGCAGGAAACGCCGACCAACGGAAACCACTACGACGTCACTAACTGAAGCAGCAAGGAACCCTCGTTCTGCGTCTCTGTTCCGACAGCACAGTCTGTCCGCTCGCACCGACTGTGACGAAGGACCACTGTGGTGGAAACCTGTGAATGTAAACATAAAAAACAAAAACAAAAAAAAACTGCTTTCCCCCTCTGCTATGCCCAGACTCTGTGTCCCATGATGCCTTTGGGCTGCTGATGCTGCTTTCCTGTTTATGATGCTAACAGATTTACTTCTCAAGCAACTTTTTTTTTTTTTAAAAGATTAATAAAACTGTCGCTTTACACTTTTTTTAATTAAAATTATGTTAAAACACTATGTACAAACAAAACAACAGATTGTGATGGCTGGAGACAGGAAATCATTACTGTTGTGATCCTGAGCATTAATAAACATGTTCCGTCACCACCGTCCACATGATGCCTCAATGACAAAAAACTAAAACTGATGAAATGAAGAAAGGAGGAGATTTTTTTTTTTAAATAGTAGCTTCGTCCTTCACAGGTAAAGACTGGCAGCAAACACAATGTCACGCTTGATCTTTGTTATACCTGGTAAAAAAAAAAAAAAGAAAAAGAAAGAACAAAGACAAGAAATTATTACTAAATAAATTAACACATAAATAAACTAGATGTACAACTCCACAGAAAAGGTCCCAACCTACAGCACTATCATTTCCTGTCAATTATTTATTTTTAATGCATAAATTCTTATATTAAGTTTGTGAAGCACTAGAATTGATAAAACCTTCCCATGAACTTAAGAACATAACTTAATTCACCGAACTGTTTAATTCTACTAGGGTCACTGGGAGGCCATCTCGGCCGACACAGGTAGGTAAACCCATTACAGGGATAACACACACACATAACCATTCACTCACAAGTGGGGCAATTTGGAACAGCCAACTGGGTCATTCTCTGAAACTGGTACCATAAAGTGTGACCTATGTAGTCCAGCCCCCCCCCACACACACATTAACCAGAAATTCACAAACCATTGCTACAAACACAGTGAGAGAACTACTTCCCTGCACTTTTATTAGTATTAAACAGGAATAAATCAGTATGAAACACTAAATTCATTCACGATTTGACTCAAAATTCATGCCATTTGTTTTTGGTGAATAAATTATTAAACACGCTCGACTATGTGTGAAATAAATCCACTTATATTATTTCACTATACAGTGAAAGTCATAATATGGAATCTACCGCCCCACAGAAAAAATGGGTTGGTTCCGCATGTAACTGGCATGAACACCACTGGTTACATGCGGGACTGTAAACTGATGTGCAATTCTCAGTCCACAAAGTAAACAAAAAACCCAGGAATTTCTACTTTGGGGATAAACTTTAATGCAAGATCTAAACAGCAAGCCCGGCTGGTTACACTTTGACTCGATACTTCCGTGATAGCATGGCATGAAACGTGAGTTTAAAAAAAACAAAAACATTTTGCAGGGTTTGCTTTTTTACTTCTTTATAGTTTTTGGAAAATATTAGGTCCAAAATGTGAATCGATAAATTTGAGCCAGTTTCAGAGAATAGCCCAATTAGCCTAATTTGCATGTCTTTGGACTATGGGAGGAAACCGGAGTACTTGGAGGAAACCCACGCATGCATGGGGAGAACATGCAAACTCCACACAGAAAGGCACAGCATTCTTGCTGTGAGGCGGACGTGCTAACCAGTACATCACTGCGTCGCCCAAAGTCACTTAATTGATTAAAGAAATTCAGACAGACCAGATGGAGTATTTCAGCACTGGAAAGGTTTCTAATAAAAACACTATAGAGGAAATCGAGCTTTTGGACTTTTGGGATGGAGTATTACTATAACTAAAGGAAGGGAAAGGAGTCGTACCGAGAGCGAACTTGTTCTCTAGCTCTGTGTTCCCGATGGCCTTGGCTGCTTGACACATCTGCCTCAAAAGCTCCTCCAGACGCCTCATGCAGCGAATAATGCTGCCTAAAAATCATAGACACATATGGAGAGAGAGAGAGAGAGAGAACAAACAAGTGAGAAAAGAAGAAATAGCTTCATGTCCTCCCTGCGGTGTGATAACATGCACCAGTTCTCTTTTGCTTGATTACATACCAAGTCCAGTCATTTTCTGGCCCCAGTGAACTTTACTAATTCACTGTCTGCTTTCATTACATGCTCTCTCCTCTTTTTTAAAAAAAAAAAAAAAAAAAAAAAAAAAAAAAAAAAAAAACCTTGGAGGACGACTACTTACTTTTTTTTTTAACCCGAAAGCAACAAATTCGATTGCGAGAGAAAAAGTAGACACACGTGCCAGGAACTCCATCACCTCCACTTTGATATCTTCAGCTTCACCCTCAGCCCTTCATTTACGCTCTTTTCATTTAATGATATGTGAATTTATGTGTATCGATTATAAAATATACCATCACGATATCATATCATCTCACTCTGTGTTTAAGGCCCGGTCAAAAACAAAGGTCACACGCTTTAATATTTTCATGGAGAGCATTTAGCCTTGATCACAGCATGTAATCTCCATGGCATTGTTGCTCCGGTTGGTCCAGTCGAGGCTCAGCAACATTAATGTGGCAATAAAATGAAGTCAGCTGATGACATGAATGTAGTGAATGAGCAGATTATCACATCAATGCACTTTTTCTTCCCTGATGGCAGGGATATAAAACGGAGACTCGCGAGATGAGTGAGTGGTTCAGGGAGCACGAGGGATCATTTTCACATATGTATCGGCCCCCCTGAGTCCTGACCTTAGACCTATTGAAAGTTTCCGGGATGTGCCGGAGAAGACTTTATGGAGTGGTTCAGTTTTTCTGTCATCGATTCCAGACGTCGGTGAGAAATGAACCCGACACTGGATGGAAATAAATGTTATGTTGCTACAGTTTGTTGAAACGATAGCATGATGATTACGTGCTGTAAGCGAGGATAAAGGCGGAGCAACAACATTCGTGTGTGCGATTTTTTTTTTTAGCCGGGCGGTGTACTCACGACAACGTGACACTTCAAACAACTCTTGCTTATAGTCTCGTCTACTAACTAGTTTTATATTTTTTCCCATATTTAGAACAATTTAAAAATACTTTCCATGAACATTTACGAGAGACCATGTGTGGGCATTGAGCACATTTGTTGGCATGATAAATACTTTACTCCAGAAATCCCTAGTCAGGTAGTTATTAGAGATTGAGGCCCTTACTGAAGGACAACAAGAGATTCCTTACTGCCAAGAATCCTGATGGAGCTGAGCCAGCTGTGTGCTAATCTCAGTCAGAAGAATAACTGGTACAGCTTTTTTATGCAAGGACGCTGAAGCCAACACAAAAAAAAATTTATAAATAAAATAATCACCTTCAAAAACGTCTGTCATTTTGCAGATCTGAGAGAAGGACGCTCCGTTGGCCCAGGTATACACTACGTCCATGAGGTGAGGTCGGAACTGGTTCAGGTACGAATCCTCGTCCACTTCCAGCTTGGCCTCGGCAGACACCTTAGCGATGCGCTTGGCACATTCCTGTCAGTCACAAAGATTCAAAATAAACCTGTCAGTCGTGTTGCTAGAAGTTTAACAGTCCTGCTTCAGCCACTGGTTTAGTGCTCGGTCCATACATGGGATTCCTTCACAGTGAACGATTAAATTTTTCTAGTGATGAACCGATATCCCGCAAGTGTTCCAGGCAGTTCATTTCCTGGAAAGTTTAACCTTGAAAGTGCCAGATCCATTGCCCCCACCGCATTCAAGTAATATCACCATAATATTGTGCATTGTGATGAAGTTCAACTGCTTTTAAAATCATTACACTAAAAAAAGACCACTACTTTAAGGCGCTAAAGTAGTCAGCAGTTCTCCCCAAGCGTCCACATGCTGATATGAAAATAGGACAGGTTTTGTATCTGGGGTACAAACGTGACAAATACACTGGCTGGTTAACCTCATCCTAAATCCTCTTCCTCATCAGAACAGTGACAAAATTAACAACAGAACTATTCTAGCATGACCTACAACTGAGAACACCACCAATCACACGACGCGCTCTACTGCACACGTGTCGGTGGCTGAGAGCAAACCAAGGCGCAAGAGCTGATGTGATGCGGCATTTATGAACGTAAACTGAATGAGAGAGAAGCATCACTGCTGTTTAAACGAACACCGTGTACAGATATGGGTGTAATGCAGAGTGAATTTCTGTTACCTGCATCTGCCGGAGGGGACCTGCTAACTGCTCCGTAAGTTTAGGCATCTCATTAGCCTGGAGAGAGCAAGAGGGAGAGATAGTGAGCATGAGTTTGAGAAGATATTTCAAAAATATGAAATATGTAAACTACACAACAATAAAAGACCGCAAACAGGGAGAATAATAAAAAAAAAAAAAACCCAAAAAAAACGCATGCGTCAGAGATGTAATAAATCTGTGTGCCGGCCCAGTAGCTATCAAATAGTTAAGGTTCAAGACTTCCAGCCTTCACCCTGGCAGCGGTGCTCAGCGGCTCATATTTGAATATTTGTTTAAGGAGATTTGAGACAAAGGTTAAGTTTAAGACACTCAGTCTTGTGAACCATCATATGATGCCAGAACTGGAATGAGCCTCCGCACTAAAAGGTACAGCCAGTGGTCTTTAAGCCAGAGCACAGTTTGCTGCTTCAATAAAATATCAGCAGCACAGAGGAGAAACTCCAGGCCCTGGAAAAGGGGGGGCAGGGCGGGGCGGGGGGGTGTAAGAGGATCAACATCCAATCAGGAAAAGGAAGCACCTTGACTCAGTCACATAACCCTGTCTGTTCTTCCACTAGTGTTCAGGGATGTGTTGGGGGGTAGAGGGGTGTATCACGACTGTGATATAGCAGGAGGCAACAACAAAAGAGGAGAGAAAAAAAAAAAAAAAAAGCAGGATAGGCCACGTTCATTATTGTTGGAACGGCATAACTCAGTTTTTCATCATGCTTCACACTGGTAAAGGTTTACAGAACCTAAAATCAAGGCAAAAAATGCTTGCATGACTAGGTGGAGTTGGTGAGCAGAACTAGACAGAAGTCCTTTGGGAGCGAGATTTTGCAGAAACAAGGTCAGACTGGCTTGGACTGGTCAGAATTCTGTCCATGGTTGGTGGGAATGGTCAGAATTCCGTCTGGTACCAGATGCAGACAGGATTGGTTGGAATTTCCATTAAAAGCAAGCGGACTTGATCACCAACACGTTCAATTCAAGGGATAGTTTGCCTGGTCATGAGTGTCTGATACGATAATTTTCTTGGCTGCGAGTGAGACTGGACAGGAGGGAAGGACCAATCAGAATTCTTTTTGCAGCCGCCGGAGACGGTATTAATAGTAGATTATAGTAGATGTTCCATGAACATCTTTATATTGAGAACAGGAAGTGTGAAGTGTTTACTTCCCGCACGATCGTGAACTATCAGAGGGCTTGAGGAACCTGCTTCTGCCAAGACGGAAGCTGGACTGCTGAGGAATCATTACAATCACGATTATGATCCGATATAGCGCCAGACGTCGAGTGACTTTCTAGCTTTAATGGTTTTAACGGTCAGCAGGAGAAACACTGGTGTGTGAAACGGCTGTAATCTCTGACCTCCTACAATTGCTGGAGTGATTTTGGCATCGGTCTGTTCAGAGGATGAGACCCGAGCTGTGCTGTCTGTAGCATGCGTGAGAGAGGCAACAGGTGAAAACACTACAAATAGACAGTTGGAAAGAAACCAGCTGTCCAAACACCAAAAAAAAAAACTTCCGATAATATTCATCCCACCATCCACAGATACCACATGTTCATTACTGCCAACTGTCTTCTTCCTTCTAAAAATATACAACTTCATGGTGAGCGTGAAGTATAAAGTGTATCTTAGTCTTTAAATAGTGCTAGATATGACAAACATAAAACATACTTCCTTTTCCATTGACTGAAAACTATTCCGTCTTCTCTTACTATTGTTAATTTTTCCCTGTAGCTGGAAGGTCAAATCTCAAATGCAAACTACCTTTAAAACAAACTGCAGATAATCGCCAACCTTAAATGTATTAGCACGTTAGCATGACACAAAAGGCGAGAGGCTACGGATTCACAGATATATGAAGAGTGTGAGCCACGCCCCTCAGTGTAGTGTTATTTACTATATAAAAACAGCAGTGTCATCACAGTAACATTTACTAATCAAGTGCGTGCAGGAAAACACTCACTAATACCAAGTTATTCCTGTCGTTTAGATGCAGCTTGCACTGCTAGGTCTCACAAATCAGATTTCAGGACTACAAATAAAACAGGACCAAACAGAGCAGTGGTGGCTCACTGTTTAAGGCAATGGGTTACTGCTCCGAAGATCGGTGGTTCAATCCACCACTTTTGGGGCCCTTGAGCAAGGCCCTTAACCCTCATTCGGTCAGTTGGATAATTGCAGTGCTGTGTGTCCAATCTTCATTACAAGTGCTCTGCACGTGCACCCCGTTTTTATCAAGGAAATTACCCTCAGCCCGTGCACCACATTATAAAAGGCCTAGTTACAGGATTCATTCATTCATCTTCCGCTTGTTCCAGGGTCGGGCCGTGGGGCAGCAGCCTAAGCAGTGAGGTCCAGACGTCCCGAGCCCAAGCCACTTTCTCCAGCAAGGCGTTCCCAGACCAGCCGGGAGACATTGTCCCTCCAGCATATTATGGGTCGACGTCGAGGTCTCTACCCGGTTGGACATGCCCCAAACACCACACCAGGGAGGCGTTCTAATCAGACATCTAAGCCACCTCAACGGAGAGCTCAGAAGACCTCTCTGAGCATTAGTTACCAGACAGACATCTGTAATGGCGATGATCAGTGATGGTGATTTTAATTTGTGCACAAATTCAACATATCAGCTGCAGTGACCATACAGGATATCGCACCGCATCGAAAATGGATCGGCTTGTGTAGTTACACAGTTCCAACATCCTCACCAAAAATGTTGATGACTGGTGATGGTGTTGCTGAAAATTAACAAAATGCAACTGTGGACATACAGACATCACGTGTGATGACCCTATTGGGCTAAAAGGTTAAAAAAAAAATTAAAATAAAAAAACTAAACAATGTAGTAAAAGAACCGTGGAGGAGTATAGATCAAACTGGGCCAGCTGTAGTTTCATCACCACTCAGTAGAACACCACATGACGCTGTGACGCACTGAATCAGCAAATTCATTTAGGTAAATCAAACAGCCAGAAAAAGCTTGAAAGTGCAAGTTAAAAACTCCTCGTTTAGAGATGGGGTGATGGTGAAAGATGAAAAACTCCCTCCATCTAGTCAACACTAAATAAATTATTCAAAATGTATGCAAGGCTCGCTGAAAACATTTAATGTTTGTTTTCTTTTTGTTTTAGCATTTATGGGTGGGGGGTAAACACACTGGAGAAACTGTGTGTCTCAGCGGGTCTGGGAATGCCTGGGTGTCCCCCCGAAAGAACTGGAGGAAGTGGCTGTGGAGAGGGACGTCTGGACCTCACTGCTTAGGCCGCTGCCCCCGCGACCCGACCCCGGAAAATGTGGAACATGATTTTTTTTTGATGAATGCTTCTTCATGCAAGCTTAAAAACAAATAAATAAACAAACGACACCCTGTGGATATCTCAGAGATGTGACCAGGACAGTGGATGGAGACTAACACTGAGCAGATCGACATCCTGAAATAAACACTGACGCATCAAATGGAGAGACAAATCACGTCTGGCTGGAATTTTTGTAGAAGTGTAAAAGGCTGCAGGGACTCCCCGAGCTGGACCATGAGTTCAAGTGGCTGGATTTGAATCTGGTCATCCAAATGTGCAACTAATCATGTGATCACACAAGTCCAACAAAATCTGTATGAGGAACTGTGATTCGGAACATTACGCTTCAACCCCGTCACCCTCCCCCCCCCACCCAAATGCCACAGCTCAAGCTACTTTGCAGAGATGTGCAAACATCAAGTATTAATTTCCATATTTATCACTTCTGCTGGATGGTGTCCAAGCAGGAAGGCTTGTATATCAGATATTTGGGACTTCATGGTAAACAGGATCTTTATGGTAAAGAATGTGTGCATAGTTACATTTTCCTGAAAGACAAAGCAGCTCAGTAAAGCAGTGGCCTGTTCAGCAGTCAGATCGTTAAAGAGGCCGTTAAACATCATCTCGGTCAGGAGCAGCTCGTCCGCACTGTAACACACAGACAGAAATATACATGACTGGATCATATTTCCCAGAATGCCATTCTTACACATTGATAATGTCAGGTTTTTTTTTTTAATGAAACGAAGATTCTTGATTCTGCCTTAAGAGAGTTCATGGTTTTTCTTCCGCCCTCAATCTCAAGCAGGAAGCTGTTTCTTGTAAACTTCAAGGATTTATACAAGGCCATAAATATCTTGGTTATGCCACCAGGATGAACCAATTTACCTGCTGATTTCACAGGCGACCCGCCCTTTCATCTCAATAACATCGGAGGACGTGGCAAAACCGAGGCGTCGCAACACACGCTTCCGACACTTCAGCTCGTCCATCTGCAGTACGGTGCGGGCTTTCTTCAGCTCCCGCTTTGCTGCCTTAATATCACCTGCAATCTACAACACACACAAGACAGACACACAGACAAGCGCACACAAGACAGACAGACGCGTTATTTAGTCAAATGCAAAATACAGATATAAAATTAGATACTAGAGAGAAAGTTATAAAGATGGGTAGTGATAGAAGAGTGGTTAAGGCTTTTGGTTACTGATCCGAAGGTCAGGGGTTCAAGCCCCAGTACCACTGCTGGGTACTTGCACATGGCCCTTAACCCTCAATTGCGCAGCTGGATAAGAAAAATAAGTTGCTCTGTGTAGGGGCACCTGCCAAATGCAATGAATATAAATGCAGATGTGTGCATGAGATGCAGAGCCAAATGACCTGATAATGATTCAACAATCTGATAAATCAGAATCAGGTTAGAAACTGTCAGAGCTGCATCATTTCGCTCTTATCTAGGAGAGATGCCGATTGCGACTGTGGTCAAGAAACATTTTTGTAATTGTGATCAGCGTAACAGTGCGTGTGAAACAAAGGTTGAGAAAAAGATAAGAGACCTCTGGGGACAATAAAAGGCATTACTGGGTGTGTTGGTTGTTCAGGAAGTTCTGCTTCACCCAGTGATTTGCCTAAAGTGTCAGTGCTGTGTAGGTCAGTACCTAGAAGCTCCTAAAAATTCTATCTATCTGATATATAAAAAGAGAGTCAGACTCTCAGGTTCGTAAACATGAAGTGAGGTGTGATGAGCCTTCACACGCCTTAAACGTAAGAAATTACTACTTTGTGGTTTTTGGATGCTATACAACGTGAACCCTGCCAACACGCCATTTCCCAGTTCCATGACACATTTGTTGACTGTATGACGTTTCCGATTATTTTTCCCCTCAAAAAAAAAAAAAAATCCTCAGTGTTTAATCCAAACCCTATAAAAAGCTAGAATCTTTCCTGATCTCTAATCTCTAAAGGAACGTCCATTTCCTGCCTTTGTTTCCTCGTGATGAAGGAATTCCTTATGAGGAAATGCTAAAAACTATCACAAAAAAGCACCCCCTCCCAAAAATGCCCAAAAAAACAAGGTCAGATCACCACGTTCATCTGGAGAACAACTTTTTACCAAATACTGAAGTACTCTTTTCTTCTGTGAATCACATTCTCAAAGCTGATTGGCTCTTACAATGAAGTGTTAAAATTATTATTCCACCAGTTCCACACTGAGCAGGAATACTTTAAAAGACAATTTAAAAAAGACAATAAACAGACACAATCTACATGTGTGTAAGTCTATGCACTCACCACTGCTTTCTTCTCACAGAGCGTGTAGACCGTCCCGAGGCTGGGGTCGGTATGGAGCGGGTGAGTGTACATCCTGTGCTCGAAGGCTTCCACCTTCTGGATGACCTTTTTCAGCCCTGTGTCTTTAATGCCCATATCGTCAATGGGGTCTAACAAAGGGAGACCATCAGGGAAACGTTTTTGTACCTCCTGAGAGAAGGAGTGAGAGTGGGGTGGAGTAAAAATACACAGATATTCAGCACATAGGTTTTCATCTATTTTGAACACTACTGACCCCACACCTGTGTGTGTGTGTATTACCTGTATGGATTTAAGCATGCTCTGGCGGTTGTCGTAGGGCCGTAGGTCTTTCGGGATGTAGAGCCGTACTGAACTGATGGAGGTGAGGAGATTCAGCATGACTGGCACCACCTGGTTAAAAAAAAATATATATACAAATAAATGAATCACCTCATAACCTTTAATTACTCACTTACATGATTAGAAAAAGCCAAAAGGGAGAAACATTTATCCCATCAACAGGATCTTCACCCAGGATTTGCATGAACGAGATCTCGTCACACACCCATCCTTTGGGAACTGTGCGAGTCTACTCTTTAGAAAGGAGGACATACATACATACAGTACACAAATACACACACACACCTACACATGTATACAGTATATAAATGCTTACAGCCTGCAAAGACATGTATGCATATTTAGAACAAGCCACAGTTTACTCCCAACTTCAAGACCCACCCATTGAGATGTTCATATTTTTACTTGGTGTGGGTGTAACACATCCTCACCTGCATCTCTCCTTTCTCTCCCTGTCCTGCTGGTTTTGCTGCTTCCGTCACAGCGTTCTTCACACTTTCCTTACTGCAGTGTAATAAAATTTCCACTACATACAGGGGGTCCAGGTCACCAGTACTGGCCTAAACACACACCCACACAAACTTAATTATGAGCTGTTCAGAGGGATTCTGGGAACACTGGAACAATTGCCAGTGGCTAGAGATATGCCACATTTTCATATTTTATCACTCGCTTAACCTACACTTTACATCATTACATTTGTAAAAGAAAAGAAAAAATAACTAATTTAAACTGAAATCATCTCCTGACATTGCAAAAATTAGGAAACAGTTGAAAAAGTATCTGCTTTTGAGCTAAAAACCACAGCACTGTCAAACAAAACTGGACAACGTCAACAAGGAGGATCCGCAAGTACAGCACCACTCGCCCTTGCCTACTTAAGCAGTTTCCATTCAAAAGTAACACGCAGGGCAAGATTTAAAGCTATAATATGAACTAAAAGCATTTTCAACTGGACACATAATCCAAGGTAGGCAAACACCACCATCACACCCATTGACTGCATCTATCATGGACGGAACTGGATCTCTTCTTTATAGTGTATAGAAATTAAATCATTTAGATCTGAAAATTGCAACCGGAACATGCTGACAGGACTTCGTGCTCATAACCGTTTGGATTAATGCAGTCGATGACTTTACGAAGACGGCAGAGCATGCTAGGTGAGATTAAAACGTTATTTAGGATATTGTATATGAAACCTACCATAGTGTTATCCGTAGTGTGTGTGTGTGTGTGTGTGTGTGTGTGTATACACTGATAAACAGATGGCTTTTGCAAAAGCTTTGATAGCTGGATGTGATTCATATGGAAATCAGGTTTACTAGCTAGCATGATTTCGCCATTTTTAAAAGAAATGGCAGAGAGCCAGTGCACAAAAAAAAAAAATTAATACATGATGATATAAGCTACCAGGATCACTACACTTTCGCTCGCTTCACTTTTGCTACTGGAACAAGGCATCTACCTATTTATAAAAAAAAAAAAAAAAAAAAAAAGATTTTTTATGATCATATCCATGTGTCTCTTCTCCAAACTGTTACACAAGGTTGGAGACACTCAACACCATTCAGTGTAATGGAGTCTACCTTGACATTTGATTTCTTGGAGAAGTTAACGACAACGCCCCAACCGAAATCCAGATCATCCTTTTTTACCTGCAAAAGCAAAATCATAGAAACACTCAGTGCAATGGAGGGGGTCAGAGGTCATTCTGACTAACTACTGTATCGACTGTATCATAAAGATGAGTTGTTAACTTGGATCTGTGTAAGAAAATTACTTAAACAAAAAATGAGTTCAATGTCTACCAACATTACACACAGAATCCCGAATTAAAACTTTACCCACAAACGGAAAATCCCCACTAATCAGGGGTTACCTTGACTAGACGGCCAGGCTGTAGGAACGGCAGGCAGTATTTGGGTTTATGCACGTATTCTTCGATCTCTTTGGCCAGTTTGGCTAACTGCTGACGGATTTTATAATAAGTGACCACACTTTCCTCGTTGGGGATCTCAATGCTGTTGTACATCTCCTCCAGCTTCTGAACCCCTGAGAACAGACAGAAATACATAAAAACCCCCACAAGGGCAATCCAGAGCCATCAGAGGTCATCCTCCCACTGATCAACACCTTCAGTGAGAGGAAACTAAACAACCCAGAAGAAACTATAACCCAGAACAAACAAAACTCCAGACAGACAGGAAGCGAAGACACCAGGTTACGAAACAAACCAGACACCCTGAAGGCTCAAAGTCGTTGTTCTCGACTGGTAATTGGAAGATGAGTGCTGCATGGGGACGAGGCAAAGCTAGAAGATTTGGGTCCAGTTCCAAGTGTCATATTTGTGTATACAAAAAGCATCAGTTCCTAAAGTACTCTACACCTCTCAAGGAAATAAGTGTATGCATGTCTTACTCTCCACCACACCAGGGACAGCTCTGTAGTGCTGGAACTGGTAGAAGGACTTCTCCAGCATGTATTCGGGGTTAATCTCCTCCACACGCAACAAGTTCAGGACCATGTTATAGGTGAGGTGGAAAGCACTGTTCAGTGGATCAGCAGAACCCTGTTCTCACAGAAAAAGAAAGAGACAGAGACAGAGAGGGGGGGGGGGGGGGGGGGAGAGAAAACGCTGATTTAATAACCAATTATGATTAAAAGCGGAGTGGAGTGGAGTGACATGTCATGGAGAAAGACTTCCAAGACTGTCCTGTGTCCATCCACACCAACCCAATTGCTGACTTCATTTAAATTGGTGCTACAAAACTTAAGAATGAACGTTGTGATGAACCTCCGTAACACAGCCTCAGACACCAACCAGTAGAGGGTTATCTATCGGGTGCTCCGCATTTAGACGGTGCCTAAATCTACATATTACATTAAACATTCAGTTGTACAGTTGTTGCTTTAGCTGAAATACAATGATAAAGAATTATCCACTAAAGGTTGAGTGGATATCGCTGAATAGTCCCTGAGACGGAAGGTAAGTCATTGTTTTACTATATACAATGCAGTAACATTAAAAAAAAAAAAGCAAACTAAAGTAAGATTTGTTGAATTTATTTTCACTTCTTTTATTAAAGCATGAACGCATTATCCAAAGTTTGGGAGATGGATAACATCTGTGTGTTACATACTAAACTGGTAATAAGTAGGCTCCAGTGGAGAGAGTATCAGTACCGAGCACGTGTCAGCCAGATACTGAGTCAAGTTGTTTATGTCAGCTGTTCCACATGATTGACCTTTTGCATGTTGGCTTCATCATATCTGTTCACTGTCTGTTTTGACAAGCAGGGTAATCACAGATATGCTCAAAAAAAACATGCATATTCCACAAGTTAAAGAAAAAAAAGAAACCATTTTATTTAGCACGACTTGCCACATCAGTACATCAGCCACACACATGCAGATCGTTTTCTCAAAGCACAAACAACACCTCGGCAAATTAGCACTAGCATATTTAAATGCAGCATCAAGACATTTTGGTAGTGTGTGATTTATTACTGCATCATTAACACCACTAGTCTGTGCAGTGGTCTCAAAACCAGATCTCCACCAACGACAACAGAGGACTATGACCAGCAAATCTGCAACCAGAATCACTCCATGTCTGGATACTGTTTGTTTTCATGAGATGTCACAAATACCGCCATTTAAACAAAAGTTATAAACACAACAGGGAAAAAACACACAAGCAGCAGCCAGTTACTTTTATATCTTAGGGCTATGATTTGTGCCGTTCCCTGGCACCTAAATTAAGGTTTATTTCAAATTTGAAAGAGTAGGTGTGTCTGAACTTTTGACCAGCACTGTATACATGCCCTGAACCCTGATTCTCGGCTGCGTCAATGGTTCTTTTGAAGATTGTACGGATCACGTTTGAGTCCAAGTGCCTTAAATGTAATCATACAGTTTGTTTTACTCCCAGTTTCCATTATTAAACGCAACCATTTGCCACTCGGTCCAACTGAAGCGGGCACGTTCTAGTGGGAAAATGACATCAGTGCATACCCTCTGTTGGCCTACACCTCCCTCTACTGGATTTTAAGACGTGGCTTTGCTGAGCAAGAATGCCATCTCTCTCGATCATTGACTTACCCCAAGAGTGACTCATATAACCCCCAAAATCTAATGGGTTCCTTTTTGGCCAATGCTACACCATTCCACCAAGTCTCATGCAGATCGGGTCAGTAGCTTCAGGTCAACCACGCAGAATACATCAACTCCATAGCAAAAATCTTGCAAAATTAATCAACTAAACTTGTGAAATCAGAATATTTATGCAGCATGAATGGAGAAAAATGCATACCAATAAAACCTGCCAAAGATACCGTCATTTTGGGATCTGGACCAACCAGACGCTTGCGAGTGTATTTGCCCCACCCACATACAAACCGAGTCATCTTTTCCTCTAGCATTTCCTCAGCCAAACCAAACCAAACCAACTACATCAGAATTTACATCATGATTCAGCCTGGACAAATTATTCACTGCTAAAAATTTTTTACCCAAAAACAACAGCTCAAACAAAATACCTCCATTTTAAATAATTCGTTTTTGAACAAGTCAATAAATTATTGCACAAGTTGTTGAGACCATTTCTCAGTGGTGCATGAAAAGGATTTGTTCCAAATGTGACTTTACTGGCAAGACTCCACACAAAACAAACTAATACGAACAGTCCTTCGTGCTCAAGCACATCATAACCGTGCATGAAACTATCAAATGCCCTGATGCAGAGATCCAGTATCCGAAAAGACCGACAGGAAGGAAGAAAAGAAAAAAAAACTAACAGAACATTCAGCTGACAGCAGCCATCGATCAAATTGAATGCTGAACGGCAAAGGTTGGAAGAAGTGGACGCATGTGCCTGCCGGTTCATTTTAGCTTCACACACTCGCACAGATCATGAGAGTGAGGAAAAAAAAGTACATCCAGTCCTGCTTAACACTGCCTGGCTTTATCAGGGGGAGACTGGAGCAAAAAAGAAACTGGGATGCATCCCAGTGTCATCTAAAAGAACAGGCTCTGACAAACCAAGTGCACTGAATGACGCACTAGCGGGTCAATCAGGCTCTGAAATGGGGAGTGCGGACCATCACTCCCATTACCTAACCATCGAACAACTCAAACCACTTTCACAACTTTTAAGTGGTGATACATGGAGGTATTTTACTCCTTTTTCCTGTCAGGAGTATTCATTCATCATACATCCATCCATCAATCATCCTAATCCATATACAGCACCTCTCAAAAGTATTCACCCTTCGACCCTGGAACTTGTATCACCTTATATGGGAAATATGAGTTAAAGGGAAAAAAAATATTATTTAAGAGGAAATGCAAAAGAAAAAACCCAAATCAGGACACGTCCTTAAAGGAACTCGGTCTCATGCTTTGCTTCCTCGCAGTCTAATTGCTAACAGATCTGTGATTGTACACAGGAGACCTTCACCTTTAAGCACACTTGGCCGTTTTTACCTTTAAGAGCTGCTTCCCCACAGCTGGACTCATCTTCTCATCCACCATGAAGATGACGATCCCTCTCTCGTCCATCCCTCTCCTCCCGGCTCGACCTGACATCTGGATGTACTCTCCTGAGCTGATCTGATAACGCAAGCACAGGAAGAATGATCGGACATGCTTTCAACAGAAATATTCAGGAAAAAAAAGGAAAACAGGACTGGTTACATGATGTTCTAATTTGCATGTTCTGGAGCAATCTGACAATCAAAGGAGTTCCAAATCAACTCAAAAATCATGCAGAAAGTGGAACAGACATTCACTCGTCCATAGTTACCCCAAGCAATGCAGTTACAGCATCAGGGATTGTTTGGCACGGATTTAAAAATGATTACATGAAAGGAAACTCCATATTGTCAAATCCATCTGATTGGCAGGGTAACTCATCACTGCCTTTAGGAACACCAGAACATTCATACAGTTATCCAATCTATGTAGCAGTGGCTTAATGCATAAAAACATACAGCTAGAGGTCTCGGGTCCCCAAGAACGTAACCTTGATTAGATGATCCAAGAGGTTCTTCCAAGAATGGCCAGAATGGTTCAAGGAACAAAATGGTAACTCAAATAACCTTTCCGTCCAACCATGTTGAGGTGAAAAGAAGCTCAGAAATTTGAGGTAGATGGGCTGCTACAACAGCAGAAGACCACCTCATGCTCCATTTCAGCCAGTCAAAAACAGAAATTGGATAGTTGATTTGATAAATTTTGCCTCGTCTGAAGGTCTCCATTTCTGCTGGGATTGGCGGGTAGTAGGGTCTAAATTTGGTATCAGTGTATCCACGGACCCAACTTGTCTTGGGTCAAAAGTGTAGGCCAACATGTAATGGTGTGTGGAATTTGCTGGTTAAATATTGGGCCACCAACCAAGCACCACATTATGAGTTTTGCTCCCAAGTACTTGCACCCCTGGGTGGCTGACTGAGGTTACTCCTGGACTCTCTTTTTTACAAAGTGATGGCTCACACATCTTCTGCAATCCAGGTCATAAGATTTTGGGTGGGCTGAGGGGTGAGTTTAGCATTATGCCTAAGCTGTACTTTAACGATCTGTGCTGGAATTCGTTTCTGCTTCATCACTCTAGACGTTGCTCAGATTCTGCTTTAATGGTCCATGATTGGATTGAAATCTTCACTTTCCAAGCTTGCCCTTGCCAAACAAGTAACCATAAAACACAGCACCATCTGAATAAAACCTATGGGGAAATTGTGTATAAACATTTTGTGTTCCACATAACTGACTACAACCCCATGTTAGTGTTTGACGGCTAATAAAATGTAAACAATTCTCATAGGAGCAACTTCACTCTCTATCAAGCACATCCGGCCTTGTTCCAGGACCCCAGCACAGATGACACAACATGAAGCAAGGTCAGAAGCAGTTGGCCAAATATAAATGTGGTCCAACGTGTTCCCCGAACCGACTCTCGGCCATCCAGTTGGAAAAGATTTCAAGCACTTAGTCATAAGCATGTGGCTTTGATTAAACTCTTTCCTCATAGATGCATCAACACAGGAAACAAAAGCAGCAGCGTTGGCTCAACCACATGCATTTCACAACTACTTAACTCATTTAAAAGTTTTTTTTAAAAAATCCAAGGTGGCGTATTCTACAGCAGCAGTCTCTTGAAGCAATGCTGGGTTGCCAGATTGTGTGTGCAAGCACACATCCATTAAGGTTGCATTAAAATGTAGTAGATTGTAACTGAGTAATACATGTAATTTTATTGTGGGTACATCAGTTCATATAACTATAGGCTCTTTTCAAATATCCATTAATAACCCATTTATTCAGTGTACCCAAAACATGTCCATTAACCTACCTATTGCATCAACCATCTACAAGATCCATGCAAACCATCTACAGTATCCATAAACACATCCATCAATCCATTCTTCAACATCTGCCAACAGAGCCAAACAACTGGATCATTCAAAGAAACTTTCAAGCCATCTCCAGGATTAAATCCACCAGCCATCAAAGCCATTTATCCATTCATGAATAAGACGCAGACATCATCCACAGGATGCTTCTACTCTTCCTTCTGCAGCATCAACCCATCCATCCATCCATCCCATCCACCCACCCCACCATCTCGATTAATCCACTGGGTTTACCATGGCAGTAAGGAACCATTACAAGTTAATATATCCTGACAGCCCGAACCAATCTGGCCATTTTCCTCTGACCTCACTCATCAACAAAGTGCTTCCACCTGTTTTTCGCGCCATCTCTTGAAAACTTGAGATCAGCAGCTTCTAATTTACCCAAATCAGCCCACCTGTCACCAGCATCCATGACATAGCTGAAGTCACACAGATCACATTTTGATGTGATCCATCCATTCCCCCCCCACTGAAGTTTAACTTAAACCTGTTGACCTCAACCTGTTTCTGGATGATTTGACACACTGTGCCCCTGCCACCTGATTGGGAGATAATGGAATAAAGGATCTGGCGTACAGGTGTTACTATTTATGAAGAACTGGGTTTACAGATAGACATACACTGTGTAAGTAATAGTTTAAATTCTATTAAGTTCTAGTATCTGTAGCACCTATAAATTTGCCTTTCAGGGTCTCTCATATACCACCCTGATCTGTGATTGTACTCAAGGCTTTAAATCCTGTCAGTTAAAAACCCTGAGCAGCCTGGGGATCCAGAGGAGACATGGCAGCGAGTTTCTGCTTTCTTACACTCGGATTCATTTCACACAGAGATTCCAGATGTTCCTCACAAAGCGTTTTGGATGGCAGTGTCCTATGAGCCCCGTGCCAGAACTGAGAGGCCAAAGGCTTTTCTTTTTTTGTTCCCCCCGTAAATTTTAAATTCCAACAGCTCGAGTCATTCAGACAAAACACCACGTGGCCATTTGGAGAGAAATCGAGAGAAAAAAAGAAACTATTTAATAAAAGGCTTCATAACAAACTAACAAATAAGGGTCAGTTACTGCATGCATTATTTATAAAAGTATAAAATGATTGTTTTATGAGGTATTTCTTATCTAGCCACACCCCCATATTGTATACCATTATAAGATTACTTATTAACATTATTGACATTATTTAGCACACACTATTGGTAAAAGGACGAATGTAAAATACAATCATGTCTGATGTTTGAAACATTGAGCTGTGTGCTCGTGTGTCTTGGTGAAAAAGCAGATGTCCCCACAAGAATACAAGTATCTGACGATCTTGACTCTGTGGGCGATGTGGCTGGGCTTTGTGAGAAACACTTTTTTTATGCAAGCACTGTGGTGTGTACATCGCGTGTATGCGCACGTATGTGTATGTACCCAACGGAAGTCCTTGCCGTCGAACTTGCGCGCGCTGGTGAAGAGCACGGTGCGAGCAGGCATGTTGATCCCCATGGCAAATGTCTCAGTTGCAAACAAGGCCTGCAGAAGAAGAAACATTTTGAAGAGATGTGTGTAAAATATTAAAATAAAAATAAACACAAACAAGTGATTGAATGAGCGCATCAGACCTTCAGTAATCCTTCGGAGAAAAGAATCTCGATGGTTTCTTTGAGGATGGGCAGCAGTCCACCATGGTGGATCCCGATTCCTCTCTTCAGCAAGGGCAGAACGTGTTCCACCTAGAACACACACACAACCACCGCAGCATTCAGAACCTCAGCTAATAAATTCTATCAAAGCTTAAACCCCCAGCTTACGTTGCTAGGTGGTCCCTAAGAGAACTCGGATGGATCTCTAGACTCAAGCCCCAGTGCACCCTGTAATTCTTTTAGGAACTATAAAGACACTTATGAGTGTAAAATAAAAAGAACGATATAATTAAAGATAAGTTAGGCTATGCTGGAAGGAAGTACGCTGGATGGGAAGGAGTTTCTAAAGTGTCATAATTTAAAAATACACCCTGAATATCTTCCATTAGGTCTCAGTTTGGTTGTTTTGCATACATCCTATTGCAAGTGAAACAAAGGCAACTGACCACAAGCGAAACAAAAAGGTTGTAATACCCAACAATGACTGCGTCTGGCAAGTACGGAGAGAACAGGAGAGCATTAGGCTAACCTAGGTCATTACATTTACAGGTCACGGTCATTGAAGTTACTACGACGATTAGCTTGACTTCACCTGTGAAGACTATGACAAAGCTGCACTAATCCAATGCATTTTAATTATTATTAAATAAATAATAAATCTCCTCACATTTCACTAGCCATCCATTCTATGCACACAAAAAAGCAAACCTAGTGTTCATCCACAGCCCTGGCTCTCTAGATGGGAAACATATGCAAACTACACAACACTATTCCAGCCAATAAACAACAAGGGTTGAAGAGCAATGTAAAATGGGGGTGTCACTGTCAATACTGCTGCCTTTATCAATTTCGAATATCAACAATTTTTCTTCAGAATTCATGACTCTGCCTTTAAGTCCCAATCCTGTCCTCAAAACTTTACGTGACGCGCCATACAACTTCCCCAACATGGTGGTAGGCTCAAGATGATCCAACAAAGATAATGTAATTAAATCTGTTCCTGGACTGATGTTGCATTCATGTCATTTTACTGCTTGTTTTTAGAGTATTCTCCATAATTATGACAGATGGAAATTCGTACATGATTCCCGTTTTCTCCTTGATGATTTTTATTTTTTTGAGGGGAAATACACTTCTAATGTGAAATGTTTAACCAGCTGTCTTGCAACACAAACTTAATCCCAGCTGAGAGACAGATGAACTTTGTATACAAAGTACGCAATGCAATTGACGTTAAAAGCAAATTTGGACAAGCTGTTGTGACTCAGTCCTGCATTACTGCAGTGTTGCAACAAGCTGATCGGATCCAGAAGTCTGAGAGGGCGTTTTGATTGGGGGGGGGCAAAGCAATGACTTCGCACGTGAGAGCGAAGATGCCCTCATACAGCACAGCAGAGCTTTATGAGACCCTTGAAGCCAATTTGGTGCAAGCGGGTATGGTGTTTGTTTTGGATTTTATGATGATTAGCAGTTTGGTCTTGTAAAAGCTTGGAGAGAAAGGGGTTATTTTCATGGTAGCAGTGCAAATTTGAACAAGAGAAAGCAGAAGAAAAAGAAAAAGCACAGCCAGATGCACACCAATAATCTGACTTGTTACTAGCTCATGAACTTAAGAGTATTTCAAAAACAACAACTGTCGATTTTAATCTAGAAGTCTCAAAAGCTCAATTATCTTCATTGCTCAATTATCTGATCATTTTCTTAGAAGTCGAGAACACTGTTGCTAGGCAAGCGGTCAATACAGACACTGATCTTAAACAAGGGGAGGCTGGGGAAAGTTATTCAGTAGCTGTTGAAAAGTCTAAAAAGACCAAATGTTTATTAAGTCAGTCTGAACTGTCAAGAACATTTCCCATAAACCTGCATTCACAAAAGCCAGCTGTTCGTGTTGCTCGCATTGTTTTTTTTTTAATACGGGCATGGAGGAAGTAATATCATTGATTTTTGGAGTCAGCATACAACTTCTATATCCTGACAATATTTATTACATATTAATAAAGAAAAATGTGAAAGTTGTCAGCACAAGCTAACTGTACTAGCCACAAACGCTCAGGAAATAACAAGGATTACAGTTTCTTTCGTCCATCAAGGAGGTTATGCATTGTTCGCCTGTACGCAGGACTGCGCAAAACCTTTAGGTGCGATTTCCATGAATGTTGGCAGAAATCTGGCGTGAATCTAGGTCCTGGGCAGTTCCACAAATTTAGCTTCACTTTCACAAATATTGCAAGATACAGCCCTAGATAAAATCTTGGCTCAGGAATGCCAGACTTTCTGAAATCCAGTTCCATCCAATAAAAGGCAATAAAGTTCAACAGTTCCATAAACAGCCAACGTATAAAGTTGACGACGCCATTGGATATTTATCCAGACATATAAAGTGCCTGAAATTGCAGATTTGCCCATCATACAAGAGCTGACTCTAGTGTTGCGTTTATATATACATATACATATATATAAACGAACGGTTACTTACCACTAATGTCTTTGTGTATTGTAAATTACGAAGAAAATTCCAAAAATAAATGGGGCCCATCACAGCAAGATGGGTATTAAGTCAGAGTCAGAGATTTAGATATTTTAATTATTATATAATATAATTATTAGATGCGTTAAACATGATTTTCTCCAGAGTTGCAGGCTTAAAAGGCTGAAAATTCCTGGCAGGTTTTGGTTAGTTACTCCAAAACTAGACAATTATATTAGAAAATCTGGCATCATTTTAAATCTTATATCAGCTACAGAACTGTACCAATACTGTAAATCTCATTACAATAGTTTTGTCAACATTTTTAAAATTAATTTCTATTTTGCCAAAATTGAACCAGATCTTCGGACCTGTGGCAGCTTTTTATCCTCGTCTGACAGACAGTCGATGGCGTTGCTGAACACCTCCTCCACCAGTTTCTTCTCTTCATCTGAGGGAGGAAAAAAAAGTTTCTCTCAGCGTTTCAGGTTTTCCATCCATGGGTATGATAAACACAATCTATAAATATAACTGATATTTGCTCTCTATGCACTTTCTCTCTTTCCTTGACTCCAGGGTGCAGGTCTGTCTCACAATGGATGTAACATAAAAAGAAAATATTACTTACATGTTATTAATAATAATAAATATGTCATATTTGCAAAACCTTTTATATTTATCCCAACATATAAAGACCCAGATTTCTGTCTGCTAAAATTACATGGCAGTAAACTGACCTCCAGCCACTGGGCTGCTCTGTGGTCAGAAGTGGAAAACTGCAGACGTCTGAATTTGTTAAGCAGGATTATACCTTATTTATACAACTAGTGATAAAATTTATATCACATTATTGCGTTTAGTACACGAGCTGGCAGAAAACCCAAACCCAATCTGAAACCATGAAACAATAAAACTGCCAGTTTAAATGAAGACCCGTGTCATGACCTTATACTGAGCTTAAATTAAAATGTTTAGATTTATAATTAAATACACGTGGTGGCAAAAAAAGTTCAGCATATTTCAGATTTAAACAGCCTTTCTACTTATCCGTCTTCTTCTAATGGAATTTCTTGAGGAAAAAAAAAAACCTGGGGCTCAAACTTTTTCCATTACTCAATACAGGAAAAATAAAAATACTTAAGTAGTGCAGTGAGATACTTGAACAGCAGTGTATGTGTGCGCATACACAAGATCTCCGGCGATACCTGTATTAAAGTCGAGTTTGGACACCTGTAGTGCGTAGGCTTCACACTCCTTCTTACTGAAGCTGAAGATGATGACAGGCTGGAAGTTCCTCTCCATGATCATCTTCACTATTTTAAACACATTCGATGGACCTACATGGAAAAATAAGTAAATAAAGGTTAATCTGAAATGCTGTATATAAACTCATGAATGTGAAAATCATGTACCAATAAAGTACGCACTCATTGTTAGAAGCTGCCACTTTTTTTTTTTTACTGTGAATGCAACTTAAAAGATCCGCTTAAACATAGCGAAGTTATTAATAATTCAAATAAAATCAACCAAAAAATGTAAGTTGAATGCCCTGAAAGACAATTTTTTTTTTATTAAAAACTTGCGAGAGGATATGACATGACATTACCACCTCAACTGATTTACAGTTATATATAGTGTGTTTGTTTTTTTTTATAATTTATATACTGCATTAATGCCGCAAGAGAAATTTTGACTTCTGCATTTAAACCATTCAAAGTGAGAACACACACACACACACACACACACACACACACACAC
>JAOUQZ010000008.1:22304974-22330703 GCA_028564935.1 Neosilurus hyrtlii | reverse complement strand
GAAGAGCTGGAGGAAGTGGCTGGGAGAGGGACGTCTGGACCTCACTGCTTAGGCTGCTGCCCCCGCGACCCGACCCCAGAAGATGAATGAATGATTTTACCTTTATATTTTTACTTTAAAAAAAACTGTGTACCTTGCATTGTTTGGTGTCATTTGTTCACAGCACAACCTCATAACGGTTACTTTTTTATTTTGAAATAATGTATTAAACACACTGAACCTAAAATAATGTAAAGAAAAAAAAAAAAAAGAAAAAAAAATCCAAGTAGTAAAAAAATTTTTTTTTATGTTTAATAAACCTTATTATAACTTAGAATGCAAATATAAATATATAAAAAAAAATTTTTTTTTTTTTTTTTTACACAAATTTAGCACTGACATTTCCAGCGCGTCTTACTCCTCCTGTTGTCCATTTGATGGCAGCGTTTACCTCCAGACTGTCCTGGGTTTTTTAGCTGACAACTTCTAAACTGCCATCGCAGTAAGTTAAATTAAAAGTATTAAATTATAAATTCATAACTCTGATTTTATTTGGCCTTTCAACACCATTTAAAAACTGGTATTCAGTTTGAAGTCTACACTTCACAAGTTGAAACTGAGACTCGGCAAGATCGTGGTTTCCTGCTGCATCATCTTAACTTGGCTACGTCGGTGCGTCCAGCGACTCCTAAGCGTTAATAAAATCACTTCCTTGGGGAATGGGTTGGGGGAGAGAGTAATAAATCCTTACACAGGGGGGTGCCACTGTAGTTTGAAAAGTAGGGCGTGTAAAAAAAAGTGTTGTGTTTTAAATGTACTGAGATATATGCCATGCCTTTATGTAAATGAGAAGACACTTGTCTGATGGACATAAACGGAATATAGTATCGTGTGCAGATGAGCCTGGATTCAGTTTACTCAAAAGTTTTTAGTTAATATCTGATTTGTTAGTTTAATATCTGTATACTGTTACTTTTACTATTATCTAACATTACTGGCTAATACCAACTATCACACACATTCTAGCAGATTGCAACTTCAAAAATGTACATAAAAACCACCTGATGATGAATATATAAACTTTTTATGTAAAAGGAGAGCTAGAAAAGGCTTCCCTTTAATTCCGCTTTAGCGTAAAGCAGTTTTAATGAGACACTGCCATATTATTAGAATAACTTAAAGGATAGCACAGGGTTCACTTGAGCACTTGTTATAAGTGTAAGCATCATCCTCGTCCACCTGAAACGCCTCGTTAACTGAAGAGAACATACGGCTTTTACATTTCCAGGCACTGAAACATAATCAGAGCGTGATATCAATATTACACAGAAAGAAACTATTTTTATTCACCGGAGTCCCTCATGTAATGGATCTCGTCAAAGACGACCCAGGCCACCTCACGCATGACCTCTGACCCCCGGTACAGCATGCTCCTTAAAATCTGCAACAAATCAGAGTGAAGGAGAATTTAGTTTTTTTCTATTCACTCTGAAGTGTGATGCACACGTGAGCCAGAGAGAGAGAGAGAGAGAGAAAGAGAGAGAGAAAGAGAGACCTCAGTTGTCATGACGAGGCAGGAGGCAGTGGGGTTAATGGTAACATCTCCAGTCATCAATCCCACGTCCTGGAACTCCTCGTACATCTCTCTGTACTTTTGATTACTCAGCGCTTTAATAGGACTGGTGAAGATTACTCGCTGCTTCTCCCGCAGGGCCAGAGCAATGGCATACCTACACACACACACACACACACACACACACACACACACACACACACACTTCAGACTTGTGATATTTATCACAACTATAATCTGATCACCATCATCAACCCCCATAATATTTTATTCACAATAATGTTTTTATTAAAATGCTACCAAATGAAAACTCTATTAATAAAAAATTATTTTATGTTACATCATATGAAACCTTGTAGCCATTTTGTTTTGAGACTCACTCGGCACACACGGTTTTCCCAGCGGAGGTGTGTGCGGAGACGAGGACAGACTGGTTATTGTCGATGCAAAGAATGGCTTCGCGCTGAAACGGATCAAGAATGAACGGGTACTCCTGCAGGGGACAAAGCGGGGTTGTGGGTGATGACGTATCAGATACTCACTGTCCCATGATTATAAACACAGTGTTATTATACATGCTTTAAAATCCTGACGGAACAGTAGTCGGATACCTTGGCTGCCTTTCCTACTCGTGGTTTCAGTTGTGTGTACTCCTGATCTGCAGGCAGCGCCACCTATTGGAATGTTTTAAAAAGCAAAGTTCAGCAACATATAGACTCACATCTTAATTATTTTATTTACCATTACTTTATATATTATACAGCTGGTGTGATATGTTTGTGTGAGTGAGAGTGTGTAAGCGAGAGTGAATAAGAGTGTGTGTGATTGTTCTTGGTGGTGTGCACATGCGAGAGAGACAGAGACTGTGAGTGTGAGAGAGACTGAGAGTGTATGCATGAAAGTGAGAGCAAGAGAGAGAAAGTGTGTGTATACGAGAGTGAGAGACAGTGAGAGAGCGAGCATGTATGTGAGAGAATGTGTGGTTACCTCATGTGTGCAGCCCTCCACTGTCTCAACCTGCTCCACTTTAACTTTAGGCATTAAATCCGCAAGACTGAAAAATTGCGAAAAATATATAAATAAATACATCCATTAAAAAATAATAAAAATTAAAAAAAGGTGGTGCTTGAAAGGTTACGATTAAAATTTTTCTAGATTTCTGAATAAATCTGAAACATCCTTCCAGAGTCTCAAACAAAAACCCTGATTAAATAAACAAGAAAAAAATATTCTCCTTTTATTTCCTGCGCGAGGTGAACCAACATTACATCTTTATTTCTAGTAAAAGTCATGAAGCTCCTGGATTAAAGGTTAAAGGTGAAATGAGAGTCATCTGGGACAACGATCGGGTCTCAAGGCACCCGGATTTATTTAAAGAATAAGGATCAATCAGTCAGTTCTTCACAACACGCCAGTTCAAGGTACACTTCACCCTCGATTTCCCGGATTATTAGGGGGATATGCTGTCCAGGAACCTCAAAAAAACCGGCAATCACTAATATCCGGGTCCCTACCCTTTCCTGGACATTTATCATAATCGGTCCAGCAATCGCTTTTATTCAGCAGCAGTCCCGGACTTTTACACACTTATCCAACACTCAGTACATAATTTTGTGTGTTTCAGTGTTTCTTCAAACTTAAGGAGCGAATCAGCACATTCTTTTATCACATTCATTTTACATGTGGGTTCTGGCTCGTCGTCACCGTCCTCACTTTCACTTTCCCTTCGCTCTCACGTCACTGATGCCACTATCTGTTCATCCAACATTATTTCATGCCCCTCTGCTGCTTCATTTTCGCCAATCCACTCGGATGGGAAAAGGCCAGACAAGAGGGAAATTTGAAAAAAATCATGACCGACCCCGGACTTCCATCATCAATTCCCGGACTTGTCCGAGCATTTTCCCGGCAATAACAAGTAATGTTCAAAATCCGGAAAATCGAGGGTGAAGCGTACTGAAACTTCTGCCACTCACAGATACGCAACATTAGATCAGTTACCTCAATAAACAGGTTACACTGGGTTTGTTCTAATCAACTTTTGTGGGAATCTGTTGTTTCTGAGTATCTGGAGACTTTACACTCACACATCACCTTTACAAAAAACACAAACCCATGAGACATCCCACGCTTACTTGATCTCCTCGGATAACACCGTTTCCAGTTTGGCCTTTTTTCCAAACGAAACCTCATCGTTGCCGTCGTTCTCTGCGTCTCGTTTCGTCTTGGCCCCAGACGGGCTTTCTGTCTTGTCTTTGCCATGTGTGCCAGCTGTTTTCCTGAACAAACCAATACAAAGGAAACACATTCACACCATCAAACAAGCAACAAAACATCAGACCAGAAGAGTGTGTGACGACAGCAAGCTCGCTACAAAACCACCCAGTGTATGTACATCTTTTCAATAGCTGAATTCATCTGTATCACGTCTTGTACTTTTAATTATCCGTGTAACGAGTTCATGTTCCGTGCTCCCAATAACATGTGGTGGTGTTTTGCTCAGGCTCCCTGTGTAAAGATGGTGTGTTTTCTATCCGGTGTGAATCTGAGCGGTGGTGAACAAGTCTCTATCCTGCTCCTAAATTCATATCTGTTTTTGCACAAGTTGATTTGATGCAGTGACAGGAAATCCAGCTCTTGAGTCCAGGAGTCATATTACGTGAATCGACTCTTTCGGTTCCTAGTAGTTCATGTGTTGTAGCTACACAAGGCTCAACATCGACAAGAACCTAATATTTAAACTACGCCCCTCCAGTCAGGTTTGAGTTATATTCTAACCCTATAAAACGAGAGAAACGTTAGAAAAGAAGCTACACGCGAATTGTGTACAAGAGTCGATTCTCCTAAAAGAATCGGTTCGTTGATGAACGCACCATTTCTGCAATAGAAACCGAACTGACAGAAGAAGGGCTTCCTCAGATCCCAAATCCACCTGCGGTATTTAATATTTTGGCGTTTCCCCTCCATAATCACTACACATTAGCTGGTTAAAGTTAAAGCTGACTGAACTTACCAACTTGGCGCATTAGCTTACATTGCCATGCTAGCCTGCTATCCAGCGCGTGCGCTAACCGACGATGCAAATAAACGCATACATGACAAAATAAAACTGAATATAACGCTATAATCAACAATTTATATAAAATACAAACATACCCGATGCGAGACTCTGTCTTTGAGCCTGTCTTTTTACTAGAAGTGGTCTGTTCATCATCAAAAACACTGAACAAATCGTCTCCGAAGGCGTCCGCCATGCCTCCGCTCGAGAAGATACAAATCCCACAATGCTGTGCGCAGAGGAGGCGGGGAGGGAAATAAGCCCCAAAGTGTGCGAATCCGCAAATAGTAAAAACAAGAAAAATATATACATAATACAAGTCTTTAGTCACTGAGAGGTTTTTTGTTGTTGTTGTTCTTTATACATTTTATACTTTTTAATAATGAACGTTGCTAAATTTTGCTACTTTTTAAGATTGTAATTTTTCATCCATCTTCAAGTGTATACACAAAAGTTTAAAATTAATTCTTTACATTAAAAATTGACTCGATAGCCCTCCCAAAAAACTCCTACATTTCAAAGGTAAATAAAAAATGGTTGAAGTTAATCTTCCAAACTATTTTTTTAATATGTTAAAATAATTATGTTATTACCTTAACTTTTTTCTCCATTTAATATTGAAACGTGGGAGCTTTTGGGGAGGCTGTCACCCTGTATATTTTATTTGTGCTAAAACATTTTCCGTCTTTTATTTTGAAACAAAAATTGTTGCCGGCTTCACACTACTGCGCAAAGCTGTGCTGGGGAGCAGTTGGCCCATTCTGAACGCAAAAGTGGGGTTTTGAATGTTAGATACGGTTCTGAATCCTGAGATCTGGTTCTGAACTCTTCATGGGTGGGAAGAAGAAGAAATCGGCGCCTGTCAGCTCAGCGCCCGGAGCTCCAGATACTGTACCGAAGAAACAACAGCAACAAGATGATCATCAAATACAACCTCAACAGAAAACCACCAGCAGTAAAACCAAAGGTCTGTCTGGTTCTGTTCCAAATGCACATGACTTCCTCCCCTGTGCAGTCTGCAGGGATTCACTGGGGTTCCTTCTTTCTTTCTTTCTTTCTTTGCAGCACCCAAAACCTACAGCCTTCCCAACAGCAGCTCCTCACAGGGAGACAGCAGTGGAGCTGCGGATAAATCAGTGCTCAAAGTGAGGAGTCTTCATCATCATCACCATCATCACCATCATCATCATCATCACCATCATCATCATCATCACCTTTATTTTTCCTCACCTTCATTTTCAACATCACTCACATTTGCTGTACCACTTAATCCTACATTAGGGTAGCATGGAGGCTGGAGCCTATCTCAACCGACACTGGGCGAGGGCGGGGTACACCCTGAACGGCTCGCCAGACCATCACAGGGCAACACACCCGAACCTCCACGTTCACACCTAAGGGTAATTTAGACCAGCCAGTTAGCCTAATGTGCATGTCTTTGGACTGTGGGAGGAAACTGGAGTACCCAGATGGAAACCCACACAAGCATGTAGAGAACATGCAAACGCCACACGTGCACTGGACTCGTACCCAGGGCCGTCAGGTCGCGGGGTGGATATGCTCGCCACTGTGCTGCCTATCACCTTCATCATCATTATCAACATCACTACCATCATCATCATCATCACCTTCATCATTACCATCGTACAAACTTGTTCATACTTAATATATTGTTCTTTATTTTCCCTCACAGTGTTCGATATAGGTAAATAGATAGATAAATGTGTTTGTGGATCTCTGCATGCCTGTCCCTCCTTGTCTCTGAATGAAGAGCTCGGTTGTACTGAATCGTCATGTTTGTAAATTGACGTCTCTGTGTTTTCAAGGTTGTGATTCATCCGGATCTGGAAAAGAAAATCATTAAACTGATTAATGATCACAGACAGGAGCATGCGGACAGAGGACCCATATCAGGCAGAATCACGTCGAAAAAGCTGCTGGTGAGGAAGTTTAACTTCATTGTCTCTGATTCGCTCATGAGCTTTGTGTGTGAGTGTGTGTGTGTGTGTGTGTGGTGGGTTTCCTTGGGGTTCTATGGTTTTATCCTAGAAACAGGCTTGCAGGTGGATTGGTTATTCCAATTGGCGTAAGTTGTGTGTGTGTGAGGTGATGCATTAAACGTGTGTATTCATTGCTCGGTTGTGTGCAGGATCTGTACATGGCTCTACAGAAGTTCGGCTTTACGACGCAGCACATCGAGGAGGCCATGAAGAGCAGCGTGTTGTATGGAGGCGACCTCCACTCAGCGCTCGACTGGCTGTGTCTCAATCTGCGAGATGGTAAAATAAACAGAACAAATCCACATCATATACCAGGAAACAATATTCATCATGGGCTCCAGTACATTTAATATAACATTACATACATTATATATTGTATGAGATATCACACACACACACACACACACACACACACACACGTGTGTTCAGGCTGAGGGGACACTCTGGGTATATAATTAATGTGACACAAAAACACACAAACTGATCTGATTAAAAGGGGCCAGTTGTCTCACTCGTTCCTCCTTCTTGTCTTGAAAGACGAGCTGCCGGAGGGATTCAGTCAGAGTTTACGTGAACAAGAGAACGGCAAGAGCCGAGACAAGTTTCAGGATCACCAACGAGAGAAAAGCCAAACGCTGACCCAGAACAAGAACCCCAAACAGGAGGAACCGCAGAGAGCAAAGGTTAAACACTCCAGATGTTAAAGTTCACGAATAAAGTCACTGATGTACGGTAGGATGGAATCAGAGCAAGAGTTCAAATCCAATGAGATTACAATCTGAATTCAGATCCAAAAAAGATACAAATCTGAATCCTGAACCAAAAAAGAGTCAAATCTGAATCCTGATACAAAAAGTTTCGAATCTGAATCCTGAACCAAAAAAGAGTCAAATCTGAATCCTGATCCAAAAAAGATTAAAATCTGAATCCTGAACCAAAAAAAGAGTCATATCTTAATCCGGATCCAAAAAGATTCAAATTAGAATCCTGAACCAAAAAAAATTCAAATCTGAATCCAGATCTAAAAATGATTCAAATCTGAATCCAGATCTAAAAAAGATTCAAATCTGAATTCTGAACCAAAAATATTGATCCAACAGCATAAAAGAATCAAATCCTAATCATATTACATACATGTTTTTACATGAGATACATATAATATACATGTTTTTAAATAAGAAAGTATTTATTATGCGAGTAATAAAGTACAGAAATATAACAAAACAAAATGAAAAAATTCCGACTCAGTGTATATTTTTGTTTGGAAAGTCAGAGAGGTCGTTTATGTAAAGAATAAATTTGAAGCGTAATGTGAGCTGAACTGTTGCAGGTGAAGGATGATGGGACAAGCATGAAGGAGTGGATCCTGAGATATGCAGAACAAAATCAAGAGGAGAGCAGCGAGGAAGAGGACGAGAGGGACAGAGACGGATCTCACAGCCCGGAAACGGAGAAAAAATTCGATCCTGTTAGTAAAAATTCTGTCTATTTCCTTCTTAAATATTAAAACTGAGTTTCCTGATGTAGTGACACGCTGTGCAGGATGAGGTTGTATTGCGGTGTGTTTAGCTATGGAGCGTTGAAGATGATGTATGTATATCTTTCTCTCTAGAATGAGCGCTATCTGACGTTAACGGCTCAGCTGTACGATGCGAAGGAGATGGCCTCGGACGCTAAAGCCAAGCGAGACAAAGCAGGACAGCGGAGTGCACAGGACCGCATCCGGGTCATACAGCAGGGTGCGTTAGTAATGGCACCCTATCCAACAAGGGAGTGTTAGTGTTTGTTTATGGTAACTGATTCGGTGCAGTGGCTGAGCTGCATTATTGGACGTTTTGGTGCATGCCACATTTAGGAGGTGCTGTTTCCTCTTTGTCACCATGTTATCTCTTTCACTTCCTAATAGACACGTGTAGAAGTGCTTAACGTCCTCTAAAACGTCTCTGTTATGTATAGAGATGAAGCCGCTGGAGTCTCACCCGCTCTTTAACCCGGCACTCAAAGTGACCGAGGCTCCTAAAGTAGTGGAGAAGAAGTCTCCTGCTGTGGATGCTGGGAATAACGAGGTCAACTTCAACCTGTTTGAACAAGCCAATAAAACGCCGGTAGAGAAACGTAAGCGTTGCACTTTAACGCTAATAGACATTAATAATAATAACGTACTTGAATTTTTTTTTTCAATCAGTCCTTACAATGTGTCGATCTGTGCACCTGGTGTTCAGCCGAAAAAACGAAGAAAGAGCCGAAGGACGTTCGTGATTTCGACTACACCGGGCGCAGCTGGACGGGAAAGTCGCCCAAACAGTTCCTGATCGACTGGTGCAGGAAGAACCTGCCTAAAAGCCCACCGCCGTCTTTCCAAAAAGTTCCAGCTGGGAGATACTGGAAGTGCAAGTGAGTCAAATAATTCGAATTCTTTGAGTATTTCAGTTATATCCAGTTGTATTTCCGTATATTTCAAAATAATATCTGAAAAAGGACAAGGTCTAGGACTTGGCCGAGTGGGAAAGGACAAGGACTATCAACCTGGAGATCACCGGGTCGAATCCAGATTGATGCCGCAGCCATCCGTGACTAGGAGTCCATGGGAGTCTGTGAGCTCATTCGTACGAGGGGGCGGATAGTGATTTCCCTCCGAATGTGTTAGGTCGCCCCCAAATGCGCAGCAGTTCATAAAGAGGCAATATCACGTCACGGAGGGGCATGGGCATGCTTATGCCCCTCCCTGGCTGGTGGTGGTTGTATGATAGGGAAGGAAGCACTTGTTAAGTGGGAATCTCAGAACACACATATTATTACATGATGTATAAAATGACGTGCTAATATGATGCAATTTTGGGCAGCGTGGTGGCATAATGGTTAGCATGTCTTCCTCACAGCATGAAGGGCCTGGGTCACAGTCCCGGGCCCGGTTTCAGTGCGATACTTGCGTGGGTTTTCTTTGGGTACTCCAGTTTCCTCCCACAGTTCGGGAACTGGGTGTTCCAGGTTGCCCCTAGGTGTGAATGGTTGTATGTTGTTCCAAGCAATGGACTGGTGAGCTATTCAGGGTGCACGTCAGCTTCGCCGGAGTCGGCTGAGATAGGCTCCAGCCATACAGTTTCTTACTAAAGATCCATGAACTGGTGCAGGTCCTGGGGTCAAAGGTCAAGGTCATGAGGTCATTTTAGAAAAAACCTTGTGCATAGGTCTCAGATCAGGGTCAAAGTTCAAGCACACGCAAAAAAAAGGTTTACGGTGGAGGTGTAACAAGCATCAAGTACCTCTGGGTTTAATATTTGTTTGGATTTTAATAGTTGTACATGTTGCGTGTGTTTATGTCAGAGTGCGTATTCAGAGGCCGGATGATGTATTGGAGGTTTGTCCCATCATCCTGACGGAGGACAGCATGCAGGCACAGCATTTAGGAGCCACACTTGCTCTGTATAACCTGGTGAAAGGGCAGGTGAGTGGAACCGCTTTCCCTCTAAACCTCCAAAATCTTTTCATCCTTTTTACCTAAACCCGAGACAGACCCAGCGTTCAACCGAGTGAGAAATCCATATCCGAACATCCAGTTCTCACAGCTTATTTCTCTCCTTCACAGTCTGTCCATCAGCTCCTCCCTCCTCCGTACCGGGACGTTTGGTTGGAGTGGCGTGACGGAGAGCAGCAGCAGGAAGAGCGCACTCGTACCGCCATTAACAAACCACGTGATCAGTTTATCTCCCGCCTCCTCGCTCGTGTCAAACAGCAGCAGCCTCGCTCAGATCCCTGCCTCACAGATCCAAGCCCCTCCCACTGCACCGAGGACTCGTGGGAAGCTCTGGCGGACATGGAGGAGGAGGAGGAGGAGGAGGAGGAGAAAGAGGACAAGAAGAAAGAGAAGGAGGATGAGAAGTCGCACTTACTCTTTTTAAAGCTCCGTGGCTCAGAGCTGGCACTCAGGTGGTTAAAAGATGATATTGCAATGTTATACATGGTTTATGTGTTGGTTTGCGAAAGGATTTCCTTCCCTTGGGACTTATTATTGTAGATATCAATGTAGGAGGGAAGGATGGATGTGGTGAAAAAGTTTTTGCAACTACAAAATGTAAAACAGTGCCTGGGAAGACGATGCACACAGTTAAACATGGTGGTGGTAGCATTCGGTGGATGTGCATGGATTTGTATCAGGGCTAATGATTTACACCTATATCCTGATTTAAAAACAACAAAACACTTGCCAGCCAATCAGAAATGAGCATTTCTATATTCTATACAATGCTACCTTTAACTCATTTCATGTACGCCCAGGTTACTGCCCGAGCGCAAGCGACTCCCTGTGTTTCAGCACCGTGTTCGAGTGCTCGAGGCTCTACAGCGCCACCGTGTGGTGGTCATTGCAGGAGAGACGGGCAGCGGAAAAAGTACCCAGGTCCCACAGTTCATCCTGGAGGAGCTGCTGGGGAAAGAGGAGGAGAAATCAAGGCAGTGTAACGTGGTGGTCACTCAGCCTAGGAGGATCTCCGCCATGAGCCTCGCTAGCAGAGTTAACCAGGAGCTGGGGAGCGAGGACCAACCGGGGAGCAAGGTGCAGATGAAATCTGAGTCATGTTAATTCTTTCATGAAAGCGTTAAAATACTCTGATGTTGAGAAGGGGAATGAAGTGTACACTCTACATGTTCAGATTTAGTAACCTAGTAAGTCCACCTCGAATGATTTGCTTATTTGTTTTCATTGTGTTTATCGACGTGTTGGTTCCCTGCGTTACCCATAATGCCATTCAGAGTGGCGGTGAGATTTGTCTTTATGAGAAACAGATGATGATGCTGCGGTGCTTTAGTCCTTTATTTTGTTCGGCTCTCTCACCTTCTTATCTGTTCACAACCAGTTCAGCTTCCACCTAGTAAATACCACCATCATGCTTCTCGTAGATTAATAACCATCCTAGCCAAGCCTCTGCAATGCATTCTGGGACCTTAAGCTTTTGCAAGTGTCTCCCTGTCCTCTATGCTGAATTTCTTATTCCCTCTACCAAGAAGGTTATGTTTTCTTTTTTCAGATATTGGTTTATTTGTCTGTTTGTTTGTTGTTTATGAGAATGCTTTTAATTTTTTTTTTTAATCTAGCCCAAGGAAGACTTCAGTGATTCGATTTCAGAGGTTATCCGGAACAAATTCTAAATCTGCGAATTTTTAAAAGGATTCGTTAACATTGTGAAATTGGAGGATTTTTTTGGAAGTGTGGTATTACAGCGGGCCCAGCAGGGGGTGCTGTGCCCTTTCTTTTTTCTTTCTTTCTTTTTTTTTTTTTTATGGGTGCTTGGCAGAGGTTTGCGCTCTCTGGGTGCTTTTAATGAATAGGATGATGAATGTCGCTTTGAAGTAATAGATGAGAAAAGAAGCTTTTAGTCTTTAGGAGCTAGTGGCGGAACATGGATGTTGTGCCTGATGTCTGGAGTTTTTTTCTCCTGTTAAGTGCGATTGTAAGTGCGCTAGCAATAACTTTGTTCCCCTGTGATGTTAGCTAACTACTCACAGGAACAAAGGAAAAAATGCAGTATCAACCAATGTATTGGCACAAATATCACTGATCACGTCACTAATAAGACATATTTTGTGTGTGTGCTTGCAGAACTCGCTGTGTGGATATCAGATCCGAATGGAGAACCGCTCCAGTGCGTCCACACGTCTCCTTTACTGCACCACTGGCGTCCTGCTGAGGAAACTCCAGGAAGATCCATTCCTGTCCTCCATCACACACATCATCGTGGATGAGGTGAGCAGATCATATAAAACTGAGAGTATGTGTGCATGAGTAAGTACTTCCAAGCTACCTTTTTTCTTTCCATGCAATTGCTATTTTTTTAACAGTTTCGATATTTAAAATCTTATTAACATAAAATAATTTTTTGTGTTCAAACGAGTGTAGGTCCACGAGCGCAGTGTACAGTCGGATTTCCTCCTGACCATCCTCAAGGATGTGGTTCACAAGCGTTCCGACCTGCACCTCATCCTCATGAGCGCCACGGTGGACTGCGACAAATTTGCGCTTTATTTTAACCGCTGTCCCGTCGTCACCATCCCCGGCAAGACCTTTCCTGTAGAGGTGGGACAGAGGTCGAACTTATTAGCAAATTCGATAGCAGGGTAAATGCTAAAAGACTGATATAGTGGAGCACTGAGTCATTGGAGTGTGTGTGGGTGTGTGTGTGGGTGTATTCACTTGTTCTTGTGTTAGGTGTTTCATTTGGAGGACATCGTGGAGGAGACGGGCTACGTGTTGGACCAGGACTCTGAGTACAGTCAGAGATTTGTGGAGGAAGAGGAGGAGATCAGTGTCTCTGTCACACAGAAAGGAGGAAGAGCTGTACTATGCCAGGTGAGTACACACACACACACACACACACACACATATACAGGCTCACTTAAAGAGTAGCAGTATTGGTCATCCTTACAGAGTGATTTCTGTGTATGTGATATGTTACGCAATACAGACACTTATTTTAACATAAATTGCCATAAAACGCACAAAACTGGGTGATTTTATCCCGTGGATTACTAGCGGAGTTTGAACCAATGGTTATCAGTCGTCTTTTACCGGAAGTGACGTGAACTCGTTGGGCGGGGTTGTCCGGTGTAAGTGAACAAGTAGATCTATTCAGTGAGCGACGTTTTAAGTGGTAAATAAAAAAAAAAAAACATGTTCCAGAAGCAACTTTGGTGGCAATTTGTAGGAAATCGGTGTAAATGGTGACATTTGAACCAGAGAGGGAGGAGTCTCTTTGGAGACAGTGAGACGTCACATTCTAGTAACTCCGAGGACGAGAACGCTGCCAGAGATGGGCTACTCCATCAAAATCTACTTCCAGAAGATCTGTTGGCTCCTAAATACACCTATTTTTCTGGAATCTTGTCATGTGTGTGTGTGTGTGTGTGTGTGTGTGTGTGTGTGTGTGTGTGTGTGTGTGATTTCATCAGGAGACGATTGTACGGGACCCCGGGGCATGCTGGGATCTGGGCCCGGAACTAGATCACTTTAGCAGCCGAACGCGTCACGCTCTGCAGCGCATGAACCCCAACAAGATCAACATGGATCTCATTCTGGAGCTGCTCGAGTACCTGGGTAACCCTGACACACCCTCACCCCTGTACAGAGGAGTTCGGCTCTGGCTTGGGGATTTACTTTAAACAATAAACAGAAATCACCATTAGCGAACAGTATGGTGAAGTCATTAAGTGTGACATGGATTTAATGGGAATTTTGCGGTTGTGGGTTTTAGATAAGTCGCCCCAGTTTGCGGCGTTAGATGGCGCTGTGCTGCTCTTCCTGCCCGGACTGGCTCACATTCAGCAGCTCTACGACCTTCTCACCACCGACAAGAGGTTCAAGTGTAAAGACAGGTGATTCTTCACGCATAACACTAACCAGCGTTTATTGTTATTCACTATTTATCACACGGTTCTGCGTATAATATCATTTAAACCAGGTAAGAAACCAGGTACTCGTTCTGATAAGTGAAAAGTGGGTGTGTGTGCGTGTGTCACACCTTTATGACTGCAATCTACTGTATGTAGATTCTAATGTTTCCATGTAGTATATACTAGAAATCTGAATTAGTGGGCTATAAACCGAACCCATTAGCTACTCAGCTCTTAGCTCGGCTCGGCGTGTTCGGAACTCACCTGACCCGCGTCTGCAATGGTTAAAATATGTCAAAATTACACTGTAAAAATCATGTTTTTATTTGCTTTTCTTTATGTTTCCATGTAATAGATGCTAAAACTCTCTTAAAAAGTCAGGAGCTGCCTTTGCACAGCTCTTGCACCTGCTTGTGTGTGCGCTCGGAGCTCATGTGTCTGTTATTATTTAGAAAAATAAATAAAGTAAGCCATAAACATTTTTTGGTGCGCTTTTAAACCAATTATTTGCCTCCGGATCGGGGAACGTTTCTGAATTGAATAGACAGTAGGAAAGTATTCAGCGACATCCAACTCGCCAACGACAAATATTTAATGAATAGATTCTCATTAGGTAGAAGCAAATTAGTTCCTGTTATCAAAGAAACCACAAAGCCACAAAGATATTACTGTGCTAGAAAACTTGAAGGTTGAGTGTGTAACATCTTGGAGGATACATTAGTATAATTATAAATAAATACGTTTTCCCTGTAATCATTACAAAAACAGTTGGAACCTTAGAACCAGCTGTTTATGCGTAGGTGGGAGCAGGATCCCTCTCACAGGGGTCACCATCACGCACCGCCAAGTTTCTACAGTGGCCCAGAACCATACAGGCTTTTAAGGGGAGGAGCTTGGGCATGAAATTTCAGTTGCAGTGTGGAACCTCACCACTAGATGCCGCTAGATACCACTAAATCTTACCCACCGTATCTTTATTATAGTTATAGCAGCTTTACCTTTTACACTGGAGACTCCTTCCATAGATGATGAAGTAAAAATGTTAGAGATGGAGTCACTATCATATTAGAATGAGCAAATTAATGTAAAGATAATTTTTGCTTTGTTTCTAGAACTGTTATTTGAGCTGTTGTGACAGAACCGCAGTAAACACCTTTTGACCAATCAGAATCGAGAATTCACTTGCGCTGCATTATAATGCAGGACAGGATCGATCATTCTCTCTCATCATCTGCTTAGAACATATTTATATGTGCTTAGATGCTGTTATGGTGTTGTGCTATTGTGGTGTTTTGATGGTGATGTTTTGTTCTAGGTATAAACTCGTAGCTCTGCACTCTACGCTCTCATCTCAGGAGCAGGCCGCGGCGTTTACAGTGCCCCCTGTTGGAGTTAGGAAGGTACTGCATGTCTCAGCTCTGTGTCTGGTCAGGGGTCAGGATCAAGGAAGGTGTGAAAAAATGCCCTGTGTGTGTGTGTGTGTGTGTGTTTCAGATTGTTCTGTCTACAAACATTGCGGAGACCGGAGTCACCATTCCAGACGTGGTGTTCGTCATTGACACGGGGAAAACAAAAGAAAATCGGCAAGCCAACACTTTATCAATAATTTTTTCATGAAGTGCTTTAAGACTGTAGGATTTTTCACAAGTTGAGCTGCTGAAGAAAGTGGACAAGCACACTTTTCAAATTAAAATGTAAAAGGCGAATGCCAATCCAGTGTTATGGTTTTGTGTGTGTGTGTGTGTGTGTGTGTGTGTGTGTGTGTGTGTGTGTGTTTAGGTACCACGAAGGCAGTCAGATGAGCTCTCTGGTGGAAACGTTTGTGAGTAAAGCGAGCGCAGTCCAAAGACAGGGCCGAGCGGGGCGCGTTCGAAACGGCTTCTGCTTCCGCCTCTACACCAATACCAGGTGTGTGTGTGTGTGTGTGTGTGTGTGTGTGTGTGTGTGTGTGTGTGTGTGTGTGTATGAGAGAGTGTGTGCCACTATAACACTGAAATAGGATTCACACAGGAAGTGATGAGTACCAAACAACCAGCGATTTGAGCGATAACCAATCAGAGCTTAAACATTCAGTTGATTGACAGATATCTTTTCCTATTCGCTTCCATAAGTCGTATAAAATAGGTGATTTCACACGTGTAGTTCTGCAGTAAAGTGATTCGCGCGTCGCTTCCTGAGTGAATGCAGCTTGAAACTGCACAGTTGTCTCCAGCTTCCCTGCGACCCTGACGGATAAGCGGTGGATGCAGAATAAACAATTCAAAGTTTTATAAGTCAATTAAAAAAATCCAAATTTGTAAGGCATTTTAATGTAGTCTGCTTTTTTTTTGTTTGGTTGGTTGGGGTTTTTTGGTTTGTTTGTTTTTTTTTTAATTTATTATTTTTTCACATAATTATAATCTCAGGCCAAATATTTGTATATTAAACTTTTTAAAAATATTGTTTCAAAAAGTTTTATTACATTTTTAAATATGTATAATTGTGGTGTAATCATTGTTTTGATGCAGGTCTTTGCATGCATCCATAAATAAATTTTGGTTAAATAAAAAATTTAACCAAATTTTTTATAAATGTTTTTTTTTTGCTACTTATTCAATAATTAGTAATAACAAAAATATTACATTTTTTGTTAAATAACACATTTAACAAAAAATTTAACATTTAGTTAACTCATGTACATGACTTGAAATAAAAACGTGTCTCTCTTTGAGCAGGTTTCACAGTTTTATCGATTACTCGAAACCAGAGATCCTCAGAGTGCCGCTTGAGGAGCTCTGCCTTCACATCATGGTAACGCGCTCCTTCACACACAGCGCTCACGTCTCAGTTATAGATGTAGGGGATTTTTCTACACTTCAGTTCATAATGCTTTGAGTTTACACCATTCACATAACTCACTATTTAAGCCACAGGTATCAAACCCAAGGCCCGCGGGCCAAATCCAGCCCACCAACTCATTTTATGTGGCTTGTGAGAGGTTCTAAAGAATATGATTGTCATACATTTTTCCCATCAACCTTTAACTTGAAGTGTAATTCATTTTCTTTCCACTAGGCGGCAGCAACCTATGTAAAATGAACAGCTAGTCATTCATGACTCAGGAAAGATTGCGGGTTAGCTTTAATCGTTGTCAAGTGTTGTCAGAAAAGGATGAAATAATTCCAGAAAAAATGGAAAGAAGACAAATCCCTAAAAAATAATTTTGCCACACAGATTTCCTTTCATGATTATTGGGTCCTTGGTGACCTAGAAATTTTGTGGTCTGGCCCTGAAAAATGAGTTTGACATCCCTGATTTAAGCCATTGTCTCTCTCCATATGTCTCTCTTATACACACACACACACACACACACACACCATTAAGAGTTTTTGACACTTTATGATTATTCTTTGTTTAAATCATGATTGTCGAGTGAGTTGCCTTTGAAGGAAAGGGGGTGTGGCTGAGTAGTTTTGGGGGCCGGAGTTTACTTCATCCTAATACAAACAAGAAATATTTTACGACAGTAAAGTCAACAACAGTCCAGCGATTATGATTTTTTTATGTTTTGATTCATGTTCCAGGTTTTTGAACCTTATAACCTGAGATTTTCTTTTCGCATCGTCTTGAAGGACTTCTTGAACATGCATTACTTTCACACCCGATATACTGTATGATGACTCACTATCACCTCTCAGATCTCTGTTAAGTCCGTTGCCTGTTTGTGTTTGTGTTTTTAGAAGTGTGAGTACGGCTCACCAGAGGACTTCCTGTCACGTGCAATGGACGCACCGCCTCAGCAGGCTGTGTGTAACGCCGTGAGCACGCTCAGAAAAATCGGCGCGTGTCACAAAGAGAGTTACAAACTCACACCGCTCGGCCTTCACCTCGCCTCGCTGCCCGTCAACGCTAAGATCGGCAAGATGCTCATCTTCGGCGCCATCCTGGGTGTTCTGGATCCGGTTGTGAGTTCAGCTTCAGGGGGTTAATATCGGGAAAACTTTAAAAACGTATATTTAAATACAGCATAGAAATACACAATACACAACTACACATCACTTTTGTGCATTCACATTCACATCTGTATTCACATTGACACCTGTAGTTGTTAGTTGCCATGGTTTCACCTGGACGATACCATCATGGACAGTTTTGCATCACTTGCCCTTTATTAGCAGGCCTTCAGGAGGATGATGGTCAGATCAAAAGAGGACCACGTTTTTAGGGCATACTCACCCAATGCGACCTATTCTAAAAATATTATATAGATTCTTTAAAATCTATTTTTAAATTATTTTTATTTATAAATTTTCTATTTTTTTTGTCCCCTAATTGGGTCATATCCAGTTCCCACCATTCATGTATTTTGTTCCCTATTACACGAGCACCACCAACCAGGGAGGGGAGTGAGCATTTCGAACTGCTGCCATGCGCGAATGAACTCATAACTATCTGGAGATCGCTGTGAGTGACAGGGAAGTGTATATGCGTACGTCATCCGTCCCTCCCGTGAAAACTCGGCCAATTAGCTCGCATGGACTCCCGGTCTCGGATGGCTGCGGCATCACCATAGATTTGAACTTGTGATCTCCAGGTTAATAGTCATGCACTTTGTCGATGCGCCACTCGGGAGCCCCAAAGATCAGTACTATTGACTAGAGTGATTACTGCATCCCATGTTGTGGTGTGGTTCAGCTGGCCCGCTTGGAAGAACTGAGCTCGGGCACGGTTCCTATAAACTCGGCCCAAACACAGGGCTTAAACAGTAGGACATGCACGTTTCATGTAATAACAGTCTCATCTTATTGAACATGGATGGTAGCAAAGCCTCCCTATAAACCAACTCATGCATGCAAGACGATTTTCTGAGAATCGCTCCACCGCAGAAGCGATAAACCTGTACGAGGTGCGAGTAGCAGCATACCCGAAATAACTAACCTATAACCTATACCAGGGTTCATATATATCTTCAGCTCAAAGTTGCACCATGATGATGGAAGTGTTCTCAGGTCTGGAACCACATGACTTGAGACAGTGTAGATTTTTAAGTATCGTTCTTTTTGGACTTCCAGGCCACCATAGCAGCTGCCATGTCGGAGAAGTCTCCGTTCTCCACTCCCATGAACAGGAAAGAGGAGGCCAATCTGGCCAGAGATGCTTTAGCAACTGCCAGCTCTGATCACCTGACCATCTATAATGCCTACCAAGGGTGAGGTCACACATCACTGGCCCTCTTCTCCTCCATTCACATGATTTTAGACATGGAGGTTGTACCGTGCTAAACTGGCGTCCTGTTTTCATTGGTGGTGTCTTTTAGCTGTAGATACTACTGTATGTGTAGCCCGTGGTGTTCACAGGAACTTATTTCTTTATTACCAGGTGGAAGAAAGTGCGCTGTGATGGTCTGCGTGCAGAATTGTCCTACTGTAGGAAACACTTCTTGAACCGGACCGCTCTGATCACAATCGAGGTAAAGGATTCATGCTTAATAAATAAATAAATGCTTTCTTTATGCTGGTGATCTCCGCACAAGAAATGAAACATTTGCAGTGATCAGCTACAGGGTGCTCGAAGAGTGCAAGGTACCTCCCACCTGCAGCATGGATAGCAAATAGATGGATGTAGCAAACCTATGTGTTTGTCTTACGATATGCTCTAAAGTACGTGACCGAATTAGAGAAAAAGCTCTCTCATTTGAAATATGTACTTGACGGCTAGAGTTTGACCTTTCAAGGTCAATCAAGGTCAAAAGAAGTTTTTCCTAGTTAGTGTTCCATCATAATCAACTCATTTTAAAGTTATAAGTATTCTGCCTCTAAAATGTCGTGACCTTGCTCTGTCCTTCACCTTTGACCTTGACCATCCAAGGGTAGTGTTCCCACCAAGATTGGTGAGAATCCGTGCATGGGTGTGGTCAGGGTTTTATTCACAGGCAAACAAAACAAAACATGGAGGGAAAAATACACACAAATGGTTAGCCAAAACTGTCAGATGTAATAGCAGCAGTTTATGCACTGATAAAAAAAAAAACGACTGTTGCACTTTTACACCCGGGTCTAGTGGCCCATCAGAGCCAGAGCTGATCTCGGTTTCTGTAGTATGAAGCAACCTGAGACCTCATCTCCTCCTGAAGAGGAGTCTCGTCCATGACAAGTTACCTTCCCAGTTTTTTACTCGTACCCATTTATACTGCTGGGTGGACATTGGCACACTTGTGGTTGATACCTTGGCCAAGGTAAGGGTCACCGTGGGGGTCTAACTAGGGTTAAATTAGGGTTGAACCCACAACCTCTTGCTCTGTAATAAAGAGTTTCGCATGGGTGAGAACACACATCGAAACTGGAGACTCCTTCCATTAATGTTAAATTAGTATAATTTCCCAAAGCAGCTTATCAGAGATCATCATAAACTATTACGAACTAGGAATGCACTCGGAGAGCGCAAAACCCCACCAAGGTAGTGCAATCTGTAAACTTTTCAATCCAGGCTTTTTGCCCTGTTGTGCAAAACCCTCCTGGATCTGGAACCGGATCTGGATCACAGCAAATATTTAATCAGTTAATTAACCGACACAAACAACCAATCTCATAACCTCCTCACTTGGTGGAGGTAAAAACTCAAAGCAAATGCTCATCTTTATAATGTTTATTCTTTTTTTTTATATCCTTGTACTCAGAGTGTGAAGCAGGAGCTCATACGGATGGTGCAGCAAACCGGCCTGAACAGTGCCTCCTTACCCTCGTTCTCCAAACAGGAAGTGCCGGTTGTAGTGGCCGTGCTGAGCGCAGGAGTATATGACAACATAGGACGCATTCTCCCTGTACCCTCCATCCTACCTGAGGAGCGTGTCGCCTGTACCGTGGAGACTCCGCAGGGAAAGGCGCAGGTTCATGTATCCTCCGTTAACCGGAACCTCCAGACACATGGCTGGCTGCTCTACCAGGAGAAGGTACTGTAGTCAGAATAAATTAGCAAATCAGCTAATTACTAAATGTATGATTTTCATGGGTGTACATCATCTGTGAATATCCTGGTTAGGGGAAAATAGCGGTGTGGTACTTCCGCGTCATGTGTGTGGTACTTGGTTGCATGCTCATAGAATGTACTATGGGGCATTTGCGTAGTCGGAACTTATTTATCCAACGTTACTACACACCGGGTGTTCAGATGCATAGTTTAGTGTCATTCACTCACTTGCCGAACCGCGTAATCCTATTATTAGGGTCACGGAGAGGATTGAGCCTATCTTTGCCGGCACTGTGTGAAAGCGGGGTACACCCTAGACAAGTTGCCAGACCAACACACACTCACACACCTAGGGGCAATTTAGAACAGCCATTTTGCCGTGCATGTCTTTTGGACTGTGGGAGGAAACCGGAGTACCCAGAGGAAACCCACACAAGCACGGGACGAACATGCAAACACAGAAAGCCCGAGTGAACATATTCACTCACTCACTCACTTCTAATCCACTTAATCCTTTTAGGGTTGTGGAGAGACTGGCACCTAGCTCAGCCGACACTGGGCGAAGGCAGGCTACGCCCTGAACAGCTTACCAGACCATCGCAGAGCGAAAACACACAAAACAATTCACAATCACACCCAGGGGCAATTTGAGACAGCCAATTACCATAAAGTGCATGTCTTTAGACTGTGGGAGGAAACCGGAGTACCTGGAGGAAACGGGGAGAACATGCAAACTCCACACAAGAACTCCCGAGCCTGGAACTGGAACCCCCCGAACCTTCTTGCTGTGAGGCAGACAGATATTTTTTAGTGTCACTCAAACTGATATAGGGGGCGTGGCCTAATGTGTGAAACCAGATTTATATATGACTATGTAGCATGTCGATATTTTCATCTTCGAATTATTTTAGTCATTTAATTTGACTTGTGTATAAATAATGATTTGAGTAATCTTTCTTTTAAGTTGGAATTTGAAGTTTTTTGTTCTCTCAGGTGAAATACTCTAAGGTGTATTTGCGCGACACCACCCTTACGTCTCCGTTTCCTATCCTGCTGTTCGGCGGCGATATCGATGTTCAGCATCGGGAGAGACTCGTCTCTGTGGACGGATGGATTCACTTCCAGGTTTGACTGTGCTTACTTTTCAAACCTAGTTCATGTTTGTGTCACTCATTCATTCATTTATTAAGCCGCTTAATCCTAATTAGGGTTGCGGAGAGGCTGGCGCCCATCTCAGCTGACTCGGGGCAAGGGCGGGATATAGCCTGGACAGTTCGCCAGACCATCGCAGGGCCAACATACACATACAACCATTCACACTCACAATTAGGGGTGATTTGGAACAGCCAATTAGCCTACTGTGCATGTTTTTAGACTGAGGGTGTAAACCGGGGGAGTACCCGGAGGAAACCCACGCAAGCACACAACATGCAAACTCCACACAGAAACGCCCGGGAATCGAACCCGGGACCTTCGTGCCATGTTAATGTAAGTTATGGTTCAGGACCAGTTCACTGTGTCTTCAGTTTACTCTGTGTAGAGCAGGGACACCCCGGGGACACTGTTTCACTTTTAAACAACACAATCCATTTGTCACAAGACATCAGAGTTCAGGCTCCCATGTTGTCTGATTGGGAGAGACGATATCAGTTTCCTGTCAATTACAGCTAACACTAACCAGTGGCATGTGTCTGTTAGTTCATGTATGTGGAAGAGGGTGGATAGCAGTCTTCCACAGTTGTGTGTGGGAGCAGCAGTAATGTATTGGCAGTGGCACAGACTCCCCAGGATAGCTTTGGTGTTATAGATGATGGATAAGTAGTTGGTGAGAATTATTAAATGTCCCAAATCTGGAAAAAATTGGGTCGATATATTAAATAAATTGTTTTCTTTCAATAGCATTTATACATTATATATATATATATATATATATATATATATATATATAATGTGTATGTGTGTGTATGTATGTATGTATGTATGTATTTTTTTATTTTTTAATATTATTTTTTTTAATGAAAGCTGTCTTGATTTGATAAAAAATAACAAATGTGACCTTTTAAATACGTGAGATTGGATTCGATTGGACTGAAATATATAAATATTATGTTATATATCCTGAGTTATGTTGTCATGTTGATTTTTTTCCCATCAAGGCCCCGGTCCGAATTGGCGTGATCTTCAAACACCTGCGTCAGCTCCTTGATTTGCTCTTGGAGAGAAAGCTGGCGAATCCTAAACTCAGTCTGGAAGGTACGTGAAACCTACGCCGCCAGTGAAATTAAAAAAATTTGCATGCCAAAAAAAAAAAAATCGATATCAAGATCAATAATAAATAGTGTATATTAGCATGATTGTTATCTCATGGCGCATATAGAACGGAGACTCTTATGCATAATGAACTGGGAAAAGTTAAACAAATATAAATATATATTCACTGGAAATGCTGACTATCTAAAGCACAGGTCAGTTGAACTCCTCCCCTGCCCAATTTCCCCTCTCATTTCTCATTTTGATTGTGTTCACTGACTTTGTGGGGTCGCTTATCGCTCATCGCTTCATGTGTGGATGCCTCTAAGCCCAAATCCACTAGATATTGTACAACACAGAACAAATACATGTTTCCAGGGTCTTTCCCCCTGGATTTCATTTTAACTCCACCCTGGTAGCAGGGGTTGGATCATGTCCAGCTCTACCCCTTGAGCTTTATGTACTGCAGAGTGCTTTATTGAGTGTAGATTCATGTTAATCCTATAATCTGGCTTTAGAATATTTTACAGCGTAATGAAAAACCAAGAAGGAATGTATCAAACTTCCTACACTGAGTTTTGTCGTCTTTCCGCAGATGAGAAGACCATACAGATCATCCTGGAGTTGATAAAATCTGAGAAAATTCCACGCTGAAGCTCCTTAGTCCATGCCAAGGACGTCCTAAATTAAAAATAAAAAATGTGGACTAAATAATTCTTCAACTCTACTCTAAGTTCATTAACTTAAGTAACACATCTCTATAGAAACAGCATGGAAACATGGATCCTTGAACCTGGGTGGCAAAGTGTGTGACAGGGTTAAGATCCTCGCTGAGAGGTTTAAATGTACTCCAAGTAATTTGAGGGGATTTTTCATGTATAAACGTTATGAAATTGAAATAAAATTAAAATTGTATTTTAACAGAAAGTCAATACATACAAAATACCATTAAACCCATTCATAACTGACTGAAATGCAAACTATCTGTCCTGTGTATGTATATAAATTAATGTTGATTATTATAAATCTGCACAAACTAAAATTAAACTAGAGTACTCCGGGAGTGCAAACCTCCATCGAGCTGAGAAAATAAAGTACACAGCACTGCGAGCACACTACCTGAGAGCACACTTCCAAATGAACGTCCTCACAGTTTTAAAGGATAGTTATAAGAATTATTGGATCCAGAATGTGATCCGGATCATCTCAGAAGGTCTGCTGGAGACTTCCTTGTCCAAAACCACATCTCTGGTTGACATTTTAAGAAAGTCGGTAGGAGGCTTGTGTAATCCTGCTAAGAAACACACATAAACATTTACCCCAAGGTAAAATATGACCTGCTTGGTGGAGGTTCACATTTAGGGGATGAAATTTAGGAGGGAAATCCTGGCATCCCTCTCGCCAGGTACAATCTCCACCTCCTCCTGGATCTAGCCTGGGGCCTCCTCCCAGTTGGATGTGCCTGGAACTCTTCATAAGGGAGGCAACCCATGCTCGAATCACCTCAACTGACATCTATATTTATCTATCTATCTATCTATCTATCTATCTATCTATCTATCTATCTATCTATCTATCTATCTCTATCTATCTATCTATCTATCTATCTATCTATCTATCTATCTATCTATCTATCTATCTAAGGGAATTTCAGGGAATTATGTTGAAATGCACCTTCACACATGCTTCTCACTGTACTCACAGGCTAAATACACTACGGGTAGGTTAAAAAAAACAAAACCAGTTTAGCTCAGTTTGAAAAACTAGTATTGAGTCCAGTGTGGCCTGACCTAGCATGAGTTTATTTTAACCCATGATGATGTATGAAGATATAACCCGTAATGATGATGGTGGTGACTATTATTATTATTTTTTAAAATATTATTATTATTATTATAATGATGATGGTGGACATGATGATGGATTAATAATATTGTTATTATTATTTTTTAATATTATTATATTGATGATGATGATTATGATGGTGGTTATTATTATGATTATTATGATGATGATGATTATTATTATGATAGTGATGGTAATTATCATTATTATAATGATGGTGGTGGTGGTGGTGTTTTTTATTATTATTATTATTGTTATTATTATTTATAATTTTTTGAATATTATATTGATTATTATTATTATTATGTAAATCATGTTTGTTGCTTCCGGTCTGGTTTGTTTAATCGTTTGTTTGCGCGCGTGAAACTTGATTAGAATGTTCTGTTGGAGTTAAAGCACAGCGTCCCGACAGCTCGCGCCTGACGACCAAAACCAAGCAACGGCCACCGCCAAAGCGCGCGCTGCACCCGCTCATCCCAACCGCCGCCCCCGAGCACAGCTGAGAAAACTGCGCGTGCAGGCATCACTCCACACTGGGTCAGAACGCACGAGCTCACACACACACACACACACAAACACACACACACAAACACACACACACACACAACACATACACACAACACACACACACACACACACACACACACACACACACACACACACACACACACAATCCATACAGTGCTTAAAGAAGCA
>JAOUQZ010000008.1:22290229-22304874 GCA_028564935.1 Neosilurus hyrtlii | reverse complement strand
CAGTGAGAACCCGTCGATAGTGGGGCTTGAACCCCTGACCTTGGGATCAGTAATCCAGCACCTTACCACCAGGCCACAACTGCCCAGATCCTGTAATAATAATAATAATAATAATAATAATAATAATAGCTGTACACTAAATGTAGTCCATACCCGTTGCACGATGTTTTCCTCTCTTCATTTGCTAGAATTACAAGGCTAATTTAGCTAACAAGTATTAGTAACCTAACATGAACATATTTTATGAATAACTGCACGCCTAAATTGTCTAAAATTGATTCAAACATCATCAAGCTTCATAATTAAGGAAGTGATCAAGAAAGTCATAAATCTATTTCCACTGGGTTTTGTCTGTTTGTTTGCCTATCATCAACTCTATGCTAAAAATTCATTCATTCATTTATTTTCTGAACTGCTTTATCCTAATTAGGCGCCCATCTCAGCCGGCGCCCATCTCAGGCTGGCGCCCATCTCAGCCGACTCTGGGCGAGGGCAGAGTACACCCAGGACAGCTCGCCGGGCCATCGCAGGGTAGAAACCCGCTGATGGCAATGCAGCCTTCTTTTTACTACATTCAGCAATGGTTCATTTATACGCCTCTCACCATAGACTGCACAAGTAACTCTCCTTTAGCATACGCTAGTGATCCGGATCACATTCCAGACCTCTGAATTTTAAAAGAAGGTTTGTTTACCAATGTGTGAATCCAATTTTGTGATTATCCCCATAAATAAGGACTACAGTGCTTCTGAAATAAAGTTACAGTTCAACTTTTACATAAGATTCTTAAACAGAAGGGGACGGTACCGAGGTGAACGTTCTGGACTATTATTCTTCAGGTCATGGAATAGTATGCATTGCCTTGAAGCTTTAATTTGTACCAATTGTAATTGTGATTAAGCATTGTTTTGTTATGTATTTTTCCTGTGAGTATGGCTGTAAAGAGATATGAAGGGCTGAGAGCCACAGTGATCTAACCCACAAAACCTGAAATATGACATGAGGTCTATGCAAGCCAGAATGGAATCTTCATCTTCCTTATGACCCTGGATCATAGTGTGAGTATTAAAATGGTTCAGAGATGGTCTTATAAACCCCTTCTAGATACATGAGCAGCAATAATTGCTTCCCTGAGGTTATGGCTCAAGTTCTTTCGTTTTGCCATGACATATACACACACCTAAGTGAAACAACATACCAGACCCAAAAGTTCTGCTTTTATACAGGTAGTCAGTGTTCCTCTCGATGAACTAATTAGTCACACCTGGCTGTTGATTATCTCTGATTGATTGTGGAATTAGGAAGGGTGTATTTTTAGAGTCTGTGTTCCCCAGTCCGTATGTTCCCCCGGAACCCAAACCCTAATATTCCATAAATCGTTACTTTGATGAGTGTGTTTGATTTTGCTTCATCATACTTCTTTTACAACATGGACACAATCATTGTAGCTTACTTCCATAAAGCACACAATACAATGGAAGATCCATTAATATAATAATGACCGGGGAACAAAGGGTCTGGGGAATATCGGGTCTGGGAAACATCGAGTCGGGGGAACAGAGGGTCTGATCCCGTATTTTTATTCTTACCTGTTTCCTGAATGATGGTTTTTATTTTTGTGAACTAAATAACTACTATAATGTACTATAGTATATTCATTAATTCATTCATTTTCTGAACTGCTTATTCCTAATTAGGGTCGCGGGGAGGCTCGCGCCCATCTCAGCAGGACTCTGGGCGAGGGCGGGGCACACCCTGGACAGCTTGCCAGGCCATCGCAGGGCCACTATAGTATATTATAATAGGTTATTATAATCTGTGGTGGTTCTTTGTTGTTACCAGATGTTATTAGCTTTACACACACACACACACTCACACACACTCACACACACACGCACGCACGCACGCACGCACGCACACACACACACGCACGCACACACACACACACACACACACACATATATATATATATGTGACATTAGGCTAACTGACTGTTCCAAATTGTCCCTAGCTGTGAGTATGAGTGTGAATAGCTGTGTGTATATTGGCCCTGTGATGGTCTGGCGAGTTGTTCAGGGTGTACCTCGCCTTTGCCCAGTGTCGGCTGGGTTAGGCTCCATCCTCCCCATGACCCTGGCAGGATTAATTGGTTTGACAAATAAGTGAGAGGCTATACACCAAGCCTGAGATAAATAACTACTGAAGTATATACTACACAGGAACAAAACAATAGTACATTTTTTTTTTTAAATTATAGTTTATTTTTTACATTTTTAACCTTGAGAGTGGCAGGTGAGCGTGTGCAGGTGAGCGTGAGGAGGTAAAGGTCATTCTAGAGCTAACAAACAACTTGATTTTTTTTCCATTAAGATGCCCAATATTATTTTACATTTACCTTGTTTTGAGGATGTTGCATTGTGTTAACACTATACAGATTTTTTTTAAAAACATAATATACTAATAAAAATATAGAAATTTGTAACAGCCAGGGATAAAGCTGCAACTTTCTGACACGGCAGACTTTTCAGGATGGAGAAGTCGCTCTATGTACTTTTTCTATGTGGTTATATGACAAGCCGGATTTTTTTTCTTATTGACTTCTAAAGAGAGAAAAAGAAGCTGATGAGAAACTGGCTGCTGATAACTGGTAGTTCATAAGTGGGAACAGGAACTAACTTGTTTTGCACATGTTCCTCAGCATTACATGTAACAACAAATGGACAGAATAACTGTGCTATATGAGGAATTAAATGTTTCAGTAAACCCCGTTATTGCAAAAAAAAAAAGAGTTTTTTTTTTTATCAAGTTGTTTATTTTCCAATAAGAGCACAACAACAAGCAGCCTCATAGATCCAGTGCAACAAAACAATCAAGTGTTCTAATAAATTTGGGATAAGAGCACTGCTGCATGCTTGCTTTATGGCAGAATGATTCCGGGGGAAAAAAAATCCATTCATATAACACATGAAGTGGATAATTGCTTAGCAACAATGAACCACTTATCAGGATCTGATAGTGAAAGTTGGTGAAACAGGAACACACACACATTCCTGTAAAGGTTTGTTTTTTTAATAACAGGAGTACTTTTGTTCTCCCTGCAAGCCATCATAATCGGATGAACTATAATCAGGTGTTTCTACAACTACAGGCACTTCTATATACAGTATATACATCAAAATACATTACTATAACACTGACTAAATTATTCTTTGGTTAATAAATCAAAAAGGATTTAGCATACAACCCTTAAGATATTTCAAAGTGATGTTAACATTTTCGAATTTACTCTCTGGTAAAGACATCCACAGAATTACCAGGGTTCTGTATTTGTTTTTCTATGATGAAAATCCTGACCCTCCTGTGCAAACTTGGTGCGAGGACTACCCTACATCAGTCCCAGAAATTATATGATTTTTAAATTCCTAGGACAAAGGTGAAGGTCAGAGCAGGGTCAAAAAGTTTTGGAAATAGATCACTTATAACTTCGAAATGAGTGATGATAAACAGGCCGTTACTATGGAACACTAATAGGAAACCATATATGGACTTTCAAATGAGACGATTATCTTTGACCTTAAGTGACCTTGAAACGTCAAACCCCAGCCATATGTAAATGATTCAAATGAGACAGGTTTTTGTTTTTGTTGCTGAAGACAGCAGCCATGCTGCATGGTGACAGTACCTTGCACTCTATTAGTGCCCTCTAGTCTTTACCTTGTCTTAAAGAAAAAACCTCAATTGAATTTCCCCACACTTTTTGTAGGCATAGAAATGATCTGACAGAGTTTCGCTTCTTCTGCTACAGTTTATAACACGAGTTAGCAGGTTTTGAAAGTGGAGCTATCATTGGGACACGCACAGGTTCCTGAAAAAGAGGCTAAAGGAAAATAACTCTTTTTCTTCTTTACACAACTTGACTAAGCAGGTTTTGCAAGTGAACTCCTCACTTTGATTTTAAACTAAATTTGTGAGAACGTGAAGAAATTTAGTCAGGGTTATGATAAGGATGTTCATAATGTCATAATCATATTACATAACTCATCAACAATAATATTTAAGAAGTATTTTTTCCTTTAAAATCTATTCAATGTTGTCTCAATTAAAAACATTACATTTTATAATTAAATAGCTGCTTTTTAAGTTTAAGGGGTAAAATGTCTTTCATAAATTGTATGAGTGTATTAAATTTAGGATTTACTATATATGAAAATACCATCTTTACTTTGTGCTAAAAATTCTAACCTAATTGTGCTTCTAAATAATAATGTTGACCTTTTGATTTCAATACAAACAGAAACAAAGGAAAAAGTATAATAATCCTGGAGAGAATAAATCCTGTAATATTAGCTTATGTTTCGATAGTCTTCCCAAACCAATTAAAAATTAAAGTTTGAATTTGGAATCAATTGTTGGGTTCAAAACAGAAAATAGCTTTGAGGAATCGGAAGTCAGTTCCTATGTCTGAAAGGGCAGACTGCCCCGTTTCATACCAAACACCACACACATTATGGGGAAAAAAAAGTACAATTAAAAAAAAAAATACATCTCTCAATTGTTTTTCTTCTTGTTTTAATTACTGAGAATTTTTATTAAACTGATTCAGTTAACTAGAAGAATTTAAAAATATATATAATTTCCATAATAGTGGGTTATTCCTTTCTAACATGAATTTTCCTTAAGAAGTCTTAATTTAGTCTAACGTGAGATAAAAAGCAGGTTAATGTTAATGATGTCAGACAAACACTATTAACACATTTCATATTATTGTAAACTCTGGGCAGTAAATGTACTGTAGCGCTCTATGCGTACTCTATGAGCCGTACGCTCAATGTTTTGGATCGTATTAATATGACCAAGCCAGCTTGTGACTTCCTTTTCATCACTGTATAAATGAGTTGCAAATATTCACTTCCTCTTCAGTTCTCACACGAGATATGGTCCTACATGTTCAGCAAGGCGGAGTGATCACATGACCTCTTTTCCTTTTTTATGAACTCTTTTTAAAACACATCGATCTCTATTCCACAATTCGGAAGCAAAAGTTTACTAGTTCCCAGGATAAGGCATGATGTCCACAAAATCAGCAATAAATTTATCCACAACCCAGCACTACAGTAAATATTCTAACCAAGAAATAACATAATAAGAGATAACTGAACAGAAATAAGGCTAAGCACACAGCATTAGCATGAAACATTATAAAGCAATTTTCTTGGATAGGCTAATACAAATTAAGGCTTCACACCCCATGTTGTACTTTAGCTTTGATTACTATACGGCAAAATAGATCACATTAAAATGAGCGTTACTGAACAAGTGGAATGTTCTTTAGCCAGTTAGCAACCTATCCGCTATAGTCTTCCTAGCTGTCTCCAGGACATGCTTCTAGTAATATCTCTAGTTATACAACAGATTCAGCTATTATATACGATATTATATAATAAAATCCTTTTTAAATGAATAAAAACTTTTTTAAATCAATATTTTTGAAGCAGCCGTGCAATAAGGGGAATATTATACCAGTCACCTCTGCTACACTCCGGGGTCCCGATCCCTCTGTCAGGGTTTAGTTGGTGATAATAACCAGCTTGCTGTACATGATCACTTAAAGATCACAAAAAAGAATGTAGATGACGAAAGTGTTAAATTTCATGATGTAGCAGTGTACTGTAGATAATGCTACCTTAGCAAGTATGCTAATATGCATTTAACAATCTGGCGCTGAAGGCAAGCTGGATCTCACTGAATAGTCCCTGAGATACACAGAGGAGTCTATTCAGTTCATCAACACCCACGGAACCCAATGGGAATAACTGTTTTAGTATATATCTCAGGGGAAGACAACATATACTATATGGAAAGACTGCTCTCTATAATGGCAAACTTCTATACTCATTAAATGTTTTAGTATATACTACACAGAAACACAGGAAAAACAAACTAAAACAAGATAATTTATTTTTCTGTTTTTAATGTAATTTATTTCAGCAGTTTATTAATTCATATTTATAAAATTAATGTTTAGAATTTTAGAAATCTGCCAATCGAAAATCAGACGTGGAGACACGGAAATATATTAATAGGAAATGAAAATTTGATTATGTTAAAAAAATGATATATATAATGTATTATACGTCTGGCTTAAACATTTTCCGCATTAATTTTAACAGGTCACAGGACTTTTACAACACAAGCGGTTGTTTGTTAGATGAAAAACAGAAGCTGAAAGAGTTAATATATTGTCAAATGCAAGTTCTTTATGTATATGACCGAGTACACGCCGATTTTTCCCTTGAAGTGCAGATCACAATGACATTTCATTCCTGTTTTCTTCTTCTATGGTCTCTTCCTGTTCATGCATTCACATATATATCATGATATCAATTAATGAGTACGAATTAAAGAATATAACATAAAAACAGCACACAGTGCAGACTTGGTACTTTGTTCTTCATGCTGTCATGACATGCTTTCTTCCCAGCTGAGCAAATCTTTCCTGACAATCCTAAATTCCTACTTCCTGGTTTCACACACTTCAATCACAGTTCCACTCGTTCAGTGAATAAACAAAGGGAAACATTTACCTCCATGGTTTTCTTGTACAGTGTCGCTTTCTGTTTGTGCAGGACATCCATCTGCTGCTCCACCTGCACACACACACACACAGCTACAATTTCACATTTCAGGTTGTTTTGCTTGAAGACATTTTAGCAAAGCTTTACGCGAGCCTCACTCATGCCTGAGATTTGCAATGTTTTGTTTAGTCACAAGTAATCGCTCTGTCTCTTTTCTTTATTGTTATTACTTTTTTAATAGTTACTTTTAAGGGCAGCTCAGCGATGTAGTGGATTGTGGAATGACTTGCCCCCGCACGTGAGACAGGCCTCGTCGTTACCTATTTTTAGGCCATACCTTAAAACACATTTCTTTTTCTTGTTTCATCTGGTGTTGTGTTTTTTTTAAGTGTTTTATAAATAAAGGTGGATTGGATTGGATCTTGCAACAAGAAGGTCCTGGGTTTGAGTCCCAGACTCAGCAGGGGCGTTTCTGTTTGGAGTTTGCATGTTCCCCCCATGCTTGAATGTGTTTTCCTGCCACAGTCCAAAAACATACACAGTAGGCAAATTGGCTGTTCCAAATCAGTCCTAGGTGTGAGTGTGAATGTAAATGGTTGGGTGTATGTTGGCCCTGCAATGGACTGGTGAGCTGTTCAGGGTGTACCTCACGTTAGCCCAGAGTCAGCTGAGATAGGCTCCAGCCTCCCATTCACCTTAGAAGTAGTAAGTGGTTCGGAAAGTGAATGAATGAACGAATAAACGATTGGTGGAAAGCCTTTATTCTTCTAAGTTGAATAAACTGAAAATTTTTTCAATTAATAATAAATTTAAATTTTGTATGATATGGAGAATTATTTAAATCTTCGGCCTTGGCAGATAAAACCCTTCAATGTGAATAATTCTCCATATCATACTTTGAGGCCTCTTTTAATAATTGCTCATTATTATTATTATTATTTTGTGTGTGTGTGTGTGTGTGTGTGTGTGTGTGTGTGTGTAATATTTGTTTTTACCTTCTTTCTTGCTTCTTTTTGTTTTTCTCTAAACTCTTCTAACCTTTTAGCTTCGTCCCTCATGGCCTGGGCCAGATGCAAGTGAGACATACTCACCTGCTCTGTTTCTGTAAAACACACACACACACACACACACACACACACACACACACAGAAACACACATATAGACACAAACACATAGACACAAACACAGACACACACACACACACACACACACACACACACACACACACACACACACACAGACACAAACACATACACACACACACACACAGAGAGTTTCATCACAAGAGAAAGACGACCAAACAACCAGTGCTTTACTAAGTTTCACAATTTTCGCAGCTCCTTACTTACGCAGTTTGAAAACATCGAGCGATCGCTTCAGTGTGCTAAAGATTAACAAGAAACAGCAGAGAGTCAGTTCATGTATCATCCTTACATCACATCCAGTGATCATGAATCATAGTGGATAATCAGAGTTGACCTCACTACTGCCCAGAATTATCTGTTAAACATCTGTGGAATACACACTTTAGAGAGCTCCTCGTTTTAAATACATACACCACAAAAATGCTAGAAAAAAACTATGAGTAAAAATGACTAAATGACTAAAATTTGTAAAAATAAACCAAAGTACAAGTTTAAAGCTCAAAGCTCACAAATATACATGGAACGGAATATTGAGGTCAGACATCACTAATTTTAAAAAAAAAAAATTTCATGTGTGTGTTGAATATTGCTATTTATAATTTAAACCTGTTTTAGTTTCCATTATTATTTTTTCTATAAGCATGAACCACATTCACATCACAATGCATTCTGGGAACAGTAATGTCGACATTACCCTTTAATCTAATCCTAGTGTAACGAGCTGATTATGGCAGCATGGTAACAGAAAAGGAAACATAGAGAAAAGGAAACATAGAGAAGAAGTCAAAGTGTACGCATTAAAAGAAGAATTAAAGGAAGGCCATTCTATTAAATCTGATTATTCAGGATAATCTGCACTGTGACAAAACATCTAAACGATCTTGTAAATGTATTAATATCAGAATGACATCTATCGACTATCAGATTGTTTTTAATCCGTTCTAAAACATTATCACTGTCAGACCCGAGTCCTGACCTGGACTTGTTTTTGATTTATTAACTAACATTGTTGTGCCGTGTGTTTCTTACTTCATTTCGTTATGGCCGCACACTTTCTTTGACAAACCCAGAAGCTCCTTTGCGTATTTCTCTTCAATTGCAGCTCTAAAATAAAACCACATATTAAAGAGTCGTCAGTGGTTAAATTATAATATCAAATTATTTAAACTCAGCCGATCAAAAAACCTGTCTGGGGGACATGTATAATTCTTCATCTAACAACTACTATGAAATAAAACTGTAGCTCAATCTGCTACTTTCACTTTCTTCCCCAAAAGCCAGAAGTGGTCACATATACAGACCATGTGAGTGAGTTTAAAATAAATGCAGGGTTATGTAATTCTGAGTAATATCCAGTATATTAAAATCAAGAAAGAAAGAAAGAAAGAAAGAAAGAAAATGCTAAGCAATGCTAATAAACAATAATGCTAATGCTAATAAATGCTAAGGAAGGAAAGTGCAGAGAAATAAGAAGTGCAAGGTGTAAAAAGTACAAAAGAAAGAAAGATAAAAAAACAAGGAAAGAAAGTTCATTGTTGCAAAACAATAAAAGTGCAAAAGAAAGTAAGGAAGGCAGTGAGAAAGAAAGAAAACAAAGTCAAAAAAGAAAAATTACAAAAGAAAATGCACATTTTCGAAAAAAAGGAAAGTACAAAAAAAGGACAAATTGTAAAAATACAATTAAAAAATTACAATGGTGCAAAACCACACAAGAAAGATGGAAAGAAACTGCAAATAGAAATCAAACATAAAAAAAGGACAGAAAATGTTTCAAGAAAAGAAAGAAGAAAGTAAGAAAGAAAGACAAAAGGTCAAAAAAGTAAAAATAAGTGCAAAAGAAAGAAAAAAATGCTTTTTAAAAAAAAAAAGAAAAGAAAAGTGGTGGGGTAAAAACCTTAAAAGTAAAAAAAAATCAAATGAGTTAAAAATACAAAAGAAAGTCCAAAAAGGAAGGAAAGAAAGAAAGAAAGAAAGAAAGAAAGTGCACTGTTGCAAAAGAAAGAAAAAATTACAAAAGCTAATTTTTAAAAAAGCAAGGAAAGTGCAGAAAACTAAAAAGTGCAAAGTATAAAAAGTGAAAAAAAGGAAAGATCAAAAACAAAGGAAAGAAAGTGCATGGTTGCAGAACAATGAAAGTGCAAAAGAAAGTATCAAGAAAGAAAGAAAAAAGGTCAAAAAAGGGAACAGATTGAAAAAGCAAAGAGAGAGAGTCTGTGTGTGTGTGTGTGTGTGTATGTGTGTGTTTGGTAGCCATGACAGTATAAAAAAAGAAACAAAGGACAAAATATTACTGAACAGTTGGACTTGAGGAAATGAGACGAAGGAAATCCTGAGTGAAAACTCGAGAGTTTCAGTAAAGAACGGAAGATGGTTTTAACGTGAGACCACAAGAACATGCAGAACGTTTTTACCCTGACAGCCACCTAAACCACACCTATACCCCTGGTTGCTGTCTAGAGGAAGTGAGAGATGAACTAGATAACAGAAGTTCATTTCACTCAATACCTCTATTTATGCTATTAAATGATGGGCTTTATACCTCAGGTAGTTCACTCAGTGTCTGAGGGTCATTTACGGTTTCTTTTTCCATAATCTGTATAATTACAATGAACAAATAGGATAGAAAATAGATTCTGAACTTTCACACTGGAAAAAGTCATAATTCTGCTCGGTCCCTACAGCATAATCACGCGATACAGTACGTATCATCTTTAAGTGTCTGATTTTCCTCACCTGGCTTTGATGAAGTCTTCGATTTCTTTGCAGGTCTTCTTGCCATCATTGAGGTGCTGGAGGATGGTGTCGTAGCCCGCTGTGCTGGTCAGCTCACTGCTCTGTGATCGTCAGGAGTGAAAAGAAAGCAGTTATTACGTTCAGCCAATCACGTGGCAGGAATTCAGTACCCTGAATAATGTACATAAAAGCCAAGCACGTCAGTTAAACCAAGTTTTTTTTGCAGCTTCGGATTCCATGTGATATGTTCTGAGATGCTTTTCTGATAGATATGAAAGTAACAAGTGGTTATTCTAGTAGACTTCCAAAATCCGCTGACCTCTTTCATCACCAGAGTGTTTCAGCCTGCAAACCACCGCTCGTTGATGTTTTCTGTTTTTCGCACCACTCTGCATAAATCTAGAGATTAGATACTTGGGGAAAATTCCAGAAACATGTCTTGTATCTGTATGATATTATGTGTTGTGCTGCTTCCACATGATTGGCTGACTGGATAACTGCAGAGCTTACAATAAGAATCACAGATTTTTGGCTCAAAAGTGAAAGCAAATTTTATTCCACTTCATCTCAGACTTTCAGGTGCACTTTTCAGGGCGACATGGTTGCATAGTGGTTAGCATTTCAACCTCACAGCAAGAAGGTAAATCCTGGGATCGGCAAGGCTATTTGTGTGGGTCTGTGGGGGTTTCCTCCGGGTAAATCAGTTTCCTCCCACAGTCCAAGGATATGCACATTAGACTAACTGAAAATTCAGTATTGCTCCTAGGGGTGAATATGTGTGAGAATGGCTTTGTTTGTGTGTGTGTTGCCCTACAATGGACTGATGGGCTTTTCAGGATGTATCCTGCCTTTGCCCAGAGATGGCTGGGATGGGCTTCAGCTTCCCTGGGACCCTAATAAAGGATTAAATGGTTCGGTTTTATTGGTAGGATTACCGTACTAATTTAATCGTAACTTGTGATTTGTCTGGCAGCCAGAACTACTTTCAGAGCCACAGTGAAAGCTAGCGACCCGTCTTCCTGCCTTTGTGATGGTTAGTGAAGCAATTAGTTGGATACATACATACTGATATGTATTCCTCTATTAATTCCATTTAAATCTCCAACAGTGAGATGGGAAGGTGTTGGAAAGGATAGACATCGGTTGCAGTCGATACAAAAGAAGTTCCAATGACTATAAGACATAGTCTGGTTAAGGTGTTTCTCCACGCAGTGGGGAAAAGCAAGCATGCAAGAGTGAACGTGTGCACACTGTGCGTGGGCATGCAAGAAAGAGAGATTTACCCTTTACCACACAAACCAATAGGACGCCTGAATGAGTTTTCGAAGCGTGTACCAAGTAAAAAAAAGCAGTTACAGATGCCGCTTTGCTTCGAGGGTTGTATGGTTCTCAGATAAGCATGTGATCACTGTTTAAAAAAGAAACAAAAAAACAACAACAAAAAAAAAAAGGTCGCGTCCCATAGAGTGTCGCCATTCTTTCATTGAGTCATCCCGTAAATTCAGAAATAAAGCACCATGGTCTGTGGCTTCTTTAGTGCTATGTTTAAATTGATTCATATATAAAAAGAATTTTTCTTAAATATAACAATTTTCTATAGCCTTTATTATGTACCTATCATCTTGCCTACTGCGTGTGTTTTAATTTGCATTATTAATTTTTATTCCCTTCTATGAGCCATTAAATGAATTGTAAAAGTCGCTTTCAATCACGAAGCTATCCTCTATTTCAGATAACTCTGATTTTGGCTAACACGATGATCAGAGCTGCTGTGACAAAACATGATTCGAAACAAACCCACACCAGTTGTATTTCTAGGTTCCTAAATACTGAATCAAGAAGAAGGAAAGCAACAGTCGAATAAAAAGCCTAAATAAGGCACTTGTTTAAACCCGTCGTATTTGTGACATTTGAGATAAGCCGATGTGGCGCACTTGAGACAGCAGTTAGAGAACACTAGCGTGCACACCGCCTCTATAATTATCTGATGCAAATTTTTGCATGTCACCTTTAGATCAGCAGAACGGAAAGAAATGCAAATAGGTGTAAAGATACACGGATCAGCCATGACATTATAACACCACGTAACGGGTCTGTGTGTAGGTAACTCCATGCAGGGAAAGCTGCAATGCACTGTGTGTTCTGACTCCTTTTATTATTGCCAGCAGTGTCGGTATCAGTTTCAGCAGTTTGTGCTACTGTAGCTCTGTGGGATCAGACCAAACATACCAGCCCCCTTTACAAGACACCCCCCACCATCCAGAGCATTTCATTGAGCCTTGGGCACCCAGGCCGTCCTGCCAATTCATTGGTTGTCCTTCCTTTTTCCACCTTTTGTAGGTACTAACCACTGCATACCGGGAACACCCAACACGACCTCCCGTTTTGGAGATGAACAGACCCGGTTGTGACACTTGTCAAAGTCACCCAGATCCTGCATTCGACACATCAACATTGAGAACTAACTGTTTACTCTCTGCTTAATACATCGCACTCAATGGCACTGTAACACTGTAACAAGGCAATCAACGTTATTCACTTCTGGAAGTACCGATAAGGTTTGTAATGTTATGGCTGATCGGTGTACGGCACATAAAGCAGGCAAGAGGTTCATCATCTTGTGTAGAACATCGCAAGCTTTCAGTTCCTCACTATCACTACCACTAAGTGAGGATCAGTGTTCTTCCAAAAGATTTTTCATGAGTTAGCAATTGATGAAGAAGAAGAAAACAGATGCCAAGAACGCCGGTTCCAAAGTTAACTGGCTTGAAATGTGGCGAGTGTGAAGATCACATGTGATCACAACATTTTTGTTAGTAAGTCCTCAGATCAAGTGCCTTGTTGATCTGGGGGTGGGGTGATCCCGGATGAGAACGTTCCTATCGGGATAGAAATGTTTCATCAAAGGATAAAGGAGATCAGTGAGAAGAACCGCAATTTCCTTTAGTAATAATTTCCACTAAAATAAATAAATGCTCCCATGCATAGCAGAACCACAGGTTTTTTTTCCCTTTGGCACACCATCTTTATTCTTAAACAATATTTTGCAAATGTTCCACTCATTCTTTGTGTTTTATGTCTTACGTATATCAGTATCTGTTACTGAAGCTCCACCGTCTCATAGACACTTAATGAAATTGATACAGATATATATATAATAAAATGCTGCGGCATGGTGGTATAGTGGATAGGACGTCTACCTCACAGCAAGAAGGTCCTGGGTTCGAGGCCTGGGCTCAGCAAGGAGATTTCTGTTTGGATTTTGCATGGGTTTCCTCCGGGTACTCCCGTTTTCTTCCATAGTCCAAAGACATGTACATCATTCTAATCGGCTGTTCCAAATTACGTCTAGGTTTGAGCGTTTCTGTAAATGGTTGTACATGTGTTGGCAGGCCATAGGCTGACAAGCTGTTCAGGGTGTACCTCACCTTTACCCCATCAAGCAGTTTGGCAAATGAATGAACATTCATTATCTAAAACAAAACCTTTTATTTCCAAAAGGAACAAACAAACCATGACGTCACATCCACCCAGGTCATGGTAAGCTTGAGTGTTTGAGTCAAAGACGACCAGAGTGTTTTTTCCGATAGTTGAGTATCACCACTCATCTGAAACTCTTCTTCAGTTCTGTAAGCTGATGGCGAGTCCCAGATTTTTTATCTCTAGTGGGGTTGAAATCTTGAGGGCAGACCTGAGAGTCACTAACACCCCCTGCCACATGTAACTACCCTACCCTAAAAATTACAGTCTAAAATGTAGACACACTGGTCATCCATGGAATTATACAGTGACCTAGAAAAGTGTCAATCAAATATGAAAAATAAATAAATAAAAAAAAACTTTATATTTTTAAATTCTTAACTCTAACCCTCTTACAGTTTTCCACAACCTTCACCCAGGAGGTTTTTCATCAACTCCATTTAACTACCTCCAATAAGGGGGTACAAACTACTTTTGGTTTGTTTGTCTGCTTTTTAACAGGTCAACGCAAAAAGTTATGCGCAGATTTTTATTAAACTTCTAACAGACGTGGGATTTTGGACAAGGAAGAGTCCATTAGAATTTGGAAATGATCTTAACTTACCGCTATAATGGCTTGCCGCAGTGGCCGTACTTTGGAAATGATCTGGATCGAATTCTGGACCCAGGAATTGTAAGATAAGGTGATTTATTATTATTATTATTATTTTG
>JAOUQZ010000008.1:22279159-22290129 GCA_028564935.1 Neosilurus hyrtlii | reverse complement strand
TTTGGAAATGATCTGGATCGAATTCTGGACCCAGGAATTGTAAGATAAGGTGATTTATTATTATTATTATTATTTTGCGTTACAGTAGGCACAGCAAGGAGTGTTCTGTACTTTCTGTTACGTTCCTGCTTGGTGGAGGTTTGCACTGTCTGAGTGCTCTTGTTTTTATATAATTCTATTCTTGGAAGCTGTTGATTGGTTCGTTCTTATAAAGGCAGCTCTGAGTTCTGGTTGGAAGGTTTATTGTACTGTACTGTGCAGCAAATGCAATCGTTTTAGTATGTTGTTGGTTCTATATCAGCTTACGCAGGGGCTTCATGTGGTGTGCCTCAGGTTAATAATAAACAGATCTTCACGTACATGTTCGCTCAGAAATACAGGTACAGTATGAGTCCATTTCTGTCCCCTAAGGTACAGTGTACCTTTTCAGTGTACCTCAAGGTAAATATCTGTGGCCAAAAGGCTACATTTGTGTTCTCAAGTAGTGTATAAAATGCATAAATAAGTAGAGAGTACGGCCACTGCGGCAAGCCATTATAGCGGTAAGTTAAAATAGTGTCATTTATGTTCTAAGAGTGTTTTATTTAACAAACAAACAGTTTTTAAGGTGCAAGATGACATTTATTTAACTTTTTTTAAAAGGAGAGGTTTGTATACTTGTATTAAAAACATAACGAAACAATAGTACTTGGAAAGTGCAAACTTCCACCAAGCCAAAAACAAATTACATAAAGTAAACAATCATCTCCACAGTCTAATAGAGGCTTCCTTGTTACTTTGGTTAAGATGATGGATTACTGATCTGAAGGTCAGCGGTTCAATTTCCACTTATCATCAACGCTGGGCCCTTGAGCGAGGCCCTTAACCCTCAAATGCTTAGTTGTATAAAAGTGATAATTGCAAGTTGCTCTGGATAAGAGCATCTGCCAAATGCTGTAAATGTTTTGAGTAATCCTACTACTAAACATACAAGTCTTTTCTTTTCACTGGTGATCCATGACAGGAAATATTTCAATAATGGAAATAAGGATACTGTTCATTGGTTGATGAGCTCGAAGTGGAACAAAGCATTAATAAAATAATCGAATCCATGGCATTACATCACACTACTGCTAATTACTTTGCTATAACAGCACATCCCATCATGTTTTATTTCTTATATATAAATACTTATACTTGCATTTTATTAATTGATAATTACAGTTTATACTTTGGCATTAGTTTCACAGTTTTCACTTGTGACCATGTTTTGAAAAACCTCAACAAAGTGTGTCAAAAATGGTGGGGCTGTGTGTGATAGAGAGGCGGCTTAGAGTAGAAAAAATATATTAGTGTTTTGTCTTGTTTTTTATGCAGAACGTCCAGCACTACTTAAAGTGCTGCAGTTCCAATATTGCATGAAGGCGTCCAAACTGACTTCCCCTAATGCCTCATTAATATTAATGAATCGTGTTACTTCACTTCAGCATCAACTGCCCAGAGTTCCTAAAACGCCATAGATAAAAACTTTCCTCCACAATCTTAGTTCTTCCAAGTCATTTTTATAACGGAGGAGTTGAACAACATCAGACTGCAGTACTTTATTGACAATTCGATAATAGTGTCAACTTTACCAAACATCACTTCAGCTGATTAAGCTAACAGGACATCACATTATGAGCATTACAATAAGATACACCCAAGGGGAAGTGAAGAAGGGAAGTCAAGGGACGTGTGACAGCATCAAAACACTTAAATAAGCCACCTCAAAAATAACGCATGACCTATAATGTGCCTCTAATGTGCCTATTTAACCTATGTAAAATCGGCTTAAACTGCTACTGAATATCCAAGAAAGTGTTCACAGGGTGTAATGAACAGGGGAATTATGTCAACTATGCAGCCGGATAATTTATAACATTGAAGGGGCCCGTTCATTTCCCCACTATATGAAACAAAGATGAGCAGGGGTGTCCAATCTTTTCCACAAAGGGCCGGTGTGGGTGCAGGTTTTCTTTTCAACCAAGAAGTAGCCGCACCTTCCACCTGTTTCAATCACTGATTTAATAAAAAAAAAAGAAAGAAAGAAAGAAAGAAAAAAAAAATAGAATGCACATTACCATTAGTGTTTTGATTTGAAGGCAGGTGGCAGCCATCTTGGTGAGACCACCTTGCTTTAGGATCTCAAAATGGAGATGTTAAAATGTTTTAAAATGAAATGTACACCTTGGATGTAAGTATTTCCATTTTCTTCACCATTTTGTATGTTATCTGAGTATAACTTACTACACATTATAACATTAAAGTGGTCTCACGAAGATGGCACCAAGCTGGCTTCAAGTTTTGCCACATGCAAACAATAGAATACACGATCCAATCACTTTCTGGGATCAGTGGTTCACAGGTGGAAGGTGTGGCTACTGGTTGGTTGAAGTGCAAACCTGCACCCACCCCGGCCCTTTGCGGATAAGTTTGGACACCCCTGAAATACAGTGTTATCAATCGGAAATAAAATGAAATCAGGCATAATGCCTTTCTGAAACCATTTGATTACTCCTGTATGCGAGTGTCAATGACCCCATCACCAGGTACCATATTATCACTTAACATCACCAACTTTTTGATTTCTCACGAAATTGTATGTCTTTTTCTGTCTTAACACTTGATCTTGGACTTTCCACTTTCTACAAATAAGTCTTGCTATTTTTACTGTAAAAAGAACCAGAACCAAAACGAGACGTAAAACAAGTGAATAAGAAATACTAAGCCTGTGAGCTGTGGTGGTTTCTCCAGGAAACCTTTACATTCAGCAAAAATGAACTGATAATAGAAGATAAAAACACACAGACTTCTGGTTTAGTGAATGTGCACCTTTAAGAGGTTAAAAGAATGACACCAACTGAATAGTCTATGGAACGGAATATTTGACTTTTACTTGACTTCACCTTCTGATTTTGTCTGACTGTCATTATCCAGGCGAGTATCTGGCAAGTCCTGTCATTTCTCCACCCAGACATAATCATAGCCCCGAGCCTCAAACTAGCATTACACATGTGACCAAATAAGAGTTTAGAAGGTATGAGGAACACTTTCTAAAAGAGGTGACATATATATACCCCGTCTGAACACGAAAAGGAGCTGAACTGGAAAGAAATTCCGCTGCAGGGATGATGATCAGGATTAACAATAACAACAACAACAATAATAATAATAATAATAATAATAATAATAATAATAATAATAATAATAATACACTTAACAATAATAATAAGAAAAAGAATAAATTATTACTATCAGTATCATTATTATTATTATTATTATTATTATTATCATCCTTAAAGTCAGGTGAAACAGAAGGAAGCAGATGAAGTGTAAACACAGACTTTTGGAGTTAAAGATGAATGAACTTGAGTTTGTTTTGTTGGATTTTTGAGGATCATGTCCAGGCTGCAGTAAGGAGACGTGGCAACATTTCCCTTCAGGGAAAAATACAAACTTGTTTGGAAATTTCACTCTGACAGTTTAAACCAAGTTGAGGAAGTTGACAAAGAAATAAATCAACTGATTATAAAAAGATTTATTTAACACTATAAGAAGCGCTGATCAACTCCTGCACTGATATCCAGAAGGATATGTTCATGATTTGTTTTTATTTATTGCTCTCTCCTGATTAAAGCTCCAGTCATGCAGAACTCACCCAGAAGTTGTCCTGAAAGTGCAGCTCCCTCATGGTGATGGTTTAGACTGAACTGATCTGCGGATGATTTTTCATTCTGTTATTGAGCGACACGGCGCGGAGGAAGCGTCTCAAACCAACAAGTTCCTACACTCCCTCCCTCCCTCACTCACTCCCTCCATCACTCTCTCCCTCTCTCTCACTCTCTCTCACTCCCTCCCTCACTCTCTCTCTCTCTCATTCACTCCCTCCCTCCCTCACTCTCTCTCACTCCCTCCCTCACTCTCTCTCCCTCCCTCCCTCTCTCTCATTCACTCCCTCCCTCACTCACTCTCTCTCATTCACTCCCTCCCTCCCTCACTCTCTCACACTCACTCTCTCACACTCATTCACTCCCTCCATCACTCTCTCCCTCACTCTCTCACCCCCTCATTCACTCCCTCCCTCTCTCTCACTCATTTACTCCCTCCATCACTCCCTTCCTCACTCTCTCACACCCTCACTCACTCTCTCCCTTACTCTCTCTCACCCCCTCATTCACTCCCTCCCTCCCTCTCTCACTCACTCTCTCACACTCATTCACTCTCTCCCTCACTCTCTCTTTTTCACACTCATTCACTCTCTCTCACACTCATTTACTCCCTCTCACCCCCTCACTCTCTCACCCCATTTCACTCTCATTTACTCCCTCCCTCCCTCCCTCTCGCACTCACTCTCACACTCATTCACTCTCTCCCTCACTCCCTCCCTCACTTTCTCACCCCCTCTCACTCACTCATTCACTCCCTCCTTCACTCACTCTCTCTCTCTCACACTCGTTCACTCCCTCCTTCTCTCTCTCACACTCATTCATTCCCTCCCTCACTCCTTCTCACCCCCTTACTCATTCTCTCCCTCACTCTCACCCCCTTTCACTCTCATTCACTCCCTTCTACACTCCCTCACTCTTTCTCACTGTCTCACTCTCTCTCCCTCCCTCTCACCCCGCTCACTCATTAACACTCACCCATTCACTCCCTCCCTCACCCCTCTCACTCATTCACTGCCTCCTTAACTCTCTCACTCTCCCTCCCTCACTCTCTCTGACCCCTCTCACACTCATTCACTCCCTCACACTCTCACCTCCACTCACTCACTCCCTTCTTCACTTCCTCTCATTCTCTTCCTCACTCATTCACTCTCACCCCCTCTCACTCATTCACCCCCTTCCTCACTCTCCCTCAATCCCTCTCACTCACTCCCTTTTACTCCCTACCTCACTCTCTCCCCTTACTCACTCTCTGCTTCACTCAATCCCTCCCACATTCACTCACTTCCTGTCACTCACTCTCTCTCACGCCTTTACTTCCTCACTCACTCCCGCTCTCCCCCTTACTCCCTCTCTCACTTTATCACTTACTCACTCTTGAACATCGGTGAACTGTAATTGGTTGTTGGAAAAAGAAGAGAATTCCATTGAGGGTCTCTGCACCTCACTTCCTGGTTCCCTGATCTGCATCTCTTGCCTGATTCATCCACTGTGCTCACAGATACACACATGTAGTATTCGATCATGTTTTATAAGTCTACCTGACCTATACCAATCATTTAAAAAATTCCAGGCAGTGCACCAGATAAGGACCAAGTTCTCGATTTGAGACACACCCCATGAAACTAAAATTTCCTCTACTCTGCTGCTATCTTGTGGTTAAACTCAAACGTTCTTTATCTCAATTACTCAACAGGGTTATATGGGGCAAAGCTTCTAATCTATAATTACTTCCTCACTTATTTGCTTAACCGCTTAATCCTACTACTAGTGTCGTGGGAAGGATGGAGCCTATCTCAGTCAACACTGGGTGAAGGCAGGGTATAGTCTGAACACCTCACCGGACCACAGTAGGGCCAACACACACACAAAATACTATTCACTCACACAAAGGGGCAATTTAGAACAATTAGTCTATTTTGCATGTCTTTGGACTGTTGGAGGAAACCAGAGTGCCCAGTGAAAACCCATGCAAGAACAGGGAGAACATGCAAACCCCCACACAGAATGCCTCACCAAGCCTGGGACTCAAACCCAGGAACTTCTTGCTGTGAGGCAGATGTGCTAACCACACCACTACACCACTACCCATGACGCCCAATTACTTCCTTTGTAACTAAAATTTCTACAATGTTCTACACTTTTTGTTTAACTTGAAACTGCTCAGTCATCAGTCAGCACAAATATTATTATTGGATTCCCATCATCTTTTATTGTAAAAAAACAAAAACAAACAAATGAACACAAATTCAGCCCAAACCCACACAGAACAGTGTGTAGCATCTCAGTTGCTTTAGAATAAAAACACAAAGAAATAGAAAAATACAACCATTACAATATCAATCCAATCGTTACACTAAAACTTAATTTCTTACACCAGAAACTTCACACTATTTGATTGTTAATCTGACTGTAATAAAACGGAGGTGAAATCCAGAAAGAGGAAAGAAGCAGCCGGGTTCACAAGCAGCTTTTATATTCTCCTCAGGGCGTCGTCGATATCATCGATCTGGTCTTTCAGCTGTTCCCACTGCTCCGGGTTCAGAGAAATCCCTGAGAATAGGACCAAAGTCAAGCTAAGCTTCTTTTGTACTGATGACAAAAGAATACTGTGACTGAGTATTTAATGTACAACTTAATATACAATTAAATTACTTTACAATGTTTAATGTAACCTAATGTATAATAAAAACAACATTAAGACAGCCGTCTTATCTTCTCTTCATAGTTTTATTTATTTATTTATTATTAGAATTAGAATGTACTTCCTGGACTGAATATTAACTGCACTCCTGGGCACTAAAACTGTTTTCCCTCATAAATAAACCTTTAAGAATGTGCATTATTTTCTGACGGTACAGTAACACTGTATGGGGCCGGTGGTGTAGTGGTTAGGGTGCTGGGCTCATGGTCAAGAGGTCATGGGTTGAAATCTCTGTTAGTCCCCCACCGTGCTATAACCCCTTGGCAAGGTCTCTACCACAAGTGTACCTCTGTCCACCCAGCAGTATAAATGGGTACCAGTAAAAATACTGGGTAGGTAACCTGTGATAGACTTGCGTCCCCTCCGGGAGGAGTTAAACCCCCAGGTCACTTCGCACTACAGAGGCTAGGATCGAATATAAAAGCCTTACAGACTCTATCAACACTACGCAGCCTTCACAGTTTAAATAAATGTTTGTTTGGGTTTATGAAGATTTTATGATGATTTAAATTTTCTATATCTTTATCTTTTATATCACATTATGAAAACTTAAATCTTATAATCATTTACCCTGCCAGGCTGTGTTTCTGACAGAGCCGCTGCGCACACAACCTTCAGATTTTCATATTATTTACCTATTCAAAGGTAAAACAATCCACATTTGCATTCTAAAATAACGTGACTGTTCTGATATTAGATTCTGTAAGATGAATCAAACACGTGAGCAATTCCACTGAAACACGAGACAAAGGCCAGTTTCCTTGTTCGGTACAAGCCGGTGACGTAACATTTACAACATTATATTCAACACGTATTTTTCCCATGTAAAGTGCAGGGAGTTTTGTGTATAAAATCAAGAGAAAACCACACTGTATTGAAGTAGCAATTATTTTTCTCCTCTGTAATATACAACTCAAATAAACAGCATCACAAACACAACCTCGGACACCAAAATTTCAATAATCTCAGTCTTTAGGAGCTATAGGAGTGTAAATCAGTGAACCCGGACAACACCACCCTTACCTTTCTTTCCTGGTTTCATTTCGCCTTCCTGGTCCACCCAGTACTCACGGATATCGATAAGGACCTTCCCTTTGAACTCTCGCACACTCACATACCTCATCTTCCCTATCTTAAAAAAGACACACACAAATTTTTATAGAACAGAATTTAGATAAATGACAACACGATAGATAAAAATACTGAGCAAGGCTCCCGAATAGCACATCAACAAGGTGTGTGACTATCAACCTGGAGATCGCAAGTTGAGTCAATGGGAGCTGATTGGCCGAGCTCGTATTGGAAGGATGGAGACTATACACGTGCCACCCTGGTACTTACAGCAATCACCAGCAATTCAGGGCCGTCTGTGAGCTCATTTGTGGAAAGGAGCACGTAGCGCTTTCCATCCCTCAACATGGCTCATGGAATATATTATGGGCAGGATGATGGTGCAGTGGCTAACACATCTGTATCACAGCAAGAAGGTCCTGGGTTTAAGACCTGGGCTTTGAGTCTTCGTGCTTGCGTTGTTATTTTCTCCGGGTACTCCAGTTTCCTCCCACAGTTCAAAGAAATGCGCATTAGGCTAATTGGCCCCTAGGTGTGAGTGTAAATGGTAGTGTGTGTGTCGGCCCTGCGATAGTCTGGTGAGCTGTTCAGGGCGCAACCTCCCTTCTCAAAGACTCGGCTGAGATAGGCTCCAGTCTCCCCGTAACCATAGTAGGATAAAACAGTCCGTCAAACGAACGAACGAATGAATATATTATTATTCATAACTCCTGACCTGGAACATGTTATCTTTTTTATTGGCGCTGCTGCCGCTGCTTTTAGACGAAGCCGACGTCTTTGAAGACTCTCCACTCTTCTGTTTCTTCGCTGGCTTCTCCGTCATTTGCTTCTTCCGTTTGGCCTGGTGACACAAAGCAAACCATTAACAACCGTTTTACTTTTCCATTTACTGAAAGCAGGGTGATGATGATATGATTTTTTTTACCTTTGTATCAGCTTCACTATCCGAATCACTGCTGGATGTTGAAGACAGCACTTCCTTTGATTTAGGCATCCTGGAGACACAATATATAATGTATTTATACACATTTTATCAAATAAAAACCAACGATAACCTGTAAAACCCAGTCGTCTGAACAATAATAACAATATCAGTGTAACTAAATAAATCTAACGTTATAGCCAAGTTCATATAACCGGAAGTGCAGTCTCAGTACTCATCTAATGTCATCCACTGCAAATAAATAATTAATGCAAACATATTCTCTTAAAAAACAAACCTCTTCCGCTGGCACAGCTTACTTTTTCAGTTAGAAAATGTATCCTGTCCTGCTTACTTAACGGGTTAAATCAGACAGGATTAATTTACTCTTGAAATCACCTCATAAAATTAAATAAAACCGTAAAAACTAGACCGCGCATGCGCAATAGAGCGGCAACGTCCGTTACGTCACAATCGCTAGCAAGTTAATTAGCTTCACGGTCCAAACTTCACTTTTCCGGCTGAACTAGTCCGTTAGTTCTTTCCGCCGATTTACCCATTGTGTTCTTATGACGTGCTGTTTGCTTTAACAAAAAATATACAGGGCGCAATCGCTTAAAACTAAGATAACTAGTTAAATAAATATTAGCTCACTAGCTACATATAACTAAGAAGGCTGCGCACGCGCAATATCACTCCTGCAAGCGCGGGCTCTGTGGGTTGCAGCCGGGGACTACTTGGATACCCGGATTAGACTGCGCAGTCTGATTGGCTGAACGGTCCCGCGTTGTTCTATGAGATATGTAGTCCGCGTGAAATAAACTACAAGCTCAGGAAGCCTCTGTTTCGAAAATAAATGAAAACAGGTAAAGTGTACGGGTATCTTTGTAATCATGTTTGTTTCTGTTCGTTCTGAATGCCACACTGAATATACTTACGCGCTTGATTCGAACAAATGCCCGTTCGGCGGTCAGTGTTGAGCAGAAGAGAACAGCAGCGTTTCCAGCAGACACAGAATGAATCCAAAATGGTGGACTGACAGAAGAAAGAGTGCACTACAGAGCACCCCATAGCCATTTTTACATAGCCTATGTAGTGCACTTGTACAGACAGAAGGGGGTGATTTGGGATTGAGCCTCTCTGTTCAGAGTCCAGAATCTAGTCTGAACTTGTTCTGTGTGGAAAAATAAAAGAAAATAATCAGAGAAATGTTGATGTTGGAATGAATAATAAACTGAATCTGTCTTGACATGTTGTATGAGTAAGCCAAAGTGTAATAACTCATTAATTACACATGAATTATTCAATTCAGGTTTATTTCTGTAGCACTTTTTACAGTTGACATTGTCGCAAAGCAGCCTTACACAGTAAAAGGAATTTAAAAAGGAATTTAAACATTTTTCTACAACCCCCGACGCATCCCTAACAAGCAAGCCCGCCGTGACACTGGCGAGGAAAAACAACCTCGGTTGACACAAGGAAGAAACCTTGAGAGGAACCAGGCTCAGACAGGAAACCCATCCGCATTTGGGTGAAAACCATATAAGAGAAACTTCATTACAGTCCAACTTGTAGTCCTTGTAGTCACCAGCAGTGAAAAGACGTCTTCACAGTCTCTGAGTACAGAAATAAGTCCATATGGATCTTCATCAGCAGGAGCGAGGGGCTTCTGAGATGAGAACTCCAGCCAGCATCAGCACACCAGGACAGACCACAGGACTCACAGAGCAGAAGGATCAGAAGGATCAGGATCACCGACATCCAAGAAGTAGCATGTGTACCTCAGCAAATACAGAGAGAGGGGGGGGTCTCTTATCCATTAATCTTTTTTCATTATGACTAGCTATACCTAATAACGGAACTTTATTGTTCACCAAGATTTTTTTATTAAATTCCTAGGATATACTTAAGGACCATTGACAATCATAGCATTTGACAGATACCCTCATCCAAAGCAACATACATTTTGCATAAGTGAGCAGTTAGGGCCTTTTATTCAAGGGCCCAACAGTGGGAGATTAGTGGTTAAGCCCCAACACTCTGATCAGTAACTGAGAACCTGAGTCAACATTGAGCCAACATTGACCACTTTGGGGTCAGCTTTAATTTTTAGGGTTAAAGGTAGGGTCAGGATTAGGGCTACGATCAAGTTTATTCTGTTTTTCATCAAGGTAGCACAAATTGTCCAGACACCGGTCATTATCGTGAAATAAACCCAGACTGGACCCCCATGTGCATATGAGAGGTGTGCAACACCCTGAAAGGGTTTATTTTGCCATAATGACTAGCTCTTTTTTGCTTATTCCACTTTAATACAGCGCTGTAAAAACAGCAAGTTCAAGTTAAGTGCTTGATCGATTCATCTATTATCTATACTGTTTATACGGCGGGGTCTTGGGTAATTGGACTACAGATGTGCTCCGTTCGGGAACTTAAACAAGAACCTCAACTGTTCAAGTGTTTGAAAAATATTTCTCTCTGGACATAGACGTCTACTAACTACTACAATTGGTACACAGATGAATTCAAGCATTTACGAGAGATTTTCCTTTTACGGTAATCAACTTTACTCGGATCCTTTCTCTTTGTC
>JAOUQZ010000008.1:22261904-22279059 GCA_028564935.1 Neosilurus hyrtlii | reverse complement strand
AATCTTCCTCTCGCGATGACACGTAGAGAATCAATAGTCAGAGTGTAGCGGATCACTACACACACACACACACACACACACACACACACACACACACACACACACACACACACACACACACACAGGTTTTACTCTCTTGGTATCTAACCTTACACATAAGATGTTTCATAAAAGCTAGATGCAAAAACACTGATGTGGAAGTTCTTGTTGTTCGCCGAAAGCTTACAAAGCGATATTGAATAACGCATCATGTGATAAACTCAGAAACGCCATACAGAGAAAGTAAATTTAGTCATAAAGTTCATCATATAAAAGGCTCAAACTTATGAACCCTTTCTGCTCTGGTCTTTTTCTGTACTTATGCACAAATTTAATAAACGAACATGGTGGCGCAGTGGTTAACACATCCGTCTCATAGCAAAAAGGTTCTGGGTTCAAGTCCCGGGCTTGGGTGTTTCTGGGTGGAGTTTGCATGTTGTGTGGGTTTCCTCCAGGTACTCCGGTTTCCTCCCACAGTCCATAGACATGCACATTAGCTGAATGTACATAGCTGCTCCAAATTGCACCTAGGTGTGAGTGTGCGATGGCGTGGCGAGCTGTTCAGGGTGTACTTTGCCTTCGCCCAGTGTTGGCTGAGATACTGTAAGTTCCAGCCTCCCTGCAACACTAATAGGAATAAGCAGCTTGGCAAATGAGTGAGTGAGAAAACATTAAAACAATAAACGTTCTAGCTTTTTCCAGGAGTCTTCCCATGTGTGTATGGTATAAAATGCAAAAATTATGAGAATCAGAGTCTGCATTAGAACAGAGATATTTAATGTCTTACTTGTCTCATGGTTCGTCTCTTTTTCTGACTTGACCTTGTATGTGAAACACACAGTGGTCCTCACACACACCGTGCCCTTGCTGTGGATTTGACATGTCGGCTGCTGCACGTTGATTTTGTTGGTGTCGAAGATCATCTCAGCCTCAAGTGCAGCAACATCCCGAGACCTGCGACAAAAATAATTTTACCACAGAAGAGAAATAAAATAATATCGGCCAAGATTCTGTTCTGAAACTATTTGCCTACTCCTCTACGCAAGTGTCAGTGACCCCTGCACCAGATGCGGGTCCGGGGAAGTTAAACACATCACGCACACCATCTAGTGGCAAGAGCGCAGAACTATCATCAACAAGACGATAGCAAACAGCCACCACTGATGGGAACAGTGAAGAATCTGTACGTTTTATCAAATTTAATATTTCTTTGTTATTCATGGTGTGTAATTTGATTCCTAAATAAATCGTTAAAAAAGCAAACGTGAAACAAAGATGAATTATATTTCGTGCTGATGTAAAAGGAAGTTTGTTCCTTGGGTCATGTGGTCGAGTTCTTGTAAACGGACACAAGTGGATTGTATTGACGAACACACAGAACCAAAACAAGATGTAAAACAGGTGAATTAGAGATAAAATCTGTGAGCTGAAGTGTTTTTTTTCAGGATACATTTGTATTTAGTGGAAACGAACTGATAACGGGAGAACTTTTTTGGCAGGGGTGTTGAAATCACCAGTGTTTGTGGGTCAGTTTGTCTGTGAACACAATCCTGGCCACACCCGTGCATGGATTTTCACCAAACTTGGTGGGAACTTTACCCTACCTGATTCCCAGAGATAATTTGATTTTGGAATGTCAAGGTCAAAGGTCAAGGTCAGAGCAAGATCACTGTATTTTACAGAAAGAGTGCTTATAACTTCAAAACGAGTGCTGACAGATAGACATGGCTATGTAACACTAATAGGAAACCATATATGGACTTTCAAATAAGCTAATTACCTTTGACCTTAAGTGAGCTTAAAAGGTGTCCGTTTACAATAACAAGACCACGTGAGCGGAGGAACAATCCTGCTCATGTGCGATAACTTGGAAGATTAACAGCATTGAAAGTGGAAAAGTCCGAGGTCAAATGTTAAGAAACAGAAGAAGACAAATGATTTCAAAAGAAATAATAAAGATGGTGATGTTTAGTAACATCATTGGGCCTGATGCAGGGGTCATTAACACTCAGTTACAGGAGTAAACAAATGGTTTCAGAAAGACATTCCCTTTAATTTCCAAAAGATAACACTGTATTTTTGTTTAATATGAATGCTGAGTGAAGCGGCCTTTTAGTACCAAGAGAATGGTTATTCATAGCTGATGTAATATAAGTGATAACAGGAAGTGGTTTTTACAGACATTCCACCACATTATTCATATTCATACACTAGGTATATCCCCTGCACGGTCAACGGCACACATCAATATCATCATGCTTTTACTAAATTTGATTCTTGTGACATGTAGCCCCTGTGACCTTGAAATGAGGTCAAGGTGACCCAGTTTCAACAGGCTTGAAGATCTTGACACTAAGCTTAACAGGTATGAATTGGAATGCGATCCAAAAAAACTGCACCGTCTAGAGTGTTAATGAGCATTTTTGATTAATTGACCCCTGTGACCTTGAAAAATAGGTCAAGGTGACCCAGTTTCAATAGGCTGGTAGGGCATGCCGTAGGGACCATTCAACAAAAATATAAGAAATCCATAAAGAACCGCCGTTTTATAGTGATGGCGGCCGGATGTGGTGGACAGCTTCTGAAAACATGGTATCCCCTACGCTTTTTGGGGGATACAATTATTTATATTGATTTGCAAATTGCTATGGTAGAAATAGAATTCAGCAAAATTGCTATGGTATAACAAGAATTATGGGTGCTCTTTCTGGAAATGTCAGCTCTAGGGTAAAAACTGAGCGTCACATCGCATCACCGTCATTGATTATTTTCCTATAAACAGGTGCTGGAATCTTTAAGGCTCGTCCTGTTTCTCACAGCACTGTTTCTGAACAAAAATAAATCAAAAAAGGAAATATTTAATAGTAATCTATAGCTAATATAATCTCTTATTAATCTAGAACTTTAGCCTCATAACTCTTGACATCTTACAGCATGTCTCTACTTCCGGTTTTGGGATAAAACGGAATATTTTCTAGTGAAGCAGGAAATTGTTATCCTGTTAACAGTTCCCTGTTCATACAGTGACATGCAAATAAAAATCCTAAGAGACTGGGTGGAGGATCAGCAAAAGCCAAGTTCTCTCATATTCGCAGATCTGCTCAGCCCCAGCAGCTGTGAGGAGGAAACGAGGGAGGCAGTGAGGAAAGGCGCGAGGGAGGAAGGGATGGTGTGAGTGGGCGACTTGGATCTCGGCAACTTGGAAGCGTGGCCGCGATTCGCATGTTTGCTCTTGAGGGTGAGAAATTCCTGTGCAGTTTGTGAACATGTGGGTTCGAAAAAGAAGGAGTGAGAACGGGTCCTGAAAATATTTAGAAGGTTGTGGGCACAAGTCTCTGATCAAAACCTCCTGCATTTATATAGTAACAAGAATTATTTGAACTTAAGCACCTTCCTGCGAGTGTGTATTTACTATATGTGTATATCTTGAGTTATCTGGCTAACATAGCTAACAAATTCCTGTACAAGTGAAGTCCAATATACTGGGTTATTCTATCTACACCTACTGGATATGAGCAATCATGCATTCTGATTGGCTAATCTACTACTAGGGTATCACCTCATATCCCAGTAGCGGATACAACACTACATAAAAAAATGAAGAAGTCACAACTCATGAAAAGTTGACTACCAATGCTAACCAGCCAGCTTTTCTATTAATTCTAGACTTATTCTTTAAAAGAGCAATAATATATGGCATGAAATATGATGGTAAGAATGTATTTTTTTTAAATTATGTTTTCTCCCCACCAAGTGTGGTCAATAGAAGCGGTGACAGCAACAGAATAGAAACAACAGAATAGTAAGAATATACATGTACATTTTTAGTTTTCAAGAATTTACATAGAATATTAAAATGATTTATTTTTCACAATCCAGTGATCATGAATAGCATAAAACAATTATTCCAATCACTCTCATTGGATATGACTGATAGCCTGCTCAGTGCCAGTCACCATAGTAAAGTGATCCATTTGTTAAAAACTTACCAGTACAGCTCAGCCCCTCCGATACCTCCAATAGTAACGTCTATAATCCCGTCGTTGTTTAAATCCATGATTCCGTGAATGGACTGGCCGAAGAACTTCATCTTCTCACCGTCGCCTCCAGCAGCTATGCGCTAACACACACACACACACACACACACACACACACACACACTGTTTTGTATGATGTCATCATTCTTGTAGCTATATAATGCTATGTCTATACTCACTTTTAACCACAGTAACCAGGAACACACAGGTATTTTCCACATAAATTAATAATGGGGCATAAATAGTTAAAATAAAAACCTCAGGAACTTAATGTTAAATGGCAAATATGAACTATATCACAGTGTATATTTTGTTGAATCAGATATAAGGAAGCAGCACAAAGCCCAAAAGCATGAATTATTAAAACAGAAGACTGATCATCCTATTATTAATAATATAGTTGTATCTGTAAAAGTTGTCTGACTCTTTTTCTGGTATCTTTTGAAGCAATTTCCCCCATTCTCATTCTCCTTCTGATTATTATACAGAAAAAAATATGAAAAGTCATCTGATCTGAACTGAAATTAAAGGCAAGCCTTCCAAATTCTCCCGTGTTACATGAACATATGTATATTTTCATTAGCAGGTGGTTTCAACTTACATTTGCAAAGTTGCAATCTGCTAAAATCCGTTCGATAGTTTGCATTAGCCTGTTCAAAAACATTTCCAAAAAAGCCATTTCACTCTCACTAGTGCACAAAATCATGAGAATAGGAAGTGAATCCCCCGGTTCCCAGGCATGTCAATGGCAATAATAAGAGTATAATGTTATTAAACTAACAAATCAGAAATAAACCAGTGAACTTCTGAACAAAACAAAAAAATAGACACAAATACAAATCATACAAAAGAAACAATACTGCTCCATATATTCATATGCAAATTAGTTCAGTTTTGCCGGTGAAACCACGAAATGATCATGTGACTTTTCGCATTGTAATGTATTTGTAATGTAATTTTTGCATTACAATGTCGACCCCTGTGTGCAAAGTAATTATGGATATAAGCCTTTATTAAGTTTGGGTTTAATTTACTTGTAGCAAATAGTTTCTGTAATTACCTGGACATATTTTTCTCGTATCGTGCGGTCAGTGCCATGGTAGATGTACACTGCCCCCCGGTGGTCATTCTCCAGTGGTGAGCCGATCACCACGTCATTAAAGCCATCCAGGTTGAGATCGGGAACAGCGGCGATGGCTGTACCGAAGCGGGCACCACACGGCTCATTCTTATTCACACTCGTACAGGAAGCGTGTGAGTGAGCTGTACAGCACGTCTGGTTTACCGGCCGCAGGATCATCTCAAGTTTAAAGATGCCCTCCTGTGGAACCAGACGGTAAAACAGCTCAGACATGTGGCTGAAAACGAAGTAAGTCTTTAAGTAAGTTTAATTAAGTAAAAATCATGTGTGAATGTGTGAAGTCAATAATCATGTGTTTTGCCCCAGTGAGTTAAAATGAGTTAAAGGTACCAGATAGTTCTACTAATCCAAAGATGAGTAAAAAAAGATTCAGAAGGAAGTAAAATAAAAAAGAAATAAAAGTTTGAATAAAATAAAAAGAAAAGAAGAAAAAAAGTCATCACCTCCTTATTTTTTCTGACTTGCTCACAAAAATAATACAGTTCTGAAACACACCCAACAACCCCCCCGGTGCCCTCTCAGTACCGTGTTGAGTTTGTAGACGTAGACCTGCCCCTGTTCGTCTCTCTCAGGCCCCATGTACATGGGTGCTCCCACCAGCAGTAGATCTGTGTATGAGTCTCTGTCCACATCCAGTGTTTGGAGGACGCTGCCGAAATACGAGCCGATCTGAGTACACACAAACACAGTGTGACAACATGTAGGCTTTAGAAGATGTCCATTTTCATTTAAATATTATGTAAATGTAATTTATTCCCTATATATATATATATATATATGTATACTACTATATTACCCAAATAGTGTTGGAGTGTATTGGACTGAGGTCTGGAATTTCCATGTACTGACCAAATTTGAGGTTATTTATTATATGGCATTTGTTAAACCACACACACACACACACACACACACACACACACACAAGTAAAAGTTGATGTGTATGCTTGACTCATTACTATTTTTCTTTAGAAATGAGGCTATGCTCATTGAACCAAAATAAACCTTGCATCAACGACACAACCTTGCTTACATGTAGCCAATTCTGTGAATACTGAGCAGGAGAAAAAAAACTACAAAAGTTTATTTGTCTTTTTTGTCTTTTTTATTTTTTATTTATTTGACTTCATGTTTTGGCTGAGTGCTGATGGGCCGAGAAATCCAGATAGATCCAGAGAGATCCATGATCCGTACGGGGAAATTACGGACCACTATACAGTCGATCAGGTCAGACGTACTATTATAACCATATAATTAAATATATTATAGTACACTATAGTGTATGTATTAAGATGTGAGCATGTGTCACACTGATCAATTAATCTGTATCCGTGTATCTGTATCATATGGTTGTATCAGGGCACCTGTTCTCCTTCAAGGTTTTGTGACACCGAGATGTTCTCCCCGTCAAATCGGTACACAATAACTCTGCCGGTGTGGTTGTATCTGGGAGCTCCAGTGATGTAGAGTACTCCAGTGGGTGTGTTTGCTGACTGCACGTCGTAACCTTTAATCAAAAATAGCAACACCTTATTTATTTAAGAAAAACATGCACTTTTTATCCATTTCTAGTTACATTCATTGTTGTCAGACACCTGAGAAAACTGGAAAAAGTTTTGCTTTTAACACATAATGAAGATGTCATTAATGCATGCATGAAGCCTTTCGAGATCCTCCGTGTGGGCGGGGCTTCAGATCTGTCAGTTATCTCAGTGTAAGGTATCTGTGCGTATTATAGCAACGTCACATTCTGCTTGTCAAACAAGAACGAATGTAAAACAGCTGGAGTGTTATCTGCTTGAACTTTTTATTACGTAGGCAGTGTTTGGTGGCGTCAGTGAAACTGAGCCAAAGTCCTCCATCACTGATGCATGATTATTATATTCCAAACTTCTCTCCTTTTCAGTTCAACCCCACGGACACGTCCGCCTCTGACGAAGCTCCTTAAAAGGGGATGTGTTGCAAGCAGTGGAATTTTCTTTCTCTCAGGAAAGTGTTTATGGGAACACAGTGGAGTGTTTAGACTGCGTACAAAGCTCTGAGCATGTGAGGAATTGTCCGGAAGAATATGACATGTACTCTTTATTTATTTACTCCATCCAGAAAGTTCATGGTGGAATGAAAGCAGACGAAACATGGTGGTAGGAGCTGGAGGATGCTTCTGCAGGTGTTGTATGAAAAAACTTTTAGTTCACTTTAGTACATACCCACGTATCCAGCCATGCCTTGGTACCGCTGCAATACAGGGTCGTGAAAGGCGTCGTTTTTGGGCACGACAACACGGTTACCTGACTGCATGACGACCGTGCCGTTCCAATCGTATGACCCTACTGCACCAAGCATCACACCTGCCTGGAGACAGTAATCTATATCAGTAATAATCAATAAATCAAAGTGTATATCTTCAGCGCTCGGTATATACAGACTTCTATAATCAGTGTAATGCACAACATTCACTCAGCTGATCAGGGGTTCTTACATATACAAATGGTGTTTATAAGAGAAACTGCCTTTTTTCCTTATTTATATATTTTACAAATATAAAGATGGATTTTTGTCTAAAACATTTTTTTTTCTCCGAAGCAACATTCAAACTTTTACATTTAAATTAAGTATTTACATACTATTTTTTAGTCATTTTCTCTATCCTGAATGAGGTTAGGAGTTACCTATCCATCTACCTCCACGATCTCCTGAACAGCATCAAACGCCCCTGACACAGTGAACCAGCAGAGGTATCCACCGTATGTTCATCTTATACGCAGAGCTACAACCTCACAACAAACCATGAACGCTACCATGTTCATCATTTATTAGCTGCTTGCTAGCTTTATTTAATGAACAATCTTAGTATATTCCACACAAGACCCGCACCATCTAATTGGTTTGCTATCTTGGGATAATTAACAATCATGCATCGAAGGGGAGGTGGATGTAGTTGAGTATTTATTTAATGACACACCAAGCCTGAGGTGCATAACTGTTTCAGCATTCACTACACTGGCAGCTAAGCAAAAAAATAAAATAAAATAAAAGCACACTAAAATCAGATTTCTATGGTTTAATTTTATACTTTTTTAAATCAGGACAGACGCAGGCGAGCACCCAGTGCAGGCAAGTGCAAAGGTGAATTGCTTTGTAACAGCGGATCTTAAAACCACTTAGAGTTTTGGTAGTACTATAAGGAAACACAATGAAAAACAAACTAAAACAATATTTTTATAGTTTATATTTACATATTCTAACAGTGACAGAGACTGTCCAGGTGAGCTGTATACTTGCATGTTGAGAGTTAGTATGTACTGCACAATATACTTACTACAAGAAAAACAAACTAAAACAAGAACTTTAGGAAAAGAATTATTCTATATTTTGAGTAGAGAATGGGTCTTACTCTAGACGCGTGAGCGCTGAAGCCTGACTGCGACATCTCCATCTCAAAAGACGACGTGTGATTCCCAGACGTAGCTGTTCAACAATACCAAGCATCAGAGTATACATTAAGGAGGCATCAACAAGAACCAAATTAAAAATTTAATATTCATCACAATAGCATAACACTGGAACACAATCTATTTAATTCCATGAATTTGTTTTAATAAAGTGGTAGAATGTTCATTTCATTCATTCCTTTGCCAAACCGCTTAATCCTCCTCGGGTCGCGGAGAGGCTTGAGCCTGTTTTAGGTGACTTCTGGCAAAGGCACGGTACATCCTCACCAGTCATTTGCAGGGCTACATACACACAACCATTCACTCTCACACCTAAGGGCAATTTGGAACAACCAGTTCACCTATTGTGCATGGCTTCAAACTGTGCAAGAAAACCAGACTACCTGGAGGAAACCCATGGGGCAGAACATGCAAACTAAACACAGAAACACCCAAACGAGCCCGGTACTTGGTGGATGTGCTAACGTCTATGCCACTATCATCCTGAAAATATTTTTTAGTAAATAACTGCTGGAAAATTTGACACAGCTAGCTTGTAAACAAACATTGTGTTGCAACTTTACCTTGATAGCTAAATTAGCATCACAAATAAACAACTTTTTCTAGCCTTCAGAAATTCTCACGTCCCTGCAAGTTGGCAAGTCTTTAGTTATCTTGATATAGAAAAAAAAGGAAATAGTGTTTAATCAGTCTTACACCTTGTCTCACTTAGCCGGATTTAATTCATGGTAGACGACGGCAGACGATTATTGTTTTTTCAACCAGCATGATCCTTTCTGTGTTCCAGGCACTTTTGTCGGAATACCTGAGGGCCAGTGAGCAACCTTCAGAACCGGGAAGATGTGACTTTCATTCCTGGAAAGTTTGCTTGTTTTCCCCAATCGTATCTACATTTGCATATTATTTGCCTATGTGTGTAATTGATCGCTTCTCAAATCCGCTGGAATGGTCATCGTAGTCCTAGTCACGGTTCACGTGAGTCAACCGGGTATGTGTGACCTTAAAAAGGAGCTTGTGATTTAACTGTTATAAAAATAGTAAAAAATTAGTTGTTACCTTCTAAGGCAAAGATTTTGCTTCCTAGAGCATCAACGATGGTGATCAGTGCCCGCTCATCTTCCACGTTAAAGAAATGATCGTCTGTTTTATTGCTTGCAATGGACTTGATTTGTTTAATGAATTTATCCACTTGTTGTTTGCTTTTATTTTGTCGGTTATAATCACCAAGAACCTGCAAATGAACAAATGAAAACAGGGATTTCAGTTTAACATTCATGAATCCTGCTGCTTGTCTAAATACATACTGAGACGCTAAACCAGGGGAGCCCAAACCTGTTCCTGGAGACCTAGCTCCCTGAAGACTTTAGCTCCAACCAGACCGGTGTGCACCTGACAGATCTAATCATTGGTGTAAGTCTTCATTTCAAAGTTTAAAGTCTTAATTAGATGATTAGATGGTCAGGTGGGCATGATTAGGGTTGGCGAAAGTCTTTAGGGAGGTAGATCTCCAAGAACAGGGTCGGGAACCCCTGAGCTAAACTTACCCATTTAAAATGACGGGTTTTCCTCACATTATGCAATATAATCGTTTCATGGACCAACTTTAGCTATAAGATAACTGTAGCATGCTAATATTTGTTACATGTTAACATGCTAATATTTCTTATATACAACATGCTACCATTTCTTTGGTATTTAAAAGGGAAAATACATGCGTTGTTAATGCAAATTTCAAAAATCTTTCCCCTGATACATAGAGAATATGTGAAAATGTCTTCAGTTTCAGCACGTGTTTTAGAGAAGCAGTGAGACAATCAGTATAAAATTATTATGTATTTAAATAGATAAAGTTAGGGTCAGGGTCATGCTGCTTTCAATTAGCCGGCTCATTTGTTTTGATTTATAGAAGCAATTAAATCTGTAAGAAAACACTATTAGTTGGAACAAACATAAAACAAGGGCACTCGGAGAGCGCAAACCTCTGCCAAGCAGAGCATTATAACAGTGATAAGTGTGTTTTATTAAAGTTGTTCTTGGACTAAACTTTGATAAAAAACTTAAAAACACTTTTCAAAGTTTTTTCTTTGTTAAACCTACAAGGTACAATATTTATATACACACATGGTAATAAGAAACCTAAAATATTCCCCATTTATGTAAGTACATGACAATGATATGTTATGTTTGGAAACATCAGCTGTCGGTTGGACAAGCAGTAGTACAAAAATAGTCGCCACCAAACATCCATCCAACTATTCTCTAGATTGCCTATCCATCGGCGTCATTAAAGAAGCTGGAGCCAATCCCAGTTGATTTCAGGTGAGAGGCGGGGTTACACCCTGAACATATCACCAGCCTATCACAGGATGAACACAAACCACAGCCAACCATTCACAATCTGTGTCATGCCTAGTGGCAATTTAGTAATAGAGTAGCCATATGACCAAATGAGTTTATAAACTGTTGGAGGAAACCAGGGTACCCAGAGAAAACCCACATAAATACAAGAGAACATTCAAACCGAACACAGAAAGGCTCTAGGCGGCCATGAACACTGATCCATCTTGCAGTGAGGCGACACCACTGACCCCTGCACCACCGTGCCACCAGCCACTAAAAGTCATTTAATTTAAAATGACTTTAGGTACTCACAGCGATAGCGAACCTCTCAATTCCGTCCTCCTCACAGCCCTTGACGACGTCATTCAGTCTGTAGTCATCATGTGACTCTCCATCTGTAACAATCACCATGACTTTCTTGACCCCTGCTCTGGCTCCTCGCTCCACAGTGAACGCTTCCCTCCTGTTCGTGAAGAACTGCTCAGTTAATATCATGGTTGTCTGAAGAAAGCAGATATTATCAAACAAAACACGCAAAAAAAGCAATTTATATAAATGCTAATTTGGTTTATGAAGGTTAACAGAAATGAGTTCATAGAAACAAGTCACCCGGACCTCGCAGCTGTATTTCAACCTCTGAAAACAGTTCAGCCCAGTAAGATTTCAAAAAGTTCATCCTGTAATCGATTTTAATCCACTCCATGTTAGTTTAAAAGACTTTTGTATTCCTCGGGGTTTGCAAGTCGAAAGATTATTCAATAAATATAGTAAAATTTTGGATATTAATTGCAAGTTTTTGGCAAATAAATTTTGGGTAAAATTAATGACACAGCTCCTTTAACTGTACCGCACATACACTTCTAATACAATTCCTTGTACATGTACTGAATCACCCAGCACACACCTCGCCGTATCGATACCCAGTGCTGTCATGGTTTTCAGGCCCTGTTTCTGTGGGATTTTGGCTGCGTTTTCAATCAGATCTTCTGTATTGGAGAACTGGCTGAGGTTAAAAACATGGCCGACTTCATCTCCGTACGACACAATGCCCACCTGAAGAGGAAATCAACAAAAAAGCGTGAGTCAAAAACAACAAAAAAAATGTTTATATATTACCAGTAATAGTCTGGGCAAGTTCTTGATCCTGATTGGTTAAAAGGTTCATCTTCTCTAACAGTGGCTCTGACAATAACCCAGCCGTAAGTTTCCTTTCGTAGACCCCCCAAACTCAGCTGAAGACCATGAACACCTCACTGCATCCTGAAAATTGTGGAGAGGTGGGGGGGCATAACATGTTCCCAGTAATGTCCTACCACATGCATGTTCATGCACACACCATGCGCTCACCACGTTCTCACTGCGTCCATACTATACCATGTGCTTTGTGCTTTTTCCGTCGTTCTACAAGGTTTTTGTGTTCACATCTACATTTAATAAGTCCATGTCACGCCTGTACTACACCAGTGAAGTGTCTTAGGTTTTAGTTCCATCGTTACTGTGTTCTTATTAAGTGCTTACTGTCCTGATTCGTCCATGTCCACTCTGTTTTAAGACCATACCACATCCATATTGCTTTCTACTGCGGTCCTACAGCACTGTACACGTTCTTAATGCGTCCACCTAATTTTTTGAGGATTCAGTGGAAACGAGGCTGGGTATGACAGTGCTTTAAATAATATACCTTATGTATTAATTTACTGTAAACATAAACACACACATAGTGTCCTGGTCAACACAGAGCACAGAGAAATGATTCATTCAGAATGATGTTATTCATTAAAATGGAATATGTGGTCTTCCTCAGTTTCCAGTGCCACGTTCAGGAAATCTCTTCACTTTCTCCAAAGCGAGTCTCAGTCTAAAGGATTTTTCCTTAAAGGCTTTTTAATGAGACGTCGCGGCAGAACCGCACCGAGGCTGCAGGAGTGAAGACCACTGAGCTCGGAGATCAGATGGAATTATAAACCACGGTGGAACAATATCATCATGGGTTTTTTTCTTTCACCAAAACGTGTGCAAAGAGTACAACAATGTACAAAAAGTACAAAAAAGAACATTAAATCATTTTTTAAAAATTGGAATTTCAAATTCAGAAAATATATATTTAGGCCTTTTGACCATATTTTAGGTTTAAAAACACCACAGGGAAAATATTTTATTAAAGTGATAACAATTATGGAATTATTAGGTCTCTCAGCTGGTATGGGAACGCCTCGGTGTCCCCCCGGGGGGAGCTGGAGGAAGTGGCTGGGGAAAGGGACACTGCTTAGGCTGCTGCCCCTGTGACCTGACCACGGATCAAGTGGAGGAAGATGAATGAATTAATGAATGAATGATAACAGTTAATGTTAATTAATGTAATTTTCTTTTTTCTGAATTCAGCTGAAGGAAGTTTCTGTGTGGAGTACCATAAACATTAAAAATATCACATTATAAACATGGTGCATGATTGCAATCGAAACAACTGCAGCAGCAGCACTCCAGGAGAGCGCAAACCTCCATCAAGCCCAGCAATACCTCAAAGGAACACATCATATGAAAATGTCAGGGAGGCACAGTGGCGCAGTGCTCATCACGTCTGCCTCACAGCAAGAAGGTTTGGGTTTGATTCCTGGGCTCGGGTGTTTCTTGCACTCCGCCTGCTTGTGTTGGTTTCCTCCGGGTACTCCTGTTTCCTCCCACAGTCCAAAGACATGCAAATTAGGCTAATTGGCTGTTCCAAATTGTTGCCCAGTGATGTTGCCCAGTGATGGACTGGCAATTTGTTAAGGGTGCACCCTGCCTTCGCCCAGAGTGGACTGAGATAGGCTCCAGCCTGCCCGCGACCCTATTAGGACTAAACAATTCAGCAAATAAATGAATGAATGAAAATGAAATTTCAAATCTGCGTTACGATTTAGTCGGGTGTCACAAGTTGGGCAGACACGTGCAGAAATACAAATATTTTGTAGTAAACAGTTTAAAAATGATATACAAAGTTAGACTAAAAAACCTAACACTAAACTCAACAAACTTGAAGAAAGTTTGAAAGTTCTCCAGGAAGCTGCTTTTCCATCTTCCCCTGATAGGCTGATTTTGAGGGCGTGTGCTGGACGACCTGTTTGGCTTCCTCCTCCCATTTATAGTCTGATAACAGGAACTAACTCCTGTCCCAACACACGTTCTCGTCTACACCATATGTACCTAAAACACTGCAGTAAATACATATGAGAAGAAACCTCACCCTGGCTGGAGGAATGTTGATGTTTTTGAGAAACTTGACCAGAAATTCTGTGATGTGTTTCCAAGGGAAAATACTGTTGGATCCATCGAGTACGATGACGATGTCCATGTCCTGCTTACACTCTATGGGAAAAAAATAGACAACAAAAAAAAAAAACATGTTACGATTTATTTATACAGAATGGTGTGATATGACGTATAGTACATATCATGGTTTCACAGCACATCTCACACTACTAATATCTTCATGGCTCAAAAGAGAATGGACTTTTTTTCCTTAAGGAACTGTCACTCAGTATCTTGAATATTTTGCCACGGTTGCTATGGAAATATGAACGCCATCGCAAGTGTTAAATCGATGGACTGTAAGATTCAAAATGTGAATAGAAAGCTGTACATCAGAAAACCCATAATATATGTCTATCTGTAATTCTAAGTAGGCGGGGCCTAAAAACACTTTTTTTTTTAATGAAAAGATGTCAGTATTCTCACCAACTTGTGTGAATTTTGCTTATGACGGTTTCTCAAGCTCAGCTACATGATTTGAGCTTGAAAATAGACTCAAATAGAACGTTACGTTTTACCCTCGTGCTCACCACTACACCACCGTGCCACCCGGATCAAATTCTGTATCTTGGAATTTTTTCAAAGCATTCTTTAACACTGTGAGTTCGGATGATTTTTGATATTTTGGGTTATATGGGAGATTGCTCTGCTTGGCGGAGGTTTGCACTCTCGGAGTACTTTTGGTTTATGTTTGTTCCAGCTAATTTGTTAATGTTTTTTTAATAGTGAAGCTCCATGTAGAGCACCATAAATAAGAAAAAAATTGGTATAGCATTGACCTGCTTTGTTCGTCCGAACGTATTCACCTGGGACCCTGTGGTGATATTTCTCATGTATATAACTGTCATAATGGGAATGAATGTCTGAGTGATGGTAACTTCTTCTACTCTATATTCCCTTCCAAACTTTTAATTGATTCAAGCCAAAAAATAAAATACAATTTTACAATAATATAAAAAACACTTTTTTAACAGTGTAAACAGAATTGTGCCCTATGCAGTAAGTATCTTCATTTTTTTATAGCTGGCAAAATAAACTATTACCGCCGCACAATGCATTATTCATTTGAATAGAAAGGCTTTTTACCCAATCACATTGAAGAAGTGCATGACGATTCTGGCACGTAAACCGTGCATACGGAAGTGAACTATCCAGTGGAAATCCATTTCACTACACTGTGGTGATACTGGGTTTCCATTAAAGGAATATTTCAGACAATATCAGTACTTTGGGGAGGGGGCGGTCATAACGTGATGGTTACATGACATTACGTCACCAATGGCATCATCAGAACAAATTCACTTTGAAACTTTTTATGAGGGGAAGTTTTTCCGGAGCTCCGCTTTTCGGCAGTGCCGAAATCTTTATATATATTCATTTGTTCTATGAATAAACACAAATGAGTATCCAAATTTAAAGCAGCATGACCCTGACCCTAGCTTTCTCCGGAATTTTTTTCAGTAGTACTGTACAGCTGTATGGCACAGAGACTCAGAACTTGAGGCATAATCAGGGTGTCTGTATACATATCTGCATGTGTGTGTTAGAAATGACAGAACACTGTATTTAGGATGAGTCACAGGTTCCTGTGCATCCAAGACGTCAGCTCTAATAAACCATTTCCTAATTTGGGCATGTCAGCCAGAAGGCAAGCCGCAGTTTACACGCCTGGGAATGTGAAATATACACACTTGCCACATGTCCCTTTAGTGTGTGTGTGTGTGTGTGTGTGTGTGTGTGTGTGTGTGTGTGTGTGTGTGTGTGTGAGTGTGTGTGTACCTCGGACGGTCGGAGCGATAGAATTGAGCACCTTGAAGGAGGAGCTGACGTTGGAGCAGATGCCTGTGATGTACTGCTGATTTCCACACATGTAGCCGTACTGAGGGCCGCACGCCTGCAGGGAGATTATCACTCATATTTAAAAAGCATTTTTTAATCCCCCCACAGTAACTGTCAGTGTATCATAACAACAGACAGATCAGCAGCCTGGGAGTTCTTCACGTCCAGGCTGTTAGAATTGATAACTGCAGCCAAAAAGAAATGTCACTGTTTATTTTGGCAAAACATAAGTCTTCATTTGCAGGCGGACGGATATTTTACACAAAGTAGATTATAAATGAAATGCATCATTAATATTAATACATTCAAATCTATTTCTTATTATTATGTCTTCCATGCTGGCTGAACCAAGTGAAAGTAAAACACGAAAAAGAAAGAGATGAATAAAAAAATAAGTAAATAACGGAAATAAAGCAGAATACAGAGAGATAGAGAGAGAGAGAGAGAGAGAGAGAGAGAGAGAGAGAGAGAGGTACTTGAAAAGTACGTCAAGGTCACTCACACACAACTCATCCTAGCACTCATAGTAGTGAACCAGCATAACACAGACGGATGGAACCCATTCCTATAGCGCCTGAGCCACTCTGTGGTTGGGAGCTAAAAAGAGATGGAGAGAGAGGTAAAGAGAGAGACAGAGAGGGAAAGGGAGGGAGAGAGAAATATAAAAGGAAAAAGAGAGAGAGAGGAAAAGAGAGAGACACACAGAGAGAGAAAGACAAAGAGAGAGATAGAGAGAGAGAGAGAGAGAGAGAGAGGGAGAGAGGGAGGGAGGGAAATGGAAAATAAGATGGAGAGAGGGGGGAAGAGAGAGACAAAAAGAGAATGAGAGAAATGGAGAGAAGGATTGAGAGAGGGAAAGACTATGAGAGAGAAACACACACAGAAGAAGAGAGAGAAACAGGAAGAGAGATGGGGAGAGAAAGAGACAGATACAGATGGAGGGAGGGAGAGAGAGAGAGAGAGAGAGAGAGAGAAAGAGAGAGAGAGAGAGAGAGAGAGAGAGAGAGAGAGAGAGAGAGAGA
>JAOUQZ010000008.1:22249242-22261804 GCA_028564935.1 Neosilurus hyrtlii | reverse complement strand
CTCTCTCTCTCTCTCTCTCTCTCTCTCTCTCTCTCTCTCTCTCTCTCTCTCTCTCTCTCTCTCTCTCTCTCTGCAGTACAGAGTGGTTGTACCCAAAGCTGGACGAGTGACAGATCTATGCACTGCTCTGTCTCAGGTCACTGATGTCTCTGCAGAGAAGGTGAGACACAGAGAATCTGGATACAAATGCATTCATTAAGTCAAAACATTTTTGAAACTACGATGCACAAAATGTGAACAACAATTCCTCTATATTGCGAAATTCAGCACTCTGAGTGTGTGTTTGTGAGATAAGCCAACGTAAACGTCAGTGCATTTTTCTCCTCTACTTTATCAGATGATCGTGGCGGATGTATTTAACCATCGCTTCTACAAGATCTATCTCACTGATGAGCCTCTCAGCCTTATACTGGACAGAGATGACATCTTTGTGTAAGCATGAGTTCATCTGTTTGCACAAACACACTCAATCTTAGAATTTCTAAATCAGGCCATTCAGTACGAAAAACAGCCAAGAAGCTAAAAATCTCATCCAGTGGTTGCTGCCACCTAGTGAAAGGACGATGAATTACGTTTCTTAGTAATGGTTGATGCAAAGTATGTGTCTTTTTTCAAAGCTCTCGCAGGCCACATAAAATGACGACTATATTTTATTTTGCAACTCATTTAATGGGTGTACGCTTGTGTTTTCTTTTAAAATGTGAAATTTTCTGGGTGACCCCATACTTTTGAGTGCTAGTGTTTCTATGGAGAGGAATGCTGGAGGAATATTTTTCATTGGAATGAAATGCACACCGAGCCTTTGCAGATAATATTGGATGCCCCTTTAACCGAACAAATCCTCGGCAATGCGGTATTATTACCCTTTATAGTGATGGCTGGATGTTTTAGTAAGTTTCCTGGTTTTTGTTTTGATTTCTTTAGGCCTGCATGTACTGTAGATTGTGCTGTGTGTGGCGTGTTTGTGCAGGTATGAGCTGGACAGCTGCAGCACCGTGGATCAGGATGAAGAGGAGGTGCTGCTGGCTGTGTACATGCGCGAACGCTCCCACTACAGAGACTACGGCTCGGGAGGAAACAACTACAGCACGTTACTGTTCGGCCACCCGCTACTGCTGGCTCTGCCTCAGTCACAGTGCAACAGAGACACCCTTTACCAGCTCTTTCTCCAGCGTCTGGCGTGAGTATCTCTGCTCATGTGTAGTCTGAGAGGGTCGTAAAAACTGAAAGGCATAGAACAGAAGAGATGGTTTAAAAAATTGTTACTAACAAGAGCCCCGTGTCACATTATTTTATTCTGCGAGAACGATTTGAATGAGGAGTGCATGAAAAAAAAAACCAACATAATTTTTTAAACGTTGATTGATATATATATATGAACTTTGCTTTGAAAATATAGTAGTATCAGTTCCAGGTTGTGTAGTTTTACAAGATGATGAGTGTCTTTCAGAACTAGCTACAGTTCTCCTGGAGATTTTGGGGGTCACACTTGCTTCTTTTTTGCATGCAAAATCCAGCAGCCTTCATTATGTTTTTGTGTGAAAACTTATCTCTTATGTAATGTACTGCACCCATCACAGTAAAGCGGGTATTAAGTTGGAAATTATTAATTTTAAGTTATTTTTAGCATTTCGATGTCCTAAGATTTGAAATTATTGCAGATTTTCGAACACAAGTTGCAAGTTTTGGAGTAATGAACCAAACCTGCCAGAGATTTTCAGCCTTTTAAACAACTCTGGAGAAAATCATGTTTAAAATTCAACAAAGTATTTAATAATTTCATACTTAATACCCGCTTTGCTGTGATGGGTCACAAATGTTTTTGTATTGATTCACTAATCTACATGTCATTAAAAAAATCTTTAGCAAAATTAATACTGAAGCAATATAGTGCCTAAAAGTCCTGTAAGTGTATTCAGAAATATCTGGGTGACAAACAGCCAACCAAGTTTTTTTGTTGTTTTTGTTTTTTTCTTGTAGTAGAACCGAAGAAGCCTTTTACAAAATGTAAACAATATCATAGCTGCCTAGCTAGCCAGCGAGTCTATCTGAGAAAGAAACTGTCAAGTTAATGTTAGCTTACCTGCAGCTAAAAAAATCCTTCAACTTTTTTGAATCATCGGTGTCCAGCTAACCACAGAATGGGTTGAACCTTTAACTCATTGTTTTGGGTGGATAACACTGACCGAAGACTGTATTGGGTGTCATGGCGGCACACATCGGTCGCTCAGGAAAGGTGGTAGAAATATAGCAATCATAGATTAATTTATAGCTTACAAAGATTTCTCATATGGGCTGAGTCATATTTGAAGAGTCTGTGGGATCCTGCATGGAGTTTTCTTTTAGATTAATGTTTCCTTTTGGACTGGTTACTTCGTCATGCGGAGAGGACAGCTGTATAGCTCCCGAAAGCTTCATTACTCTGATGTCACTTTACAGGCGATATGTATGTCAGCCAGACCCGACAGAGGAAGTGGAGGAGGAAGAGGAAAACGGTAGTGAAGAGAATGATAAAGAAGATGAGATGTACAAAAATCAGACCAATGGACTAAGTGGAGGTAAAGTCTTTATTTTTTTTGGAGATTTGCACAGAAAGACAACACTTTTTGGTATTAATTATGTTTCATCATCTCGCTCTCTTTTTTCTGTCTTTCATTTCCACACAGATGAAGCTGAGGAAGAGCCAGAGGAAGCAGAAGCGTTAAAGAGAGAAGAGCCTTCGCAGCAGAACAGCACCCAGCCAGAAACGAGCCCCAGCACAGAAGGGGAGAAGAAAGTGGAAGAGGAGGAGTCGAGTAGTGAAGTTGGACGGGGCAGCAGCACCGAGGAGGGCCAATCAGCATGCAGCAGCACGGACAACAACTCCCAAGACCCAGGAGATGGCGCGCAGTCTGTTGCCGCGGAGAACGCTAGGAACGAGGATAAGGATGGAGAAGATGAGGATGAGGAAAGGTCTGGCGAGTCCGTTGGTCAGACAAAGAAGAGGATGATGAGCAGGCAGCGTTGTGCCAAGAAAAAAAGGAAGTCGCTCTTCACTATTCAGGCTGTGAATGCCAATGGCACCACCGATCGCGGCATCGCGGACGGAAACAGCGCACTTTCATTCAGCAGTGAGTTGTGTTGGGGATATTTCACCGTAAAATTGACAACTTGGTCCACGCGGTGTTTAGCTGTCAGGATCTATTAGTATTTTCCCCTCGTGATGAAATGTTAGTATCATTCCGTGAGACAATTCCGCTGTCTGGGGGGGTTTTCCAATACACCTTCAGAAAGAAGTGGGATAAACCCTGTTGCTCCTCAGTCACATCACTGGGCAGCGTAACACACTCAGGCGAAAGTATTGCCCGCCCTCTTCTACATACATGAGTTCACACACACTCATGTTTGGCTAATGTTGCTGTGATTGATGGAAGAAAAAGTATTAGCATGTTATATGGATATTATGGAAACTTATTTTAGATTAGTTTTCTTCGTCCTCCCATATGTCTCTCTCTTTAGTCGTGGCCAAACAATCCCCCACCCCCAAGACAACTGTTCCCTATCACATGATTTCTACTAGGGAGGGAGAGCGAAGGCAGTCGGAAGACAGTACAGGTATATATATATATATATCATGATATAGTATTTTTCCCCACTAATTCAATGAATGGCTCAGAATGACCATGCTGTGCTTTCATCATGGTTGATTATTTTCTTCTTTTATTTGGAATCCGGTACCAGTACTTCGCTTGGTTTCACTCTCACATATATCCATTTCACAGCACTCTTTTGTCACCTGAAGGCTACCCTGCGGTTTCTTGTACTGCTCTACATCTTAGATAAAAGCAGCTTATGATCCATGTTGAAATAGTATTAGATGAACTTACTACAGCCTTGCAGATGCTCATGGAAAGCATCCTGTGTTCTGGTGCCACAAGCCTGGTTTCGACCGGGAAAATCACCTTAGTGCATCTGTAGTCGTGTGTATAATGAAAGATTAAAAGAACAGCCGAGTTCTTGATTTTGATTGGCTGCAAGGCAAGTCATGTTTATGCATTAATGCAAACATAATTAAAATTAGAAATATATAAATATTTTTTTAAAATGATATAAGAATTAATCTGGTGTGTATGCTAATTAGGTTAACAGTGGTGAAATTGTTAGCATTTGGCGTTTTACATTAAAAACACTCAGTGATTCAAACTTCTATTATTAACAATATATGTGTTTTTCTTACACACACACACACACACACATCCTTGTCTTAACAAAAAAAATTATTTATTTATCTGTTATTCAGCTGAAGTGAAACAAGTGTGTCTGTGTGTGTGTGTATGCGCTTGCATGTGTGCGCGTGTTGCACCAAGCAACCCACTGCTTTTGTTATTGTTATTAATAATGACTGCTACGATCTGCATTTTAATTATGGCACCATCACCATTTATTACTTCATTTTGTTTGAGCAGCTTAAATTGGGTGCAATAGATTTATATAATAATTTCTTCAACAGTAATCACAGAAAAAAACAGCATTGTGGCAGAAATTATGAATAATTTTAAAACACTGCTGGTATATCACAGGTTGTTGTTTGTTACATGTTGAATTGTGAATTTGTTTTGGATTTATTATATACATTATACATTATATTTTGTACATAGGTGTGTGTGTGTGTGAGTGTGTGTGTGTGATATTATATAGTGAAGACCAACCAGGTTTAAGGGGTTAAAAATTATTTTAGGGTTTAGGGTTAGATTCAGGGATAGACATTAAGTTGTGATCATTAAAGTTACTTCATGATGCACAAAAGACTCCTCTGTTCTTTACTTGCTTCGCAATATTAATAATGATAATAAGCTATTTAATATGAGGATATAAGATAAATCAATATAATCTAATGCTATAAACTCTTTATTAGTAATCTAGCTACACACTGCTTATTGATCTACACTTGTAAACATTTGGAAGTGGAAAACATGCAAGAGAGTTACCAAGGCAACCAGAGCTGGCCACATAAATGATTCGCTTGTATCAGGAAGCAACTTGCTTGTCGCACAACACTTCCTGTGTGGACGTTGCTTTAGCTACAGTGCTGCTGTGTTGCTTTGGATAGTATGTGAAATAAATATTTTGTGGATTGTACTAATATTTGGATTAAGGGACTGCCAAGCTTACAATTGCTGTCTCTTTTGATAGGTGTCCCAGCCTGGGTTTGCTTTTCAACACCTTTACTTTCTCAATCTATTTTACAGTTTCATTTGTATTATCTTTTTTTTTATATTTCTTTAATTTAACGAATTTGTGTTACGTCAAACTCCTGCTTTCTGCATTTGCTCCACTAACATTTATTTTCCTGCAAGCTTCTCCACCTACCTGAATTAGAGTGTGTTTTTTTATTTAGTGCGAGTCTGAGTGGTGGTGTATGAGCCTCTTTTTTGGGTTTCAGTTTCGTTATTAATAATAAATCTGTTTTATTTTTAATTGATGCCCATCATGCAAATCAGCTATACATAACAGCCAATCAACATCACATCAACTCAGCTGAAGCCTTATTGGGTTTCCTGTAATGGGCACGTGTGGACACGGGACAACCACCCAAGCTGTATTCCATGAATATGGTGCTTGGTTTAAAAAAAAATGAGTTGAGGTCATCTGAGTTTAAGGGGAGAAAAGCGTGAAGTTGAACATAAAAAAAAAAGTGAGTTCGAATGAAATGAAATTACATTTACAACAAAGAGCAGCTGCTGCTTCACTCAATTATTTAAACTAAGTTAAAATATTTTAAATTAGATTGGTGGTGATGCCAATCAAAACCTCTGGACTGTGTCGTATTTTGCTGACGTCTTCTGAAACAGCAAAACAAGTTCACAGAGGTGTAAAGTTTTACCACTGTGTGTATATAAAATATCTGGGTGTCCATTGAATTCATCTCAAGTTACATTTGGACCTGCAGTTTGCACAACACTTCACTGGTAGCTATTATTCATCCATCTGTTAGCAACATAGTAGCATTGGATCTAATCTAAAGAAAGAAACCCTTCAGATATCCTTTTGATCTGGAAACATATGTGTTTGTGTGATTTTAAATCAACTGTATGCTAATTCAACACTGTTGTGAAAAGTCTGGTGTAGGCTTGGTGTTATGGAAAATAGCACTTTCACTTTCTGTCATGATTTCAGAACAAAAAAAAAAAAAGCCAGTGTTGGTAGTTTTTTATAAAGTGCCCCAACACAACTTTGACCTAAACACATCACATCCCTGTCAGACCCATGTTTTGAAGTTAAGTGAGAGCAGCAGCGTGTTAAACATTACCACGTGAAGGGGCAAGCGCGCGATACCAATATGCTTCTCCTTCACTGGAAGTAATTTGTTATTCTGACATAGACCCCAGGAGGCCCCTTTTCCCCAGCAGCTACTCACTTCATCACTGAGGTGAACATGGAGAAGATCTGCCTTCCATGTGCTCAGCGATCAGACAGTTTTTGATTCTGATTGGTCAGATGATGATTCATTTTATCAAAGAGCAGCTCTGATGGTAGTTCCAGCTGTTAATCAGTTAACAGCTGGATATGTTTAATGCTTTGAGATGCTTTCTCATATAAGATATATAATTACACAGTGAGACACTCTGCTTAATCTTTGATTACAAATGAACAAATCTAAAAAATGTGTTGGAAGGAGTCTCCAGTGTCAGTGCTTTATAACAGATACAGGATTCTACATTCATTTATTCTTTTGCTGAACCACTTAATCCCACCAGGGTTGCAGGGAGGCTGGAGCCTCTTTCAGGCGACTCTGGGTGAAGGCGGAGTACACACTGAACAGCTTACCAGTCCAAAGCAGGGCCAACACTCGCAAGCCTTCGGACTCACACTCACACCCAGGGGCAATCCGTAACAGCCTAACGTGCATGTCTTTGAACTGTGAGAGGAAACCTGCTCACTTGGAGGAAACCCACGCAAGCAGGTGGTGAACTTGCAAACTTCAATCAGAAACCCCCTCATCGAGCCCACGACTCGAACCCAGGACCCTCTTACTGTGAAGCAAGCGTGCTAACTCCTAATAGGAGGACTGTCCTTGATCTAACACATCAGTCTTTAGATGTGTTTGGAATGACGGGAAATGAGGAAGAACGATGCATGATGGGTATTTGATATTTATTACTTTATCCAATCATAACAAAGAGTACTCTGACAGAACTTCCAATCATTGGTGGAGGATGTGATGATTTGCATAAATTATGAAAAATCGACGCAAAGACAGGGATCACTATCCCTCAATTTCCTATATCCCTCTACACACACACACACACACACACACACACACACACACACACACACACACACAAAACAATGTTTCTGCACATCTCAGAAACTGGCTAAAAGAGACGGTTTACACTGAAGCTTCCTTCCTATGTCTTCCACTCCCTGCGTCACCCCAGGAGTACACTTCAGGAAGTCCGTAATTAGCATTTTCCTCCACTTTCATACTTGTCCACTTTTTGGGGGGTTGGGGGAGTGGCGGGTGACACCCATCCTACAAATAAAGAGATACTATCATTGAAACAATACGATAATAATGTATTTCACCTAAACCAAGGATTGTGTGGTAACTTGTTACTATGAGTTTATTTAGCATTTTTGGAAGGAGTCTCTAATGTCAGAGGGAAATCTCTAGGACTTTTTACTTTCTGGTTCCCATCCGAACAAGATCAGCAAGTGTTGTCGGTTGTTTTTCTGCAAAAAAAAAGAAGCTTGTGAGGGAATGACTGTTGAATGAATACTAATAAAAGAAGTTAAAGGAATTCTTTAGAACTTTAAATCTAATCTCTAACTTCTGCATCTGGACTTCGAGTTTGATCAAAGCCCATCATAGTCCCATCATATCCAAAAAGAAATGTAGCTCTTATGCCGTAAGAGCTTGTACACTGGAGTAGGAATGCAATAAGAACTGATAAGGATGTGGTGTGGTGTAGAGGATGTGGCTGATTTTCTGGAATATTGAATAGAAAGGGTTCGAGTCCAGGGCTTGGCGAGGGCATTTCTGTGTGCATGTTCTCCCTGTGCCTGGTGGGTTACCTCTGAGTACTCCGGTTTTCTCGGACAGTCCAAAGACATACACAGTAGGCTAACTGGCTGGTCTAAATTGCCCCTAGGTGTGGACATGAGTATGAAGGGTTGTGTGTGTTTTGGCCCTGCGATGGCCCTGCGATGGTCCTGCGATGGTCAGAGTTGGCTGAGACAGGTATCAGCTTTCCAGCGATCCTATTAGGATTAAGTTGTTCGGCTAAGCGAGGAAAAGAAGCATAGTGTGGTCGAATCAAGATACAGTAAGGACTAAATAAGGACGTAGTAACTAGAATTGGACATGTTGAACGCAGATGTCTTGTCGAATGAATGAAAAGGCGCAGTATTTATAAGGACCGGATGGAGGCAGTGAGAACATGGTAAGAGTGTGCTGTGATCTGGTTGGTCAAAGTAAAGCATAGAACATAGTAGGCTCCCATTACTAGTCATGTGCTTTAAGCGTCGGTCTCACATAGCCGCAATAACTTCATGGGAGACCATTGTTAGTTTTCCAGAGATAAACCCATGTTATCCTGTAAGTGTTCCACACACTTCCTTCAGAATAAACGAGAGCTGGGGAGCCGCCTTGAGAACCGGTAGGGCGTGGCTTCATTCCCACTTATGGACAGAGAGATTGGTGGTGTTAAAATTAACCATGGATCAAGTGGCAGATCAACTCATCAGTTGCAGCCGTGAAAATTTCCATGAGGTGTACATGGCCTGCCGGATGTTATCAAGGATTTCCCTGAAGGTAAAAATGTATAGGGAACACAGGCTGGCACGTATGCATTGCAGTCACTGCCTGTAGACATGACGTCTGTCACGTATGCAGTGCAGATGGTCACATTTCTCAAGCAAGTGTATTTTTCTCCACCTATATTTTTGATTGAGACCACCTCCAAAGTCCACCAGAATGGTCACACTAATCCCAGCGATGGCTCGCAAGAATCTGTCGGCTATGTGAGACTTACGCTTTAGGTTTTTGTACCTGGCAGTCAATGAACCTGCAAATGACGTGTACGTGATGTGAGCATAATGAGATTAATGAGGAGCTGCCAAAAGCCAAGTTGTGTTCAAGAATTGGAAACTACAAACGACAGGAAGTAAACCAGGTGATAATTAGGAAGGAGGGGCGTCATCTCCAGACACGTAGCACAGGAAGTCAGCTTCTAAACACGTAAGGGGACCTGCTGGGCAAAGGATTCCATCGATTTCTGTTCGTTTCAGGTTGCATTGATCGATACAATATATAAAGAGAGAATTTAACCATTTTAACCTGTCAATTGGATTGATCCTGTCAAGTATACCAGCAGCTCTGTTCTTCTCTACAGCATTTATTTCATTTAGAGGGAGGATTCGATGCAAATCAATACAACATCCTTCAGAACGATCAGGAAGAGCTGCTGCTTCTGGGCTCGTGTCTTCTAGCAACTAACCTTTTGTATGTTTAGAGTCAGTGGTAACGTGTAATTTGTGCATACACCTGATTTGATTCTCAATATCCATAAAGACATATTTAAAACTCGCTGTTTAGGAATTCGGGAAATTCTGCACTGGCAAACCTTAATGAGCAGCACTTGTTGGATTTTACATTAGTGAACAGTGATGAAATACTCGAATAGAAATGTAATAAAGCGTTGGGTGCGAATACCATGCCGTAACTGATGTGTTTGTTTGTTAAAAGCACATTAAGCTATTTTCCCCCTATTACGTAATTTTCAGGAGTGCTTTTAGGCTGTTCTGTCTCCTTCCTCACCAGGCCGCTGAGCTCCTGCTGCAGACCGAGTTAAAATAATAAACAAGTCTTAATGTGAATGAGGAAGTCGTCTCATGACAAAATAATCTGTTTAGTCATCTCGGGAATGGTGTCTAGGCTTCCTTATAACTCGGTGAGCGCTGACTTTTAGGTTTTGGTTTTACCTTTTGAAGATTTAAAAGACGTGACCAAGACCCTCTAGATTTCCTTAAATAAAGAGTTTCCAAGATGTTATTAAATCAGGGCACGGTTACTGAATCAGTGCATACTGGGACTGTTCAGGATAAACAGGAAATGGTTTGCAAGATAAAAGAAATGCAGTGACCATAATGATGAGAGACAATTTGGTCAAAGGTACTTAAACAAGACAGAACTTTCAGCGTGATGATCTAAAGCATGACCTTGAATATGACACATTCTTTATTAATATCACATGTTGTTGAATAAGATTTAGTGATTTTGTATCACACTTTGTAAGGTACTCAGTAAATCAACTCGTAAAAAATTATTTAGGGCTACACTTGCCTTTATGCATATGAGATAATCAACCAGACTTCAGGTTAAACTACGGTGAAGTTTCTCCTACATGGTTTGTATTTTTTTTTTTACTGGTTTCAACCGAATGAGAATGGGTTCCCCACTTTCAGTGCGGTTCCTCTCAAGGATTTCGACTGAGGGAGTTTTTCCTTGCCACCGTTGCCACAGGCTTGCTCTACGGTTAAAGCTGGTTAGTCTGTAAGGTAATGTTGCTCTCTGTTGAAATGTTTTCATGGTGTGATGTAGCAGTCAGACTCTTGTTTTCTTGATATTTAATTAGGTTCTTATTGTTGGATTTGGTTTAGTTTAAGGAATTTAACCCTGACGATGTTCTCAGCTGTGTGTGTGTGTGGTCCAGTATTATGCTACAGTGTTGTTCTACTTCAAAAGAATATTAAATTATTGGCTGCAGGACCTTAGAAGAAAGCGCCATCAGTCAGAGAAGTGGATGCATTGTGTAATTTGCTATGTTCTGACCAGATCAAACTCTTATGGAATTTTAAAATGTCCTCGAGGTTTGAGCATCATGGCGAACGATGCCTGCAGTCGGCTCTCATACTGCTCGGGTTTGTTTATGTCTTGTTATGACTTTGTTGCCCACTTTAACAGCACGTGACTCTTCGTTTGTGTGGGATTTGGAATAAATTTGATTCCGCTAAAGGCAATGTTCATGACTTGTATGACCGATGAGAGCGGTGTAGCTTACAACCGTTGTGTCTGGAGAAGTGAGTGTTTTTATACAACTGCAAACTATGACGTCTGGGCCATGTTTCACAGATTTCATTTTGTCCCACGAGTGAACTGACGGACATCTGAAAAGAGGAGCATATACTTCGGATTTTGTAGTTGTTTGAAAGGTCAGGGTGAGGGGCTGCAAACCACATGTTAGAAATGAAAAACATCTGCCTGAGCACTATGAGTGTATCGTTGTCATGATATTCTGTGTTAGTTTATATCATTAACATTAAAAATATCACATTATAAACATGGTGCATGATTCCAATAGAAACAGCGGCGGCAGCAGCAGCAGCAGCATTCGGAGAGAGTGCAAACCTCCATCGAGCCCAGCAATCCTTCATAGGAACACATCATATGAAAATGTCAGGGTGACCCTGAGGTGCAGTGGTTAGGACGTCCGCCTCAAAGCAAGAAGGTCTTGGGTTCGAGTCCTGGACTCGGGCGTTTCGTTGGAGAGTTTGCATGTTCTTCCCGTGCTTGTGTGGGTTTCCTCCAGGTACTCCGGTTTTCTCCCATAGTCCGAAAACACACTGAAAAAAATAATCCCTTCACTTTACTTGATTTAAATGTGTACATCGGTCCCACTTAATAAGAATGTGGCCCAGTGATGTGACTTATTAAAAATCGAAAATTCAATGAAAATTGAAAATTATTTTAAAACAAAAAAAAGAAATGTACATATTTCCCCTCTTACTACAATCGTTCTAATTGTCATTTTCGTAGTTTTGCTCTGGAGATAAAAGTCATATTTAACTAACATGCAATGATAGTTTATTACATTAGACTTTAGTATGATGGATTTTACTTTAGCATAATGGGCTGTAGCAGCCTCTGAGCTCTACTTTTTGCTCATATACTGTATGTGCTAAGTATCATTGTCAGGGTTCACACTGGGCTGGTCGCCAATCTATTGCAGGGCTAACAGAGACGAAAATCATTCCCACTTTGGGAGAATTTAAAGTGGTCAGTTGACCTGAACTGAATGTCTTTGGACAGTGGAAGGAAACCTACAGGCACTGGCTCAATGCAAACGCCATACAGAAAAGCCTGTCAACCACAGTGGGTACACCCTGAACAGCTTATTAGTCCATTGCAGGCCCAGCACACACACACACACACACACACACACACACACACACACACACACTCACTCACATTCACACCTAGGGGGAATTTGGAACCTAGGGGCAATTAGACCAGTCAGCCTAATGTGCATGTCTTTGGATTGGAGGAGGAAACCGGTGTACCTGGAGGCAACCTATGCAAGAACATGCAAACTCCACACAGAAACACTCTCACTGAACCTGGGATTCGAACCCAGGACCTCCTTGCTGTGAGGCAGACGTGCCAACCACGACACCACCGAGTTGCCTATATATATATATATATATATATATATATGTGTGTGTGTGTGTATTTGTGCACATGTATGCGTGTGTTTGTGCTCCCCAGAGATTGGAGGTCCACTCTTAGAGGCTGAATCTATGG